>CM047426.1:70524456-70903778 GCA_026168455.1 Theocolax elegans
TATTTGGATTTTTTCCTTTTTAGGTTGAAATTATGTGGGTGTATTATTTTTGTCGAAATTTTAACGATTTTTAGGTGAATATTGAGATGAAACATTTTATGATGATGAAGACTAACAGAAACAATGTCTTGTTAGTTTTCAGATTTTTTGATAAAAATGTTAAATAAATTTTAGAATTTATTCTCAAAAAAGGTTTTACTTACAATTTAACGAGGGGCTATATGTGATGATTTTAGTATGGTGAATATTTAACAATTATTAAAAACCTGACTTAGACACTTTGACCTTTTTTGTAGAGACAAATCGGAAGAGGAGTGGCAGGAGACGGAGGCTGCCCTCAGGCACATGAAAGCCCTGAGGGTTCAGCTACGGGTAGCCGAACAAGAGGCCTTGGCGAAGTTTGATGCGTTTGCCGAGGCTCATCCGACGGCTCCCATTACCAAGGGTGTCTGGGCTGAGCGAGTTCAGGACCTCAAAAGGGAGCGAGAGGTCCTGGCAACGTTCCGGGCTCAGCAGCGCGAGGCCAAAGAAAAGGCGGCGGCAGAAGAGAGGAAGCGTGAGGAAGAGCGCCAGCAGCGGCTGAGGGCTGAGGCAGCCTATAGGCAGGCTGCTGAAGAGCACCGGCGTCTCCAGCAGAAAGCGGATGACGCTAAAAGAAGAGCCGCTGAGCTGGAGGCGCGGCTGCAGGCTCAGCCCTCCCCGAGCCGAACGAGCGGCTACAAGGAACCGAAGTGTCCGCTCTGCCGCTGCAAAGGGGTCGTTGACCCAAAGAAGTGCCCTCGCTTCAAGGCGCACGCCGAAATCAAGGCGGGGCGCAGGAGGCAGGGCTGAGAGCCATCAGGAGGCAACGGCCCAATCCTCCAAACGTAAATGTAAATGTAAATAGATACTTTTTGTTTTTTATTAAAGTTTTATAATAAAAAAAAATAAGGTGTACCTCCTGATTATTTATCCTCTTTCCTGTTCCTCGCGGTACAGAGTCCACATACAGAGTATGCGGAATCTGGAAGGGGGGTATAACGGTAAGCGAGTTACCGATCAGGTGAGTAACTGAAAAGAGTATCGACAGCGCGGCGCGCGCGGGGAACGCGCGCGAGAATCGTGCGCAGTAGAGTATCGGTAGAGAGTTCGCGCGCGATCGGCAACAACAAGGTGTGTTGACAATTGCCGAGTGATTTTTACGGGATAAAAAGTGATTAGACTGGTGCAGTTCGTGTGTGGGTGTGAGGTTTTTCTCCCCACCAACCTCCACGTCGGCGTGCGGAGCAGCACGGCCCCGAGAAAGGCAGAAGGAAGGAAGCCAAGAGCCGGCCGCCTTCCCGACCGTTGGAGTGAGAGAGAGAGATAAGCACGAGGACGAGCTGTCTCTCCTTTGCCCAGTCGTTTCCCGCCGAGGCGCGATATATAGACAAACGGTAAGTGGTGCACCACATTTAGACCCGCGTGTCTACTGAATATTTCGCGTCCCGATTTACCTGGGACGGTCCAGGTGAGGAAGCGTTCCTCCTTTCCCCCCTCTCGTGACAATACCCGCACGGATAGAAAGGTCGGTGGTTCGCGGGAACCACTTCACGAGAGAAGGCGCGCGTGACGTAGTAAGCTTCTACGTAAAAGCTCTCTACGTCAGTGATTCATACGTCACACGGTGTGACGTATGCCATCAGGTTAAGCAGCCGATCATATCCGGATCGGTTGCTCGTAATCGACTGTTAAATAGATTTTAACCGATTCTTTTCGCGCTAACCTCGGGGGTAGTCATCGGTACGACTCCCCGCAAATTGTTAAAGTTCATTTACTGTTTATTTATTAATATTTATTTGTTAATTTAATAAATTGACTCGGCGAGACTATCTTTCTCGCCGATTAACAATAATATCGATTGTTGATAGTATTTTACCGGTTAACGTCCTATCCTACGAATACCGCCCTCTCCGGTGTTTATCCTAGTTGGCAATTTTGGGCATAAGGCCCCAACACACGGTATATAAGTCAAACGGAGTGTTTGACGTTGTTAACGGCATTGCACGGGAATCAAAGGGATTCCCGGCCGCATCGTGGGACTGCACACTTAAGGTTGGTAAGTTGGGACAGATTGGGCCTAACCGTGGGCCTTACGTATCCCCAGTACCCACCCCGTTACAATACACATAATGTTAAATATAAGTTACATATAAAAAAGGTGTCAACACAAAATACTTGCGGGTTTTGACACCTTCTTGGAAGGTGTTTTTGATTTCAATATTTTCAATTGCAGAAAACTATTATGGAATATATATAAAAGGTGTAATAAAATATAAATAAGTAGAGAAAATATGGGAGTTAGATTCAAAATACTTGTCGATTCCAGTTTGATTTCAGTCCTTTCAATTGCAAAAGCTTCATATATGGAGATTTGTAATATAAAAAAAAAATATTTAATTAAAATTTAAAGAAACAGACAAAAGCTGGGAGTAATAATTAAAGTTATTTATTAGATAAATTTTATTTATAAAAAAAAATTATTTTTAGCAAAAATGTGAAATATTGAAAAAAAATTTAAAAACCGTGATTGGAAAATACCCATACTTATGCGGATTTATGCCGTCTTGAAGGTTTTAAAAAAATGGACTAAGTAATTCTTTAACTACCGGATAAGTATTTTGAAAATATGTTTGGAATCCACGCATACGTGCGAATTACAAAAATTATAAATTAAACACTTTCTAAAAATAATATGTACAGATTTTTAGCTCTTTTTGGCCATTGTTACAAAATACTTGTCGATTATACCGCTTTGATTTAAGTACTTTTAATTGCAGAAACTTTATATATATAAAATGTTAAATATAAGTTACATATAAAATAGGTGTTAACACAAAATACTTGCGGGTTTTGACACCTTCTTGGAAGGTGTTTTTGATAAGTAATTTGTATTCAAATGGCAATTACATGAATGTACAACAAAATAAAAACAATTAAAAATGGTAATTTTTTGTCCAAAAATGAAAACAAAATTTGTGGCCTCCAATGACCTCCTCCCCCCATTCAGTCCCCAGACTATTTGTATGTAGCACAATTCCCATTGATTTTTTTGTTATACATGTTAAATCCAAAAAGAACGTTTGCAAATTTATTTTAAAGTTCATTGTGTTAAAATGCTGTATTTCACTCAAGTATATCTCTCTTATTTTTACTTTTCATAAAAGTCCGCATTATTACTTTATTAATTTGTGTAATTTGATAAGCATTACTTTTTCTATTTATTTATCTGCAATGTGCAATAAATTTTACTCTAATACATTCATGCATATTTAAAAAATCTAAATTTTTAATCGTTTATAAATTGTCAACTTTTATAATACCTTTATTCTGCAAATTCCATAAAGTTTTCAAAAAAATATTATGAGACATCATTAAGTATGTCAAAATTAGAATTAATAAGATTATACATTATAAAGTTACAAGTGTGCTTCATACGAGTCTTGTTTGTCAATTACTTTTAAGTATTTTGTTCATTATTTATAATTCATTATTAATAAATATATCTTTAAAGCACATGAATTAATTGGTAAAATTATGTAGAATCTTTATAAATACATAGTGAAGTGGTATAATAATTATTTTACAGAACTACTAATAAAAACTTGTATTTAAAAAAATAGCGCAAGGCAGTATACTGGGTTCTCTATGTTAGGAACTGTATTAGATTAAAATAATAATTTATATTGTTTTATTGGTGATATAGCATATAATATTTACAAGGTAAAATGTTCCTCACAGCAAATTTGCTTTAAATTTACTTTATACTAATAATTTTTCATTTCAGAGACGTTATTTGCTTAAAATTAATATACTTTAAAAATAACCCTTTCTTATTCAGTGAATTTAATATGATACACTTATAGTTTTAATTAAGCTAAATTTATTTGTAACAAATTAAATTCTATATTATTGGGTTACTATAATAATTAATGACAACAGTACAATTTAATATTATAATTTTAGTACAACACAAGAAATTCTATTTAATTACTTAACTATATATGTTAGTTAGTGTCACTATTAAACATTTTATAGGCATGTGAAAGTTACAAAATTATTAAATGCCTTTTACACTTACCAAACAACTGACACATTGATTTTATTTAAATATTAAAAAAGGTATTCAATAAATATATGTAAAGAGAACAATAACTTATCAACATTCTTTTAAATTATTTAAGTCAGTACATATAACTATTAAGCAATCATTTCACTTAACGTTGGAAAGAATATCATTCTACATATGTTATAGTCCATATAATTATTAAATATTATGTACTTGGCAAAGTATCGAACACATATATTGGCTTTATATAGAAAATAAAATGATTATTCAGTAATTTTAATTAGGATAGAGAACGATACAGCATCTACTTAATTATAATCTATTGTTTTTTAAATTATTTTGGTCAATGTGGAAAACATTGAGATATCATGAGGGATTCATTATAAAAATACAAGCATAAGTTCCTTCAAATAATATAAACTTAAAGCAAACACATCAAATTATATAAATAAAATGAATTAATAATATAATAAATATAATTAAAATAATATAATAATATACATTTATTTTTTGTGCAATTCTTATTAATATTATACTTTAAGATTAAAAAAAGTTATACCATATCGCTTGCATGGAAATGAAAACATTGTTTTCATGGTTAGAATTTTATCAATGTTTGTCTTTCTCTCTCTCTCTCTCTCTCTCTCTCTCTCTCTCTCTCTCTCTCTCACTCTTTCTCTCGTCGAGATGTCAAGGTCGACATACTAGTATAGGATATGGGCGAATATGAAATCTTCACCTTGCAATAGTATCTGCATTGCATTACAATAAAAAATACCGAAACGGAATAATGTGAGGTATTGGAAATAATTACGTAAATTAATAATTTTAATTCATAACTTTTCACACAAAATCAGCCAGATATTTCAACTGTGACAAAAGTATTCATCTGAAACTAGCTCCCTCTCGTGGCCACGTTTGAACTTCTTCTATAAGTTTTTACTTCTGTACGCGCTCTCTCACGGGCTGGAAAGCATTGTTTCTCTTTCTATCTCATGCCTTTCCTATACTATCTCTATCTCATTTTGTTTGAAGTTGACTATATATATCAAAAGGGAGAAGACGAAAATTGAGGAAAGGAAATCAGCAAGCAATATCTTTGGCATTGATTTTCTTGATTGTGCGTAAATGAATTCGTGTAAAACTTGTTGTACAGTAAAGATTAATAAATAAGGAACGTAATGCGTGGTCAATAGCACACATACATAATGTAATAATGCAGCGGTTAGAAAAGTAAAAATCTGGGGGGCTAGTTAGCTGTATATAATGGCTCTCGCGCCTATACTTGCGTCAGGCGCTATCGCGCCTTTTGATCTGGGGGGCTAGTTAGCTGTATATAATGGCTCTCGCGCCTATACTTGCGTCAGGCGCTATCGCGCCTTTTGATGACAACCACTCTTCATTTATTGTCCATTCAATGGTAGATGGGGGAGGAAGGAAGGAGAGATGTGAGTAAAATTAGAAAAATTCCAAAAATATTTTATAGGGGTTTTCGGTATAGGTGAATAACAATGACAACCATCTTTTATTATCCTCCATTTTAAAGATGAAAGAACAGGGGTGGGTAATTAAAAACATAAGATTTTTAAAAAAACTTTACTGGGGATTTTCGGTTATGGTGAAAAACAATATGATAACCAGTATTTTAACTCTAACTTTTATAATTAATTTTCAATTTTTTAATATTGTAATTGTATAATATTATTATTGTATAATAAAAAAGTGTTTTTATAAATAATATTTGAAAATAAAACAGAATTAATAAAATGTGAAAATAGTTCTTTTAGCCACAATTTTAATCTAAAAACTTTTTATAAATTCGATTATTATATATAAATATGATTTGTTTGAATGAATAATTGAATACAGCGAATAATTGAATACAAAAAGCATGAAATATATGTAAAATGGTCAAAGAATAATTTTATATTCGAAGTTTTGTTGTTGAATATATTATTCTGGTAGAAAGATCACACATTTGTTACTAGATTGATGTAGCTTCCTACAGGAAATGTGTGGAAATATTGTGAGTAATGATAATGTATGTGTTATTACGTATTAAAACTAAAAATTAAATTTCCTTACTCTAGTGAAAGTTTTGTCATGTCGATTATTTTTCATTTTTTTAGTTCAGTAATATGTAGAAATATTTTCAGTATCTTTAAACCCTTGAGTATAATTGACTAAGATTAAATATAAGTATTTACAATGTTGCAAATATAATACACTGTAATTTTTATATTATTGATTAAAAAAATGGTTTATAACTGAATACAAGGTTAATTAATTATACATTATATAATATTATACATTGTTATTCAATTAAATTTAGAAATTATGAAGTTAATAAAATATAAAAAATAAATATAAAATTAGTATAATTTCGACCGAGTGAGCGTTAGCGACCGAAGAATTGTTGCTAGTTTTAAATTATAATAAGAATATAATATTCTTATTATATATATAATGCATTAAATAGAGATTTGTTTTTAATAATAAACATATTTTTAAGTTGCAATTATATTAAATAAGTAATTAAAAATTTTCTAATTTTGTTTGTTGACCATATAGTTTCATAGTACTATAAAAATGTTAAAAAAATTTTATTGTTAAAATGACGTATATCTTTATACTTTCAAACGTTTACGTACCTTAAATAACAAATACATTTCTTATCAATCCCTAGTAGCAATCTGAAATAGTTTATAAGTAGAACCAGGCCATTTAGATTCTATCTAGTCTAGTAACTAACTAGCGCTGCTAGCTTGTTGAGGTATCGATGAAACGCTTTTTGCGATCATTCCGTAGCATTTTATGGAATGAGAAGAACAAAGCATTTTATGGCTATTAATATATTGATCGAATTACAAGCATTCGAAAAATGGCCATGTTTCAAATGCTTGTAATTTAATCAATTTTCATCGCATTGAGATAATTTTTTTTATTTTGTAGGGGATTCAGACCGCGGGGTCCCTAATGTAAGAAACGGTTCACACAATCGGCCCTTTTCAGGGCCACAATGATGCGTAAGTCCGACCAACAACCTCCTCGCGGTACGCATCGGGTAATGCGTTATTTGACTAAAACATAGGAAGACCTTTAAAATGGCATAACTCGGTCAAAAAAAGTCATAGAGGGTCGACTTTTTTTTAAAATACTCGTTAAAAAGTCTACTTTAAGATGGTATTTGTTGTTTTCTAAAAAAAAAATTTTTGGTAATCTAGGTATACGTGCAAATTATTGCGTTGTTTAAGAAAAAGAAGTTGGTAGGCTTGATTAAGACATAACAATGTGGCATTATCTCGCAGCTATTAGGCATTATTTTTTCCTCAAAGTGCACATAATTCCCTACAAAATAAAAAAAAATTATCTCAATTCGATGAAAATTGACCGAGCTACAAGCATTTAAAAAATGGCAATTTTTCTGTGAAAAATCTTGTTGCGATAATTTTGATGCGGAGTGTATATAAATAAAAAATATATAAAAGTAAATAAAAAATTCTTATTTTTCATGCATATATTAAACATCTAACTTTTATATTTATTTAATTATTTAAACAATGTTATTTATATGCATGAAAAATAATAATTTTTTATGTTTTATTAAAATGAGCAGAAAACAAAATTTACATAGATGTATTTATTGTATTTATAAATATTTAGTCGTTTTATTATAACTAACATTTTCTGTAATATAATTTAATATAATAACACTTAATATTATTTGTTTAGTCGTAAAAGATATTCATCACTAAATAAAAAATTTTCTTCGTCCGAATCAGTTATATTTACGTCCACATTCTCTGCATCTACATCAAGTGCTCGTCTCTTATTGGAAGGACTAACATTTTCTTCTGACATACCTTCCGGGATATTCATCATTTGATTTTCCTATCGTAAATTTTTTTGTAGAGTACCATGAATTAGCATTACTTAAAACATTACTTAATGCAGTAATAATTTCTTTTTCGCTGGACGAGATCTTGGACTTCTGCCTTTGTTCTTTAACGATAACTGAAAAAAATATAATTAAAAATATTATTTAACCTTCAATACAATTGAAAAAATTTGTTGTCTTCATGACGTATTTGTCTTTTTTTTTAACGGCAACAAATTTAATTGCTAAATCTTTACACAAAAACATTTTTAACATGTTTACTATTGATTTTGTTTTTATATATCCGGAGTCTAGACCAGTCTGAAGTATTGTTCACTGTTAGGAATTAATAATAATTTAATTACTTAATTACATTAGATAAGTATATGTAATAAATACAAATTATTATATCCCACCACTAAGAGCCGCGGTGGCTCATGGGAAGAGCTCCCGACTCTCACACCGAGGGTCGTGGGTTCGATCCCAGACGTGTACCTCTGAAAAATTTTTCATGTGCATTTTTCGAACACCGCGACTCAGTGGCTCGGCGTGTCACTATAATGTGACGCCAGTTCAGGTGCGCGTGCGTTTCGTGCATTTGTCAGTGCATGAGAGGCATGGGCATCTGAACTATAGGGAACGTTAGGGACGCGAAGATGTAAAGAGGATCGCGATGGTTCCATCGGGAGGACAGGAAACTGTAATTATTAGACTAATTACAGTGACCGATGATATCTTCCGATGGACACAAGCACCACTGTTTCAACTACATGTGCTTTGTTTACAGACACACCGTTCACCTCCGTCGCTGATTAGCCCTGGCAGCATAAATAGAGCGACGTTAAATAACATAAAAAAAAAAAAAAAAATCCAACCACTGCTTCTCTTAATGAATCATTAGATTTCAATTCTACATAAAAAATTTCAAATTCTTCAATGCTTTGAAATGCAACGTTATAATTGAAGGTTGAACACAGTTGGTGTATGGAACCAATACATTCTTTGGATTTGCCACTAATAGATTTGAGTAAAACTGATTTCACTATTTGCACATTTTCTTTATTTTATTTCCATTTTCAACTCTTGCAATTCATTTGTCATATTCATCCAACAATCTGTAATAATATACATATTAATAATATATAATGTATGTATACATATATATATATATATATATATATATATATATATATATATATATATATATATATAATAAAATATATTAGACAAAAATACATGTAAACTTACCAAACATAAATTTATTACAACTATAGTTTTATCATTCTTGTCACACTAATTTAAATTTGAGGAGGATTCTGCCTGACCTATACTGATTTATTTGTGTTGGTATTAAATAATTGATTCACTGTTTTGGAAGCTGATCAGATTAAATTATTGGTTAATATAAATAGATTTTCATAAGTACATTTTATATATATATAATTATTTAATGATAATCCTAAATTATTATAAATTACTTTCATTTGAAACCAGTGCTTGTGCAGAAGGAGAAATCGTACTTAAATGCTTTATGTGACCAACATCGATAACCGGAATGTTCTGAAATGTTTCACTACTCTGATCTACACCATGCAATTCAGATTCTGTAAACATAATAAATGGAATATAAACATCCTGGCATTTGATAGTTATGAAGTATTAACACAAAATAATATAATTACACTTACCGAATGAATCAGGTAATGTGAAGTCAAGGTTTTGTTGTGAAAAAGATATTCGACTTGATGTTGGTACATCAATTTCCCTTACAGAATCAAGCCTTGGCAGAAGAGCAATAAAATCTGCTGCAAATATGTAATTGAGTTATGTAAAAATATTTAATTTTATTAATATCACTTAAAATATAACATAAATTAATTTACTTTTAAAGAGTAATACGCTCGTGAATTTTATGTTATATTAAATTTAACGGTCTGTACGAGCCAGAATATAAATATATTCTTAATCATTAGTCCATGGTGTGCTACAAATTTGTAGCTCCAACACCAAGTTAGATGAGTATAGATAATTTAATTCTGGAGACTAAAAATATTGATGTGGAAATAAAAATTATTATTAAGATAATTTTAAATATAAATATAAAGAAAGTGTATGATAAAGTTATATATGTAATGAATGTTTCGACCACAATTGCCAGTTGGTCTCATCAGTAAGAACTGGCAATCTACCTTAGACATTGAATATAGACATTATATCGAAATAGACCAAGAACAATACTATTGAATGGGGTATATATATACATTTAGAAGACTTTATCACTTACATGTATTCGATACCAAGAAAAAACCCCTAGTGGATAAAGTTGAAAACAATCAATATTGTCTTGGGTAGGCGCAAAAACGACCACACACGCCTAAATAAGATTTTAAAGAGTAATACGCTCGTAAATTTTATGTTATATTAAATTTAACGGTCTGTACGAGCCAGACTATAAATACTATTTCTACTTATATTTTGCTTAAACTCCATAAAAAAATGCACCACCGTTGGTTAATAGGTGTTACCTTTTCATATAGGTGTTAATTCTGACTATATTAACTGATGTTACATTTTATGAATCATTACATACATCTTAGCTATTATCTTATTTTAAAATTTAAGGGGCCTAATATATTATGCAAAGCGACTTGTGGCATATTATTAAATAGTGTAAAGACCCATCCACGCGTGGAAACAAGACTGTATACTATAAACCAATAATTTATTATTAATAAAATAATTTGTGGTGCAAGTATTATTTTATTTAAAAGAATAAAAAAGAAGAAATGTCCATTTTATTAGGTTTGCAGAAATTAATTTTCCACAAATTAACATCATTAGAATATTATTTATTTATTACTGTAAGACATGGCAGGGCCAGAAATGAAAAGTAAAAGTATAAGATACTTTTAATAAAAAAAATCTGTATTCAGATTGGTAGACATTTTTGCATGATTCAAAATACTTGTCGATTACAGTTTGATTTCAGTGCTTTCAATTGCAGAAACTTTTTATATGTAATTTTTGTAAGATTAAAAAAAAATGTTTAATTAAAATTCAAAGAAATAGATAAAATAAGGGAGTTAGAATTAAAATTATTTATTTATCAGATAAAAATTTTCAAAGTTTGATTAGAATAACAATACTTGCGGGTTTTGACACCTTCTTGGAAGGTGTTTTTGATTTCAGTACTTTCAATTGCAGAAAACTATTATGGAGTGTAAGTTACATATAAAAAAGGTTATTATTCTATAAAATTGTTTATATCTACTGATGTAAAGCACTGGAAGGATAGGCATTGTTTATTTAAAGAAAATTAAAAAAAAAGAAGTTTCCTTTTTATCAGTTTTGTGAAAATTAATTAAAACTTTTTATACAGTTTAAGCAAAATATATAAAAGTTTAATTAAAACAAATTCAGTGTATGGTATGGTAAAAAATACTTGTCGATTATTCCGCTTTGATTTCAGTACTTTCTGTTGCAGAAACTTTTTGGAGTTTAAGCAAAAAAAATATATAAATATTCAATTAAAATTACTTGTCGATATTTGATTTCAGTACTTTCTATTGCATTTTTTTATGGAGTTTAAGCAAAATATAAGTAGAAATAGGATGAGAGTAATGATTAAAGATTTTTTTATCAGATAACATTTTTCAAAGTGTGATTGGAAACCATACTTGCAAATGTTGACATTTTCGTAGAAGGTGTTTTTATTAATACAGCAGTGTATAATTTTATTAAATTAATAAAAAAGAAAAATAAAATAAAAATATTTAATTATCATTTCATTTATGCGTTAAAAAATGGTTATTTCTTACAAAATAGTAAAATGAAACATTTCCTAGTTGCATTGTATTTATTTTACAAACAAATTTGTGTATTATGACATATCTAATAATCATTTATTGAAAGAAAAATACAACTACGGTTAACAGTGAATTACGCCACCATACCATTGTAACGGGGTGGGTACTGGGGATATGTAAGGCCCACGGTTAGGCCCAATCTGTCCCAACTTACCAACCTTAAGTGTGTAGTCCCACGATGCGGCCGGGAATCCCTTTGATTCCCGTGCAATGCCGTTAACAACGTCAAACACTCCGTTCGACTTATATACCGTGTGTTGGGCCCTATGCCCAAAATTGCCAACTAGGATAAACACCGGAGAGGGCGGTATTCGTAGGATAGGACGTTACCCGGTAAAATATTATCAACAAGTGATATTATTGTTAATCGGCGAGAAAGATTGTCTCGCCGAGTCAATTTATTAAATTAACAAATAAATATTAATAAATAAACAATAAATGAACTTTAACAATTTACGGGGAGTCGTACCGATGACTACCCCCGAGGTCAGCGCGAAAAGAATCGGTTAAAATCTATTTAACAGTCGATTACGAGCAACCGATCCGGATATGATCGGCTGCTTAACCTGATGGCATACGTCACACCGTGTGACGTATGAATCACTGACGTAGAGAGCTTTTACGTAGAAGCTTACTACGTCACGCGCGCCTTCTCTCGTGAAGTGGTTCCCGCGAACCACCGACCTTTCTATCCGTGCGAGTATTGTCACGAGAGGGAGGAAAGGAGGAACGCTTCCTCACCTGGACCGTACCAGGTAAATCGGGACACGAAATTTAGATAGACACGCGGGTCTAAATGTGGTGCACCACTTACCGTGTATCTGAATATCTCGCTTCGGCAGGGAAAAGGCTGTGCTATTGAGAGAGAGCTCGTCTTCGTATATGTCTCTCTCTCTCTCTCCAACGGTCGAGAAGGTGGGATTCGCCGAGCCTCCTTTTCTCACTGTCTGTGAGAGCTGCTGCTGCACCCGTCGACGTGGAGGTTAGTGGGGAGAAACTGCTCACACCCACACACAACGCACAACAGTTCTTTTGCTCTTTTATCCCGAAAAAAACAATCACCGGTCACCAACACCGTGTTGTTGTCGATCGCGCGCGAACTCTCTACCGATACTCTACCGCGCACGATTCTCGCGCGCGTTCCCTGCGCGCGCCGCGCTGTCGATACTCTTTTCAGTTACTCACCTGATCGGTAACTCGCTTACCGTTATACCGTATATCCATTAGATAATATGTACAATGTATTTTTTTCTCTTCTTGACAAGTCACAATTAAACTTACCTAGAATAAAGGATCATCGATTTATTCCTTAAATATAATTATGTAAAGCTAAATATATACTATATAGTTTAGATTACAACTGGACTGGCACATGTAATAGAAAGTTTCTTCTCGAAGCGACTAAAATTTGCCCATTATTATATTATAACACATTTGTTTATGCTATATGTGGGACTGTATATATTTCAGTTTATAGTTAGACTTAAGACAGAACCACAATTATTTACTTATACAAAATTTGTTTCATTAATTATATCAATGACTCAATTACAGAATTATCCTATGTTGGTACTTTCAATTCTTTCAATTCTTATATCAATGCAGCTCTCAGTACATATTGTTTTTGAATCATGTATAAGCTGCACTTATACAAATACAAGTAATTAACCAGAGTCAAATGAACAACTCCAGCGAATGAATACCATTAAACAAATAAGAAAAATCCTATGAAATATATATATATATATTTACATACTCATAATAGTGCACTTTTTAGGTAGCCTCTCGTCACTTAAATTTAAATTTGTTTTGCTGTATCTTCAGTGATTTATGATAATATTTACAAGGTAAAATGTTCCTCGCAGCAAATTTGCTTTAATTTTACTTTGTACCAATAATTTTTCATTTCAGAGACGTTATTTGCTTAAAATTAATATACTTTAAAAATAACCCTTTCTTATTCAGTGAATTTAATATGATACACGTATAGTTTTAATTAAGCTAAATTTATTTGTAACAAATTAAATTCTATATTATTGGGTTACTATAATAATTAATGACAACAGTACAATTTAATATTATAATTTTAGTACAACACAAGAAATTCTATTTAATTACTTAACTATATATGTTAGTTAGTGTCACTATCAAACATTTTATAGGCATGTGAAAGTTACAAAATTATTAAATGCCTTTTACACTTACCAAACAACTGACACATTGATTTTATTTAAATATTAAAAAAGGTATTCAATAAATATATGTAAAGAGAACAATAACTTATCAACATTCTTTTAAATTATTTAAGTCAGTACATATAACTATTAAGCAATCATTTCACTTAACGTTGGAAAGAATATCATTCTACATATGTTATAGTCCATATAATTATTAAATATTATGTACTTGGCAAAGTATCGAACACATATATTGGCTTTATATAGAAAATAAAATGATTATTCAGTAATTTTAATTAGGATAGAGAACGATACAGCATCTACTTAATTATAATCTATTGTTTTTTAAATTATTTTGGTCAATGTGGAAAACATTGAGATATCATGAGGGATTCATTATAAAAATACAAGCATAAGTTCCTTCAAATAATATAAACTTAAAGCAAACACATCAAATTATATAAATAAAATGAATTAATAATATAATAAATATAATTAAAATAATATAATAATATACATTTATTTTTTGTGCAATTCTTATTAATATTATACTTTAAGATTAAAAAAAGTTATACCATCACTTGCATGGAAATGAAAACATTGTTTTCATGGTTAGAATTTTATCAATGTTTGTCTTTCTCTCTCTCTCTCTCTCTCTCACACACACACACTCTTTCTCTTGTCGAGATGTCAAAGGTCGACATGCTAGTATAGGATATGAGCGAATATGAAATCTTCACCTTGCAATAGTATCTGCATTGCACTACAATAAAAAATACCGAAACGGAATAATGTGAGGTATTGGAAATAATTACGTAAATTAATAATTTTAATTCATAACTTTTCACACAAAATCAGCCAGATGATTCAACTGTGACAAAAGTATTCACCTGAAACTAGCTCCCTCTCGTGGCCACGTTTGAACTTCTTCTATAAGTTTTTACTTCTGTACGCGCTCTCTCACGGGCTGGAAAGCATTGTTTCTCTTTCTATCTCATGCCTTTCCTATACTATCTCTATCTCATTTTGTTTGAAGTTGACTATATATATCAAAAGGGAGAAGACGAAAATTGAGGAAAGGAAATCAGCAAGCAATATCTTTGGCATTGATTTTCTTGATTGTGCGTAAATGAATTCGTGTAAAACTTGTTGTACAGTAAAGATTAATAAATAAGGAACGTAATGCGTGGTCAATAGCACACATACATAATGTAATAATGCAGCGGTTAGAAAAGTAAAAATCTGGGGGGCTAGTTAGCTGTATATAATGGCTCTCGCGCCTATACTTGCGTCAGGCGCTATCGCGCCTTTTGATATTCTTAATCATTAGTCCATGGTGTGCTACAAATTTGTAGCTCCAACACCAAGTTCGATGAGTATAGATAATTTAATTCTGGAGACTAAAAATATTGATGTGGAAATAAAAATTATTATTAAGATAATTTTAAATATAAATATAAAGAAAGTGTATGATAAAGTTATATATGTAATGAATGTTTCGACCACAATTGCCAGTTGGTCTCATCAGTAAGGACTGGCAATCTACCTTAGACATTGAATATAGACATTATACCATTATATAATACATATAGACATTATGACCATTCAATAGTATAATAAAAAAACTTTATTATGTCCAACATATCGTTCCTTTATTTATGTGCGTTTGTATATATATATTTTTTTAACATATTTTTCCTATGCGTTCCAATTTATCGTATTATGTTAATTACACATATTTTTATGTTTCTCTGAGATTTACTTCAATACGCGCTTAATATAATCGGTATTCGCATAATTTCTTTCATTCAGCTTTATTTTCTTTTTTGACCTCTTGAATCTTTGGATTTGTTGATTCTGCTCTACTGGTTTCTGTCTGTTGGTCGATTCCTTTAGTGCTTCGTTTACATAATACTTTCGTGCTCTCTTCGAATAGAATACTATTTTGTTTATTTACTCGCGCTGGAGTCAGGATATTCCATTTACGTTGTTCTCGAGGTTGTAATTGCGATGATATACATTCGTGTAGTCCGCCATTTACGCGCGTTAGTACATATCCATTGCATTTAACTTGTTGCTCAATAAGACAACTTTTGAAAGGAATTGGGAGTCCGCAACAAAAACATTTTAGATCAGTAAAAGTACAAATTAATTCGCGTATCGTTCGTGTAGCACTTAATGAAAACCGAATTTTTTCTATGTGTGATAATTTTGTCGTATAACAATAATGGCACAGGTATGTATTATGGCAAAAATAACAAAGTCGCTCCCAATTTCTTACTAAAACTGACATTTTTTTTATTAATATTGTATACTGTTTAAACTTATAGAATATTCCTATACTGTCTAAATATAGGTATTATGTATATATATATATATATATGGGTGGTTCTCTGTGACATCGAAGATGAAAAAATAAATATTGCTATAACTGTGGGAATATGTTTTAGAGGTATCCAGTAGTTCTCCTGAATTTTTTCAGATTTTTTCTGGGCCATTATTTTAAGTTACAGAGAGTCAAAGTTGACATTTTAGCACTTTTTTGCATTATATGCCCATTTTCATGAATTTTTAGCTCCCAGGGGATGCATTTTTCACTAAAAACATAACTATGACTTTTTTTTGTAAAATTTTCCGAACTTTTCATTAAAAATACTTTTAAAGACATAAATGTATGCTGTCACACTCTTGTAAGCCATTTAAACCTTATATAGTGAAAATCAGCAATTCTGCTCCGGACTCTGGTAACCTAATACTGTCTAAAATATGTCTTTTTATAGAAACTGTCTAAAAATTTCCAGAGTGGGTCTAAATCATTAAGATCACTTATGGTTAAAATATCCGGGAAAAGTGCCCGAAATATTAATAGAAATGTATATTTGTTGCCTTATAACGATGAATCTATTAGCATGATCATTGCAAAAAAATTTGTGCACTTACCTTGGAGTGGTAGAAAAGTATCTTCACTTGTTTCAGTATCCATATAATCCCCTGTAAGCTGCTAAAAATATAAATTGTATTATACAAATGTAAAAAATTAATTTTTAAACATTTATAATGCTGAATTTTTAGTTTTACATCCCTTACAAGAATTATAATACTAATCTGAAGGATTACTATAAATATGTAAACATCATTATTATTATTATTCAGCAATACATTGTTTAGATTTCACAAACTTGTCACTGTCACGTTATCATATTATTCATTATAATTATATATCCGATTTATTTATATATCTTTTGTATTAAATACGTATGTTCAGTTATTGTAATAATGATTAGTATTATAATTCTTGTAAGGGATGTAAAACTAAAAATTCAGCATTATAAATGTTTAAAAATTAATTTTTTACATTTGTATAATAATATTTATATTTTTAGCAGCTTACAGGGGATTATATGGATACTGAAACAAGTGATGATACTTTTCTACCACTCCAAGGTAAGTGCACAAATTTTTTTGCAATGATCATGCTAATAGATTCATCGTTATAAGGCAACAAATATACATTTCTATTAATATTTCGGGCACTTTTCCCGGATATTTTAACCATAAGTGATCTTAATGATTTAGACCCACTCTGGAAATTTTTAGACAGTTTCTATAAAAAGACATATTTTAGACAGTATTAGGTTACCAGAGTCCGGAGCAGAATTGCTGATTTTCACTATATAAGGTTTAAATGGCTTACAAGAGTGTGACAGCATACATTTATGTCTTTAAAAGTATTTTTAATGAAAAGTTCGGAAAATTTTACAAAAAAAAGTCATAGTTATGTTTTTAGTGAAAAATGCATCCCCTGGGAGCTAAAAATTCATGAAAATGGGCATATAATGCAAAAAAGTGCTAAAATGTCAACTTTGACTCTCTGTAACTTAAAATAATGGCCCAGAAAAAATCTGAAAAAATTCAGGAGAACTACTGGATACCTCTAAAACATATTCCCACAGTTATAGCAATATTTATTTTTTTCATCTTCGATGTCACAGAGAACAGCCCATATATATATATATATATATATATATATATATATATATATATATATATATATATCTTTAATTCTTAATTAAAACTTTATATCGATAGGCAAACCACAACAGTAGCAAGTAATTAAATAATGAACTATATATATATATATATATATATATATTACGTTCATTTTTTTTACGTAATATTAATTTTTATTCCCTAGATTAATTGAGTCTTTTGTCCCTAAAGTATTTAGACAGATTTGCTAATAATATTTCATTAGTATTTATCGCAAAAGGTTACTATAATCTTGCGTAAAAAAGAACTGGATGCGGCAGAATTGGCCTGTAGCATGAAAGGTTTCGATTTTCCCATCGATCTACACCATCGTCCAATCAATTCTGTATGGATAAAAAAAATCGATTATTTATGCGCACTATTTTATTTTTACTTCCATTTATTTGAATTTTTACATTCCCATTATCGGAAACGTCTAGAACTAAAAATGGACCCGAGTATTGATCGTCAAATTTCTTAGGTTTTGGCCCTTTTTGCAGCCATACGTAATCACCGATTTGTAGTGTTAAAACGTTTACCTTTCTATCGTAGTATTTCTTGGCTCGAATATTTGCCTTTAAAAGATTTTGTTGGGCTATGTTTTGTAGACTGTTTAGGCGCTTGACTAAATCTTCAAGATAACCATCGTATGTAGGCGCCAGGTCTTCTGTTTCGACCGGAGTGTTCGAGGGTGTGCGTGCCAGTCGGCCGAACACGAGTTCAAACGGCGTATGCCATGTAGACTCACTAATTCCCGTGTTAAAATTAAAGGTAGCCAAATCTAGATAATTGTCCCAATCTGTTCGATTACTATGTACAAAAAATTTCAAGTATTCAATGAGACTTGAGTGCGATCGTTCAAGTCCACCGTTTGATTGTGGGTGGAACGCCGTGGTTTTAGTTTCTTTAATTCGAAATATTTTTGCTATTCTTTTCATTAATTTACTCATGAAATTCGTATCTTGATCCGTAAGGATTATTCGAGGTGCGCCTAATATGCATATGACTTTTCATATTAAACCATTCGCTACATCCATGACCGAAATTCGCGCCAAAGGCTCAGCTAATGCGAATTTAGTTAATAAGTCTTGGAAGGTTAAAATGTACTCGTTTCCCCGATTGGTTTTGCATAAGGGACCAACAATATTCATACTTATTCGGTCCATAGCGTGCGTTCCCGAGTTTGTAATGACCATTGGAGCTCTAGTTTTCATTTCAAACATTTTCTTATAAAATCTTGTACCTCTATCTTTAAATTCTCCCAGTTATAATTTTGTTTAATACGGTTATAGGTTTTCGTGACGCGTCTATGTCCTCCTTTAGCCGAATAGTGAGCTTCTTCTATAATCGGAATTCGATCGTCTAGTGTCGGATATCGTATTAGACCTAAACTAACAATTAATTTTACCGTGCCTTTATCAAAACTGGTATTCCAACCTGCATTTCCTTGAATCTTGATAATTTATTCTGTAGTTTTAATTGCGAAGCCCCATCGTCACATGGTTCTCCTGTTGTAGTAAGAAAATACATATAATTGTCCTTACGCATAAATAATTTTTCTCTGCATGTAATAATTACTTGTTTATCGTTAATTTGATTAAATTGTTCTTCATACATCGACGTCTCTCCGTTTATTTGATCAGGACTGAATTGCGGATCGTTTTCAAGTAATGATTCATTAACATGATCAAGATCTTCGTGTAAGCGTAACCGCGCATTTTCCGAGTGAACGAGGGGTTCCGGCTCAAAAGTTTCCGCCTCCGTATCGTCGTGCGTTCCTTCTCTACGGTCCGGTGATTGTTCGTTCGCTCGCCTCTCATTTTTTCTTCCCCTTTGCGGGCGTAGAGCCTCTATCGCGTCTAAATATCGCTGGCCTACCTGGCGACCCGCCTTCGCTCTCGTGGTCATACCCCGCGGTGATTCAACTAGGCTAGACTCGGGCTCATCACCTACCGCTATTGCCTTGCTTCTCGTAATAACTAGGACCTTGTCTATGGGGTTTTTAGACAGTGCGTCTGCTACATTTAAGCGACCCGGTTTGTATTTAATTTCGAAATCGTACTCCGCGAGCATAAGGCGCCATCGCGTAACTCGTGAGTTCGGGTCCTTGTGCGTTTGTAACCATACCAGTGGTTCATGATCTGTTACAAGATAAAATTTTCGTCCAAATAAATACGGTCGGAAATGCTTAATGCAAAATATTATTGCTAGTCCTTCTTTGTTAAACGTGTCCCAACGTTTTTCAACATCCGAAAGAAATATTAATTAATATTAAGAAATATTTTTAGTGTATAACAATTACAAAATTTCAATTTATGTTAAAATATCGATTAAATTAGAACAATACGAATGGAAACATAACCTCTCTCAGTCTAAAGCGACGGATTCTATAGGATGTGCGTGCACCGATTCGAGTCGCGTGCCGCACACACCTACTTTCAAATACATTGTAATATGCAGACACTGAATCTTGGGTGCCTTCTTATTTGTTTAATTACTATAATTTAAATTATTGATAGCTTGAAAACGGAGTAGAGGCATATTATTAATAAACATTTGAAGTTTATAACAATTACAAAATTTCAATTTATGTTAAAATATCGATAATATTTGAAAAATATGAATGGAAACATAACCTCTCTCCGTCTAAAGCGACGGATTCTACAGGAGGTGCGTGCACTGATTCGAGTCGTCCGCCGCACGCACCTCCTACTTTCAAATACATTGTAATATGCAGACATTCAATCTTGGGTGCATTATTTGTTTAATTATTATTATTTAAATTATTGTCAGATTAAAATGGTGTTCGAGGCATATTATTAATAAATATTTTTAGTGTATAACAATTACAAAATTTCAATTTATGTTTAAAATCGGTAAAATTTGAAAAATACGAATGGAAACATAACCTCTCTCAGTCTAAAGCGACGGATTCTATAGGAGGTGCGTGTACCGATTCGAGCCGTCTGACGCACGTACCTCCTACTTTCAAATACATTGTAATATACAGACACTGTATCTTGGGTGCATTATTTGATTAATTACAATTATTTAAATTATTGTTAGCTTGAAATTGGGGTGGAGACATATTAGTCATTAACAATTTAAGTGCATAACACGTACATAATTTGAAATTGAGATAAAATATCGTTGAAATTTGAAAAATTATAATTAATTCATAACTTTTCTCAGTCTACAACGTCGGATTCAATAAGAGGTGCGTGTACTGATTCGGCCGTCTGTATTTCCGTGCAAGTAAAATCATTTGCACGTTCAGGGCAAGGAAGCTACTTGACCAGACGTGACGTAAAAATCTACTAGTCTTGCAAATCCTACAGAGATGTTTAGCGCATTCTGAATCATTTTTTTTCAACTTATAACATTTAGGCTGTCATTGCACAAGAGCGATATAATAAATACTATGTTTGACTAGTTCCAGAGAATTAAATATTTTTTTATAACAATAATAGCCTTCGATAATTCTCGTGTATGTAAAAAAATCCGCGCGCTTAGAGTCTACGAAGCTAGTCGACCAGACGGGACGTGAAATATGACTAGCTTCCTAAATCCTTATATATATATATATATAAAGATCTACGAAGCTAGTCGTATTTTACGTTCCGTCTGGTCGACTATCTTCCTGGTCTCTGAGCGCGCGAATGGTTTTACTTGTACGGAAATACAGACGTTTCGAATCGTTGCACCCAACTTCTATTGAGTCAGTTGCTGTAGAGTAAGAGAGGATATTTTATAATACGAACTTTTCAAATTTTAACGACATTTTAACACCATTTCTAATTTTGTATTTGTTATACACTTAAAATGTTTATTAATAATACGCTAATTATGTTTATTAATAATATGTTTATTACTTATGATATGAAATATTTGTAATTAAAAAATTAATACACACAAGATTCAGTGACTGCATATTACAACGTATTTGAAAGTAGGAGGTGCGTGCGGCAGACGGCTCGAATCGGTGCACGCACCTCCTATAGAATCAGTCGCTTTAGACTGAAAGATGTTATGTTTCAATTCGTATTTTTCAAATTTTATCGATATTTTAACATAAATTGAAATTTTGTAATTATTATACACTAAAAATATTTATTAATAATATGCTTCGACCACCATTTCAAGCTGACAATAATTTAAATAATTGTATAATTATCAAATAATGCACCCAAGATTGAGTGTCTGCATATTACAATCTATTTGAAAGTAGAAGGTGCGTGCGGCAGACGGCTCGAATCGGTGCACGCACCTCCTATAGAATCCGTCGCTTTAGACGGAGAGAGGTTATGTTTCCATTCGTATTTTTCAAATTTTATCGATATTTTAACATAAATTGAAATTTTGTATTTGCTATAAACTTCAAATGTTTATTAACAAATATGCCTCTACTCTGTTTTCAAGCTGACAATAATTTAAATAATTGTAATCATCTAATAATGCACCCAAGATTGAGTGTCTGCATATTACAATGTATTTGAAAGTAGAAGGTGCGTGCGGCAGACGGCGCGAATCGGTTCACGCACCTCCTATATAATCTGTCGCTTTAGACTGAGAGAGGTTATGCTTCCATTCGTATTTTTCAAATTTTTAGAAAATTTTAGCGCATTTTTAAATTCTGTAATTGTTATACACTAAAAATATTTATTAATAATATGCCTCGAACACCATTTTAAGCTGACAATAATTTAAATAATAATAATTAAACAAATAATGCACCCAATATTGAGTGTCTGCATATTACAATGTATTTGAAAGTAGGAGGTGCGTGCGGCAGACGGCTCGAATCGGTGCACGCACCTCCTATCGAATCCGTCGTCTATTCCGCCAAGAATGCGTATATCGCTATCCTGTGTAAGGTGCGAATGTTAATTTATTAAATGAAAATTTTCTGAATTTGTACCATTTAAGAATATTAATCCTAAGCTACAATATTTATGAATAAGTGTAAACAAATTTTGACAAACTTTAATTTGCTGGAAATGTTTAGCATCGCCACCTATTGATGCTTTTTCAAACTACGTAGCTAAACTTTTTCTTACTCTCGCGTCTGCTAAATTACACATTTTTAGAAGGAATGTATATCGTTTTTATTTTTCGTTTAATTTTTTAATCGATTATTTATTCTTCTAGTTTTTACTGAAGGATGAATCTTAGATAATTTAAAATATTGCCTCTACTTCGTTTTTTGATGCTTGTAATTGCAATCTGTATTTATTTTCATCGTAAATATGTAGTACCAGCTTCCCAACGTCTTTGTACTAATCGTATTTTTCTATTTATTTCTTTGTCGTGCACTTTTGACTGTTTTTTTAGTGTTCCAATATTTACCAATATCGTGAAATTATGCGTCTGCACTGTATTTGTTAGAAATCTATCCAGTTTCTACAAATTTCAATTAAATCGTTGTTGCCTGTTAACTAAGAGAGGTTATGTTTGAGATCGTATTTTTCAAATTATAAGCACATTTTAACGCAAATTAAACTTTTGTACTCATAATTTATTTAATATATGTATGACAAATATGCCTCCACTTCGTTTATAGGTTGTCATTGTATTAAATAATAGTAATAGGAGAAATAGTGCGTGTAATATACAGGTGTCGGCATAGTAGGATTTAATTCAGGTATGGCATCCCCTTAACTTTCATGATCAATCATTTCGCAGTCTATTCTCAATGCTACATTCACAAACAGTTACAAAAATAATAAAAACATATCTGTAGACATTTCAAAAAGCCCAGTTAGAATTTATTTTAATGGTATTAATTTTAATGGAATAAACATATTTTTAAAAATATGGACAATTTCATACAAGTTAAAATTTTAATGTACATATCGGTACCATATTAGAAGAACAATATATATTTAGTAATATATTGCAGCAATTTCATATTAATTTAACTAGGCTTTTTGAAAAGTCTACAAATATGTTTTCATTATCTTATTGTAACTGTTTGTGAATGTAGCAGATAGAAGATAATAAATAATGCAATAGAAAATACTAAAATCAGTATGGAAGTAATATTCATTCATTTGTACGATATTAATTTCTCCATAATTTATTAAAACGTAGATATCTCTATTTTATTGGTTTAAAAAAAATACAAAAAATAATTTTACACCAATAAAAAAGAGATATTTACGTTTTAATACTGTAACGGATTTGCTTTTTTTTTAATAATAATAATAAATAATACCAATTGACTACCGTTAAACAATAGTCTCACTACGCGATCAGCCGCTCAGTAATAATACGAGTCTATAAGACATGTATAGGCGGGGGCGGCGGTATCCTTTACTAAGCGAGCGCGAACGAAAATAAAAGGGCAAACAATAAGAGTGAAAACACGATGTTTAATTTAAAAAAAAAATAACAAGAGTATATTATCAAAAAGAGGTAATACACGCCTGCCGCTGCACGCGGGATCGCAGGTCGATACGCGAAATTAATAAAAAGAGAAAGAGAGAGATAGAGACTACAAAACTGGCACTTACAGTGCATGAGCCGCGATGGATAATTAAATGACCAGGCGTAGTCTGCGTGGTTGCTACTTTCCTTAGATTCCTGGGCTGCGTCTTCGCCGAACAAACTATCACAGCTTCACTGGGTCACCAGCACAGCATCGGGATCACAAGCGGCACGAGGCAATCAAAAAATGGAGAGAAGAATAAACAACAAAGTTTCTCACGACGGTTGAAAATAAGTCTCAGTTAATCTCTCGCCGGTTGAGATTAATCACACGGTTGAAATCAGTCTCTCGCCGGTTGAATTCAGTCTCACGGTTGATATCAGTCTAACGGATGATATTAGTCTAAGTGCTCTCGCACTTACGAACCGAAAACTCTCTCTCTTTGCTGCAATATATTACTAAATATATATTGTTCTTCTAATATGGTACTGATATGTACATTAAAATTTTAATTTGTATGAAATTGTCCATATTTTTAAAAATATGTTTATTCCATTAATATTTATACCATTAAAATAAATTCTAACTGGGCTTTTTGAAATGTCTACAAATATGTTTTTATTATCTTTGTAACTGTTTGTGAATGTAGCATTGAGAATAGACTGCAAAGTGATTGATCTTGAAAGTTAAGCAGCATTGACCGCGGTTAATAAGTGGATGGGTGAATAACTATAACATAAACAGAAAAATGTGTAATACTTTTTTTTATTTATTTTTTTTTTTTGACATAATTTTTGAACTATTTATTATCGAATTTTGAATTTAGAAATAGTCATCATTTGCACATTTCTTAAATATTTTGGCTTAGTGATATATCAAGTGATTTATCAAGTGATAAATAGCGCCAAATCGTCAAGTGATATGTCACTCAATAAATTACCCGATAAATCACTTGATAAATCACTCGATAATTCGCATCATTAATCATACGATTATTTTCGCCAGGGATATAATTAATGCAACAGCGTCATGACAAAAGTTCTTTTTGGGATATCTGGAGCATAACTAATTGAAATTTGTACCAACTTTTGTGCTAGTTGGTCCAGTTTAATTGTGCTCGTTTCATTAAATCTATTTTCCACTAATTTTTTAAAATAGCATTATTATTATGATGATAAGTTGAATATATTTTAATTTGTTGTTTATATTTTAATTGAATAATTCCATTTGTTGGATGTTTTTTAAAACTATTATGTCAGAAGGAATTACTGGTATTTGATTCAGTACCTGTCTTTCTTCATGTATTCGTCTACAGTACTGAGCTAAAGTTTTATTTGGCGATAGCAGCAAGTGTTTAATTAAACCCAGTTCTTTTTCATATGAGAATGCAGAAAGATCACTTAAACTACACTGAAAATTCTCCACATCATCTACTATGTGACACAAATTGTGTACATTCAATGAAACAAAACTTGGTCAATACAGTTTTATATGGCATTGTTCACAAATTTTACAAGAAAGTATCTGGATACGTTGACATACTTTACTGCTTCTTTTGTATTTAACATTCTGCATCCAGCATGCAATAATAAAAAATGTTCATACAGCTCATTGGTAAGTATATGTTTGAGCACTATGAGTCCACAATATAATAAAAAAAATCTATGTTCTACAGCCTTACACTTATCATAAAAAACAATAGGTCGAAGCTTTCTCTGAAATTCTCTTGGTAAAATCATTATTTAGCTGCAAATTAAATCCTACGAGTAAGCTCTTTCTTCTGAGTAGCACTAAATCTATGGTACTTATACTTTTGTCCATCCAATTTTCAAGTAGCCGTAGCATTATTCCCAAGTAAAGTAAGTGCATTGAATCAAGAACAAACTGTTTTACAAAATCAATACATGATGTTACAGCTAATAAAGGTGTTGCCGCTAGATGATGATTAACATCTGTAAAATTTGTAAATGTTTCTACTGTTCTTTTACTGCCCAACGATAAAAAGACTGTAGTGTTGTCAACTTTTTCTGCAACAGTATCACACCTTTCACATCCATTAAAAATTGAAAGACGTTTCACACATTTGACAAATGATCTTGCTGGCGTGTCACAGATAAAACCTCTAACTTTTATTGTGAACTGATGCGATTGAATGTTTATTCCATTTTCTAATAGAAGATTTAATTCTATGAAGAACGGTTTGAAATAATCCAATACATGTTGAGGTTTTGTGTTGCCATAAAATACAACCACTGCAAATGGTCTGTATACATTCGGAGCATTTTTGTAGTAAGATCTACACAGAATTGGCCACATAGTCATTAAGCTAGATTTCTTTATCTTCACACCATCAATATTAATATCTGGTTCACTTACATCTTTATGCATATTTGAATTTATACATGCCTGCAGTCCTTGCTCGATTCCTAAATATACATATTCAGCTGGTGAACTATACGAATCAATTATTGATTGAATGGAGTATTTAGCTTCTTCAGTATGAAGCAACGTCTTAACAGTTTGTGGAATCTTTGGCAATAATCTTCGTTTTAAAATTTTTAATAAAGCAGTCAAATGTATTCTGCATTTCACCGCCCAAATTCTAATTTCATTAACTTCTGGTTCTTCATCAAGTAAATCATTTTGTTCTACAGTATTACTTATATCTACATTATTAATAGTTTCATCTTGTTCAGGGTCATCATATCTTACATCACAAGCTTCTCTGACGTACATATCATTATAATCACTTTCATTTAAACTTGAACTGTCAGAATCCATATTGTAAGTGTCCTCGCTAAAATCATCTCCATACACCACATCAACATTTAAATTATCTCCACTATTATTTGAAAACTTATATTTAATTTCAGGATTACTTTCTGTATCTGATGATGAAACATTTATATTTGACACTTTCACTTTTTTCACTAATTTTTTATTTAAGCGGTGCTTACGTACTCGTTTGTTGCTATCCTTTATTAAAAATTAATATATGTATAATAGTCTAATAACAATTTTACACTTTTTTATTTTAAACACTACTGTTAAAAAAAGGAGCACAAGCCAATATTTTTGGAGCTAATATATTTTAGGTTAACCCTGTAGAAAAAATCGAGGTGGATATCTAGCTCGATTTCGAGGTCGATTTCGAGCTGGATTTCGAGCTGGATTCGACTCTATATTGCCTCGATTTGACTCGATTTTTGGCCTCGATTTCGAGCTGAATCCACCTCGATTGGAGACTCGATTTTGAGCTGTGGATCGGACTCGATTTCGAGCTTGATTAGCCTCGATTTCGGGCTGTGGATCGGACTCGATTTCGAACTCGATTGGCCTCGATTTCGGGCAGGATCGGCCTTGATTTCGAGCTCGATTGGCCTCGATTTCGGGCTGTGGATCGGACTCGATTTCGAGCTCGATTGGCCACGATTTCGGGCTGGAGCCGCCTCGATTTGGGGCTCGATTGGCCACGATTTCGGGCTGTGGATCGGACTCGATTTCGAGCTGAATCCACCTCGATTGGAGACTCGATTTCGAGCTGTGGATCGGACTCGATTTCGAGCTCGATTGGCCTCGATTTCGGGGTATGGATCAGACTCGATTTCTAACTCGATTGGCCTCGATTTCGGGCTGGATCGGACTCGATTTCGAGCTCGATTGGCCACGATTTCGGGCTGGAGCCGCCTCGATTTGGGGCTCGATTGGCCACGATTTCGGGCTGTGGATCGGACTCGATTTCGAGCTGAATCCACCTCGATTGGAGACTCGATTTCGAGCTGTGGATCGGACTCGATTTCGAGCTCGATTGGCCTCGATTTCGGGGTATGGATCGGACTCGATTTCTAACTCGATTGGCCTCGATTTCGGGCTGGATCGGACTCGATTTCGAGCTCGATTGGCCACGATTTCGGGCTGTGGATCGGACTCGATTTCGAGCTCGTTTGGCCTCGATTTCGGGGTATGGATCGGACTCGATTTCGAGCTCGATTGGCCTCGATTTCGGGCTGTGGATCGGACTCGATTTCGAGCTTGATTGGCCTTGATTTCGTGCTGTGGATCGGACTGGATTTCGGGCTGGATCGGACTTGATTTCGAGATGGATCGGCTTGGAATTCAAGCTGGAATGATCTTGATTTCGACCTGGATTGGCCTCGAATTCAAACTGGAATGGCCTCGATTTCGACTTGGATCGGCATCGATTTCGAGCTGAATCCACCTCGATGGAGACTCGATTTCGAGCTGTGGATCGGACTCGATTTCGAGCTCGATTGGCCTCGATTTCGGGCTGTGGATCGGACTCGATTTCGAACTCGATTGTCCTCGATTTCGGGCAGGATCGGCCTTGATTTCGAGCTCGATTGGCCTCGATTTCGGGCTGTGGATCGGACTCGATTTCGAGCTCGATTGGCCACGATTTCGGGCTGGAGCCGCCTCGATTTGGGGCTCGATTGGCCACGATTTCGGGCTGTGGATCGGACTCGATTTCGAGCTGAATCCACCTCGATTGGAGACTCGATTTCGAGCTGTGGATCGGACTCGATTTCGAGCTCGATTGGCCTCGATTTCGGGGTATGGATCGGCCTTGATTTCGAGCTCGATTGGCCTCGATTTCGGGCTGTGGATCGGACTCGATTTCGAGCTCGATTGGCCACGATTTCGGGCTGGAGCCGCCTCGATTTGGGGCTCGATTGGCCACGATTTCGGGCTGTGGATCGGACTCGATTTCGAGCTGAATCCACCTCGATTGGAGACTCGATTTCGAGCTGTGGATCGGACTCGATTTCGAGCTCGATTGGCCTCGATTTCGGGGTATGGATCGGACTCGATTTCATTTCTAACTCGATTGGCCTCGATTTCGGGCTGGATCGGACTCGATTTCGAGCTCGATTGGCCACGATTTCGGGCTGTGGATCGGACTCGATTTCGAGCTCGTTTGGCCTCGATTTCGGGGTATGGATCGGACTCGATTTCGAGCTCGATTGGCCTCGATTTCGGGCTGTGGATCGGACTCGATTTCGAGCTTGATTGGCCTTGATTTCGTGCTGTGGATCGGACTGGAATTCGGGCTGGATCGGACTTGATTTCGAGATGGATCGGCTTGGAATTCAAGCTGGAATGATCTTGATTTCGACCTGGATTGGCCTCGAATTCAAACTGGAATGGCCTCGATTTCGACTTGGATCGGCATCGATTTCGAGCTGAATCCACCTCGATGGAGACTCGATTTCGAGCTGTGGATCGGACTCGATTTCGAGCTCGATTGGCCTCGATTTCGGGCTGTGGATCGGACTCGATTTCGAGCTGTTTGGCCACGATTTTGGGCTGGATCGGTCTCGATTTCGAGCTCGATTGGCCTCGAGCCTTCGGCCTTGATTTCGGGTTTGATTGGCCTTGATTGGCAACTTGATTACTAGCTCGATGTTCTCGATCGGGAACTCGATTTCCAGCTAGATGACCTTGATCGAGGACTTAATTGGCGACTCGATAAGTCTCGATGTTGGGCTCGGTCGGCCTCGATTTTAAATCTCGATCGGCCTCGCTTTTGCGCTCAATTGGCCTTGACGAACTGGGTTGGTCTCAATCGTTGCTTCATTTTGGGATCAATTTGGCGTTCTATTGGCCTCGATTGTGGACTCGATTTCGAATACGGGTTCGATTGGCGTCGATTTCAACCTGGATTCGTACCAGATGTGATGCACTGTATAGATTTAGGAATATCAAAACAATTTGCTGACTACTGGTTTAAATCTTCTAACAAGCCATACAGCATATCAAATATTTATATGGATAATATTGATAAACAAATTACTCAATTCAGGGTTCCACAACAGCTCGCCAGATTATCGCGTTCAATATATGATCGCAGCTACTGGAAGGCTAAAGAGTGGGTGAATTTGCTTTTATTTTACAGTACCGTAATATTAGCTGAAATACCTAATTTTATTAGTGAAAGGTTATCATTTACTGCTGAAGGAGTCAATTAATCAATTGGAATTACAGCGTGCTGATTACTTATTAAAAAAATTTGTTGCTTTAACGGAGGTTTATTACGGAGTAGACGCAATGTCTTTTAATGTTCACCAATTAACTTACCTAGCACAGAGTGTAGTCAATTGGGGACCACTATGGGTGCATTATGGTTACCCATTTGAATCTGGTAATGGTAAAATTGTTTCAAAAGTTCATGCAGCAAGAGGTGTACTTAGTCAAATTTGTAGAATTCTTACAGTACAAGAAAACATAATAATTTTAGAAAAACACGTTGCTTTAAAACAATTTTTTTCTGTTATGGATTATTGTTATTATTTAGAGAACAAAATTACTGCAAAAAGCACGAAATCAGAACAATTTCGATATTTTGGAAAGCCATTACCAGTAAATGAAGATGTATTGCAGCAATTAAATTTGTCTGCAGAAGATGTAACAGCTTATAAAAAAATTGTTAAAGATAAATGTTTGTTTAATTTTTCAAAAAAAAGTAATCGACGATCAGATAATTCGTATGCGCAAACAGTCAATGGTGAGTTTATACAAATGCAACAATTTCTTATTGACAATAACAATTCCAAAGAGTACACAGCGTATAAGCAGCTAATAACAGAACATTGTATATCTAATGAACAATTCATTATTAAGAAGATTGTTGCCACAAATCCTCAAATACAAGTAATCGAAACCAATAAAATAAAAAATATTTGTATTTTAATGGCTGTGAATGAAAATCAATATATATGTCCAGTACCTCATAAGTATTGGCAAACTTGAAGTAAATATTTAAATCTAAAAAGGACGTCCAAAAATAATAAGATAAGTAAAGAAAATAATAGTTTTAACCTTTACGTTGCTGTAAGATATAATAAAAAGCCAACAGAAATTATATTTTTATAGAAAAATAAAAAGATATTGTTTTCAAAATAGTGTAATATTATTAATACGATCCTATAAAATTTAACATAGCTTATTTAACCTTTAGATTGCCGGTATTTTGATTTCAAAATTAATATTTTTAAAAAGTGAAATTTATATGTATAATCCAATACGTCAACAGGAGTTTGAATGTCACGGGTAGATTAAACTTGAGCCAGTCTGGCTAGGAAATTTTGGCAGATATTTAAGATTATAAGATGTTATGCATAATCATATAAGCGAATTACTATTTTTTTTCAACGGTATCAGGTTATCAAGGTCACCTGCAAATGCTTTTGTGTTGTCAAAAGAATAATATCACTTAAACTTTCCTGTAACGAGAGGGTAGAAATTTAAAAAATTCAGTGTTTGTACTTTGAGCGGGAACTAACTTTTATGAATTTTTTCTTACGCTTTAGGCTGTGAAACCGATAAAATATATATTAAAATCTTCTCACAATTGATAGTAATGCAACAAGTATGCCAAAAAGTAAACAAACATATCAGTTTAGACTATGGCAACTTCATATACATTACTGTGTCTGAGCCAAGCTGGCAGCCTAAAGGTTAAATTAAGTTTCGATGAATATGTATAACCACATCATGCAGTATCAATTATCAATAAAAATAATCAAATGAAAACATACCTAGAACACAGATACATTATAACCTGCACAATTAATAATGTAATTAATAATGTAACGTTCAGATAACAATAATACTCAAACATGTATTTAAAAACGTAGCAAGGCTAATACAAAATTAGAATGCAAATCTGGCAAGAATTTCCTCAATAAGGTACGTAAAAAAACTAATTTATTATATAAAATACAATACTTACATTTACAATTTACTTACATTAAACTGCTACCTGTTCTATAAATAAAAGTTATTATTAGTTCCAATAATGCTTTATTTCTATATTATTGTAAATATGAGAAAAACAAACCATCTGATTCTAAAAATAATTCATTTCACTATATGAATTATTATATACTATGAAAACGCTTATTGATCATTAATATCAACTAAATTGAACTTTAAATCAAGGTCAATCCAACACGTCCACGAATCAAGTCCCTAATTAAAGAAAATCCAGCACGAAATTGCAGCCAATCGAGGCCAATCGAACCCAAAGTCGAGTCCCCAATCGAGACCGAAGCCGAGTCCAAGATCGAGGCCCATTCAGCTCGCCATCGAGGCCGATCCATCAGCTTGAAATCGAGGGCTAGCGAGTGTCCAATCGAGTCCCCGATCGACACTATTCCAGCCCGAAATATAGGCCAATCGATCTCGAATTCGAGACTGATCCAGGTCGAATTCGAGGCCCCGATCGAGTCCGTACCCACTTGAAATAGAGTCCCCAATCCATACCGATTCAGTTCGAAATCGAGGCACTGATTGAGTTCTATCCCACTCGAAATCAAATCCCCGATCGAATCCGATCCAGCCCAAAATCGAGGCCAATCAAGCTCGAAATCGAGGCTGATGCAGGTCGAAATCGAGGATATTGCAGCTTGAAATCGAGTTCCCGATTGACGCCCATCCAGTTCGAAATTGAGGCTATTCTAGCTCAAAATCGAGACTGATCAAGGTCGAAATCGAGGCCGAAGCCGCCCGATATCGATGCCAATTTAGCTCAAAATCGAGGCCGATCTAGGTCAAAATCGAGGCCCATCAAGCTCGAAATCGAGCCCGGTCCAGCTCGAAAAAGAGGCCAATCGACTCGAAATCGTGGCCAATCGAGCCCGAAATCGAGGCCCATCGAGCTCGAAATCGAGTCCGATCCAGCCCGAAATCGAGGCCAATCGAGCACAAAATCGAGGCCGATCCAGGTCGAAAGCGAGGCCCATTGAGCGCGAAATCGAGGCCGATCCAGCCCGAAATCGAGCCAATCGAGCTCGATATCGAGTCCGATCCAGCCCGAAATCGATGCCAATCTAGCTCGAAATCGATGCCGATCCAGGTCGAAATCGAGTCACCAATCGAGGTGGATTCAGCTCGAAATTGAGGCCAAAAATCGAGTCAAATCGAGGCAAAATCGAGTCGAATCCAGCTCGAAATCCAGTTCGAAATCGACCTCGAAATCGAGCTGGATATCCACCTCGATTTTTTCAACAGGGAAGTCACAAACTATATATATACAAGAGAGAAAAAATCAGATATAATATATATATATGGGAGATTCCATGTGAAGTGATCGAGTTAAAAAATAGAATTTTGTTTTAATGTATGGAATCAGTAAAAAACTACTTGAATAGAGTGTAGCTAAATTTTTAGACCTGAATTTCAATTAATACCAGAGTTGTAGCCAATCAAAAAATCGAATTTTTTGAAAAAATTGACTTTTTGGCCATGTTTATCACTTAATAACTCAAAATCTAACAATTTTTTCTTATATACATTAAATTTGAAAAAGTTTATTAATTTCAAGAAGAATCAGTTCAAATATTTCATTTATTTTATTTTAAATCTTTGAATATAGTTATAATCAATAAAAACCTTTATAGTAAAAAAAAGGGTTGTACGATCAAAAATATTTTATCCATCCAAAAATCTAATTCATCGATGATTAATTACCTTCAAAATAATGCAAAGTTTGAGTGCGGCAGAGCATTTCAGACAAAGTTATGGTGTTTTTAGTCAAATTTCATAAAAAAAGAGAGCGAATGCATTTTATGAAAAAAACAGACTAACCGTATACTTGCATTCAAACAATATGGCACTATTCCTCAATATTACTAAAATACACTATTTATTGTTAGTTACTGATACTTTTTTTAGTTGTTATTTAAGTCTGATTCTTTTAGTTATACCTGTTATATAATTGGATTTATTGGAATTATAAAAAGTTTCAGGTATTTATCCAATTATATAACAGGTATAACTGCTTATACCTACTGTTTTGTGTTTGCAAGCAACTTAGAGATTAAAATGTATCAGTGACTAACTAATAAATAGTATATTTTAGTAATATTGAGGAATAATAGTGCCATATTGTTTGAATGCAAGTATACGGTTAGTCTGTTTTCTTCATAAAATACATTCGCTCTCTTTTTTTATGAAATTTGACTAAAAACACCATAACTTTGTCTGAAATGCTCTGCCGCACTCAAACTTTGCATTATTTTGAAGGTAATTAATCATCGATGAATTAGATTTTTGGATGGATAAAATATTTTTGATCGTACAACCCTTTTTTTTTTACTATAAAGGTTTTTATTGATTATAACTATATTCAAAGTTTTAAAATAAAATAAATGAAATATTTGAACTGATTCTTCTTGAAATTAATAAACTTTTTCAAATTTAATGTATATAAGAAAAAATTGTTAGATTTTGAGTTATTAAGTGATAAACATGGCCAAAAAGTCAATTTTTTCAAAAAATTCGATTTTTTGATTGGCTACAACTCTGGTACTAATTGAAATTCAGGTCTAAAAATTTAGCTACACTCTATTCAAGTAGTTTTTTACTGATTCCATACATTAAAACAAAATTCTATTTTTTAACTGGATCACTTCACATGGAATCTCCCATATATATATATATATATATATATATATACATCTTACACACGCACACATATAGGTTTTAATATTAAACACAAATATTATAGCTTATATAAATAAATATATAAATAAAAAATTTTTAATATGAAAATGTTTTATTCGTTTTATAAGCAAGTTTTGTATTTAGTTTATAGAATGTAATTTGAAATTATTAATAGAAATACATTCTATTTATGATACTATATATTAACTACTTTCTAACTAATAAAAATGGATGCATTTTTTATCCATTAAAATTATGCAGAATGTTAGCATTTTTTAAGCAATATAATTGTATACATTTTTACACAATTTTTTATACGCAGTTTCTATTTTAAAACCATTTTTAATTATTTTTTTGCTACTAGGGATATAATTCAAAATTTCTACTAGATCACCTTACATATGCATCATAAGTATAAGATAATTTTTAAATAATTATTAACATTACGACAATATTAATTGTATCTTACCAGGACAATTTTTAATAATAATGCAATTATTCCCTAATAAGAGAATATCTCTTAAATGCATGCTTCTTCTTGCAACACCTAATAGAAGATGTTCACCCGCATGCGCTCTTAGTAATGCAACTTGATCATCCAACGTTAGATCACCAAATGCAGGAATATATTTTGCCCATTCTACGAGAATCAGTAACTGTTGCTTCATGCTATCGCAGACATCGTTTATGCTAGCTATTTGTTTCGTTGTTAAATCTATATCGTCTTCTGTACTGCTGCACTAAAAATATATTATTTTTATAATTATAGTTTAAATAACTTTTAATATACTCCATGAAGGAGAGCAGCCAGCGTATAACAAATTTTTAAAAGCAATTATAGTATATATACTTTTATTTGTAATAGAACATCTGTGCTGTAAGGTATTAAAGAAACTAGTTCGTTTAATAGTCTTAAATGTTACCAGCGTATCAAAATGATAATCATTGATAATTGAGCTAAAAAGTTATTTCTGTGACGAGTTGATTTTAAATGTCAGTATCTACCATTACTCAGCCCGCGGTAACAGCCGATAAATCATCGGTAGAATGTCTGACTCGCCAACCAGAATTAACAAGTAAACTCTACACGAAGAAAATTTTCTATGGAAAATTACTATAATCCCTAGGAAATAACAAAATTCTAACATTTTATTATAATAATTACAAAGAAATTTTATTATACCAGTATATTAATTTTATATGTAGACTTTGTACAATCAAAAATTTATTTTCGGCAACTTGATACTTATTTTATTTTGTTACTAAATAAATCATTTTAGTATTAATATTTAAGCAGGAAATATAACAGCATTTGTTGAAATTTAAATAGATTAAATTGAATATTGACTTGAACTCGCAAGGGAGCGAGTTTGTCAAGGGGTAGGAGAGGGTACGCCACCCTGCGGGATTCAAAGGGGAAGGGAAATTAAATGAAATAAATTTACACAATATGTTGATTAAAATAATATATATGGGCTCGTGTGTAAAAGTATGTGTGTGAGTGTAGGTGGTGTGAGGTATGTAGTATGGAGGTTGGAGGACTCCCGGGCTTGCAGTGTTTGCGACGGGTCGCAACCGCACCGTCCGTTCTGTCTAGAGCGTTAGCACGGGGCACAGTGTCGCTAACCTCAGAGGCACTCCAGATTTGCAGCAAGTGCGTGGACGCACGACCGTACCGTCCGATCGGGTTGGAGCGCTAGCGAGAGTCGCAAAGTCGCTTACCTCGGAGGAGTCTCACAGGTTTGCAGCGAATGCGAGAATCGCAGTACTGCACCGTCTGGTTAGACTTGAGCGCAAGTTGCATCGTGCAAGGTCGCTGTTTAGAAGAGTAACACATGTTACCTCGAGTGGTACCTCGAGTGAAAAGGAAGGATGTCGGACGTATGGCTGACGAGTAGCCTGGTAAATGTACGTATACGCAGTTGTGCGTGTCGCGGTTCGCGGCTTCGCGTTCGGAGACGTCCGTATCCGATCGTGGCGCGAACGATGAGGCGCGAGCTCTAGGGGAGCTACCGTGATCAGGCGAGAGCGGAATTCGCTGACACGAATGCTACCTGGCGAGCACGGCGAGGGGCTCGTTTAGCTCACGCGATGTAAGTCTCAAGAGAGGTCTACTCTTGTCGAAGAGTCAGGCCGAAGACGATGCGCTGTCGAAACGTGAGGCCGAGTGTTCCGTCCGGAGAGCAATGGCCGAGTGACTGCGTGAAACGTCGAGACTGAAGGGACCGTGTGTAGAGGATGGGCCGTTTGTTCCGTCCGGAAGGCAGAGGCTGACTCTCTGAATTTCGGGGACTCGCGGCGCGCGAGCAGCGGCGGTCGGCGGCTGGCCGCTCGAACGGGCGAATCAGCGTTGCGGAGCAAACCATGGAATCGGTGGAGGAGTTTTCTCGCGGACGGATCGACGGTTGAATTTTCGCGAATATAAAAACCGTTCGGAAGAGTCGAGAGAAAAAAAATAATACTAGGAATGCGTGTTACGCATACGTCAATTTATTATAAAAATGCACTGTTAACGGGGTGCCATAGTCAATTCTTATCCTCCCTACCTTATTGGCAATCGTGATTATTAGTAATAAATTTGTTGATAAAACAGTATGTGAAAAAACAAGAGAAGAGGCGCCTTCGTTTATTAATAATCTAACTGTTTGCTGAATTTCAGATTAAAATTACATTGCGTTTTTGTGAAAAGTCTTACCAAAAATGTGAACCTAACCTCAACGAGGTGAAAAGATTTGATATTTTTGGAAAGACTTTTCTCGAAAACGCAATAATATTTTAATCTAAAAATCAGCACACAGTTAGATTATCGATAAACGAAGGCGCCTCTTCTCTTATTTTTTCACATACCATTATACTTTTTTATTAATTAATCATCAAAAATTGAGTATGGAACCCCCTTAAAGCTGTCCATGAATCAAATCTTGAATATTCTGTATTGAAGTAGTACACTTGACCGTCTGCGTTATCAACACTTTTTTATTCTCATAAATCGAATCGTTCTTTGTGGCATGAGACTTTATATGCAGAATAGAAAATTCGCGGACGTCGGGTGTTTTGAACCCGAGCCCCTTCGGATCCGAAGGCGTTCATGCTAACCACTGCGCTACTCTTGCACACATCTTGTAAATGATACACGTAGGCCTAATCGATGCATAATAAACAATTAATTTAATTTTAATTGAATGAATTTTACTAATTTTTTTGTGCTATGTATACCAATTTGGCATCGATGATATTCATAATTTAAAACTAAATCCATTCAACTGTTTTATAATCAAAACACCCTGACTTGTTCTTGCATTAAATCGAAAATTTTTTTAATCTAATGAACTGAAGATGGCAAGATGCCAGTGAAAGTGATACGCTATTTTGTTATATTCCCTTACATTGTAGATGGAGAGTAGCAGCAGGATTTTAGTGTCTATTATAATTTGTATACTATATTTCAAATAAGAATTTTAGTTGATATTACCGAAGCACAGTATTTTTTGTATACGTCCAGTAATAATAGAAAAAATGTCGATTTGAAATTTCAATTAACACGCAACTTTAATCCAAGTGTATGATGGGTCACATTGTTTCAGGGGTAAAATACTATGCACAAGCATTATACTATGTTGCTAAAATATTACAGTGTACTGAATTAATTTTACAATGTAGTGTAACGGGGCGATCCTAGCCGATGCTCCTCGTCGAGCACCGTCGTCAGGGAGAGGACTTACCTGCGCGACCTACGTGCCGCGCTGCCGTGTCCCTCGATGCCGCGATATCGCGCACGGACGTTAGCCGTGGTGCAAACACGATATCCCGGTGATGCGCCGCTAACAACGATAACGATTCTCCACCGCGAGGAGAATCGCCGGAACCGAGTCACACTCGGGACAGGAGGAAAGAGAATGTACTTTCCGGGTGCTCGTGCCTGTTGAAGTACACGAGGCTCGGCCGCTCAGAATGCGCGCCAACTAGAAGGTTGACGCGCCCGCGGAGGCGGCTGGGTAAGCAGGATAGGGATACGGGGTCTCAAGAATAACTACACGAGAGTTTAATAATTAATAAACTAAGCGTATATTCTAGGTGAATAAAAATAAGTATTAGTGATATTTACATGATATTAGCGCTCGGTTGCGCTACAAACTACAACAAGAAAAAGGTGATATGGTCGACCTCGGGGTCGTACGCAATAGCGCGGCGAGTACGCGGTGCGCGGGAAATACGCGTTGATCGGCAACCGTCCCGTGTTGCCTAACCGATTTACCGCGTGCGCGAGGAGGCCGAGTAGCGGATCGCGCCTTATACTTTTAGTGCTCGCTGCACTGTGCTGAGCTTATTACGGGGTAGCTCAGCACCACGGGAAGATCAAAGCAACTTACTTTGCGCAAGGATGCGCCGGCGAGTTGATCAATTTCTCGCTCGCTTGTATCGAGAATGGCTGGAGTTCCTCGAGCGTCGGGGAAGAGGCGCAGCGTCGATGTATCATCCCGAGGATAATACCCTCGGCTCGGGCAGTGGGGCAACACACGTGCACACACTAATCTCGCACTAGGTCTCTCTCTCTCTCTCTCTCTCTCTCTCGTTTTCTCACTCACTCTCGCTCGTGTCGGGATCGCGTACCTTATCGGGTTCCGGCCAGAAACGGACTGATCGAGACTCGGTGTCTCGCGGTCCTTCGCGACGTTGCTCAATCGCGCGTAATCACGTGGTTACGCGGTTTTCGAGTTTACGGGCTATCGCGCGTTTCGGAACACGCGCCCGTTATAGTAGATAGAATCACTTGCTTGAAATCTAAAATTTTCTGTAATTTTAAAGTTACTTTATGACAATATTTGTTTAGTTTTGTTAAAACTATTTAAAACATAAATACCAATATTTCATTTACTGTATATTTTCCCATTTGCTTGGATTTTGGGAGAAGATGCCGCAAAATACACTACTGGAATTTCGCCACAAAATCTAAAAAATAATATTAAACTAAACTTAGAAACCGAGATTTTTTTGGATAAATATGAGAGAAATTTGGACAAAGTGAATATGTCGATTTAATCAGTGAAAAACTTGTTATTCAATATAGGAAAACGTTAGAAAAATATATTTTTTTATCTCTACTAGGGGGGTATTCCCTGCTAACTTCTAATGTTAACTTCTATTCTTAAATAATTATATATTTATTTAAAGAAAATAAATTTAAATTAAAAATTATATTGAAGGGTTATTAAGAGCAAAGTATTAAAGAGCAGATAACTCCTCCTTGCTACGCTCGTTAACCACCTGAAATTAACCCATTAATGACCAAAACGGTCGATTTTAGACTAAGTATTTGTAGCTGAATTTCAGACATTTAATGAAGCAGTAAGTGAGTCTAAAGCATCATTTTTTATGTTTTTTGATGTGCTGAATTAGACTCTGGGCTTCAAATCCAAAAATTTAGAACATAAAATTAAATATGGCGAGTCATTTGCAAAAAATCTCAAAAAATTTGTCATTTTCAAAGTATATGATTTTTTACTTAACTTATTATTATAAAGTAAACAACGTTTATATAGACATCGATACCTTTGTAACGTCACGACTAAGCGTGATTACTTACTTATTAAATTCAAAAGTAAATACAATAAAAGACGATAAGTACAATTTTTATCATTGCTCCTGTTTCAGTCTCGACTACGTGTCTATTAACGACTGGAAAATCGGAGCTAACAATTTATATTGAAGGCTTAATTGTTCGATAAATAATAATGTTTCATTAAATTTTAGTAATTTGTTTATTGTAACTGTATGCTTACCTTTTTGATGCGAGGAATTCCAGTCTGAAGATTTTAATAAAAATTGAAATAGGTTTATTTTAATTGTCACTAATATTCCAAGTTTTACAGATTATTAATTATAAATAAATAAAGATGTATGTAGAAAAGTAAGTACGCAATAATTATGATTGTTACTAATGATTTTTTAATGATTACTCATTACAAATAGTGAAAAATTGATTATTTAATAGAATTTCGGAGTCACGACTGTCGCAGGGACAGTGTACAAAAAACTGGACACCGATGTGCAAAATTTTGGGTCTTATAAAGAAAAAGAACTAGGTCACACTAGTATTTTACGAGGATTCTAGAAACTATATATCGAGGGTGATTCATTAGAAAAGAGATGATACCCTGGTAGAAGTATTCGATAGTTATTCGCTAGTCCTTCGCTAATTTCTTTATCATTGGCTAGTTTTTTCAAAATTGTCTAGCCAAGAAAGTGGTCTACATTTTTATGTTCTTGGATAAAAAACTCGGTAAGGATTGGCCAATGCATAAATATGCAAAACATGGCAGCGCACGGAGAGACTTTCGAGAGCTCAGCTTGCACGCGCTAAGGCACATGCGCAGTAGACGACAACGCCTGAATGTTTTTTTACAAAGCGACGCAGTTAATTATTTTTGTTAAAAAAAGTGTTTATTGAAGATGATAAGGTTTAGGGTGTGCATTCTCGGGTAAATTTACTTTGAATATATACTTTGAAGTTTCTTACTCAAATATACACATGTGCGGAGACCAATCCTAACCTTACTTAAGTTTGTTTTTAAGCCAGTTTCGTCTTTATTTCTTATTTCACTTATATTTTTTAAAATATTTTGATATTTCTCTAATCTTTTTTCAAATTTTTGTTTTTTTTTCGTAATAGACGTATTGTGGTTTCTTTTTTTTTATTTATCTTTTCCATATTTTACACCACTATACACACGTTATTATTATTACTTTACATACATATAGATTTATATTTCAATACATACATTATATATTTATAAATTTTTAACTTGTTTAAATAATATATATTACTTGCATACTTGTTTACCTTTCAGCAACTTTTTGAGGTTATACATTACGTATACGCGTACCGCCGTATTTGATGAGCAGTACGGTCCTTGTTAATGATTCAATGTAACTGACGTGAGCGCGGTCACAATACGTCTCAAAACTTTATTTGACCAATTCTTCCGTAGTCCTTCGGAATTTTTTATTTTAAATATTAGCCAACAGATTTTATTCCTATTAATTAGTGTACTGCCGAGTCAAACTAGGCCATTCTCTACCAGGGTAGTATCTGATTTTTGTGTATGACTAATCTTGTAAGGATATATATGTATATATATTTTGTTTGTTCACTTTACTATTATTTACTTAAAAGGGCAAGTACTTTCATTGATAACATTATTATTATTATTTTTATTTATATGTACATATGTATGTATTTATTAATGTTTTTCTGTTCTCTCAGCTTCTTTAAGATGCTTCGAGTTTCCCTCATCCATCTGGCTTCATCTCAAAAGTATAGGAATGCTGAAACAACAAAGGCATCCATTTATGTCAAAATCCTGAGTTGGTGGATCGTCCGGGAAATTGTTTTTTTCCCATCTCCAAAAGTAGATGTGTCTTTGCCAGGTGTTCTCTCGAGGTTCCAATTTTCTATGTGTCAGTTTTCTGTGGTCTAAGAATCGGTGGGAAACGTGTCATAAGTAGTGCTGCATTGTAATATTAAATTATCAAAGCGGTTTTTTACTCTGATAACTAATTCTTTTAGAATTTCTCTCTTCATTTCTTCTAGACTGCTTCCTCCCAGGTGATAGACAGTTTGATAAAAAATTTGTGTTTGCTAACATGGAAAGTTTTATTGTTCCCACGGGTGTGGAAAATTGTCCGGGTCGATGTAAATGAAGCTGTTTATGAATTTTTTTGTAGATCGTAGCGGTCACTTAGAACTCCTTACGTTTCGGATGACTATTTTTTCTTTGCTGCCTCTATATCGCGTATGCATACGCATACGCGGACGTTCCCGAAATCTTTAAAAACGAAGGTTAATTCTTTCGTTTCCAATACATATAGAGGTCTTCTTTCACTGTCTTTCTCAGTAACTCGAGCTACGTACCGATATATAAATTCGTGTATTTATTTGCGTCGCAATTGCTCGAAGGTGCCGCGGACCAAAAGGCTTGCCCGTAAAAACTATATAAATTATAGTTGCACGTTGTGCCGCTTTCTAGGCGTATTTTGTTATTGTTTAATTCAACATCGTTAAATCTCTCTTCTAGTCTTACTGTGACGTAGCCTTGGACCATTACATCAGAGTAGTCGCCGTATACGTCGGAGTAAATCCGCCATTTTTACAATTTCTTTCTTTATCGATTGTACCCGCGAAAGTCGAAGGATGAGTATAAGTATTATTAACTCTTACATTTTAAAAAAGAGTGTTACTAATGCTTAGTGAATTATGTACGTAGAACATTGTTCTAACTAAATAATCATTGTTGTAACTACCCTGGTAGGAATCGTCTCCATTTTCTTAGTAGTAACAAGCTTGTTTCAAAAAAAATGGACTTAAAATGTGAAAATTTTTATTCCGACGATGAAACGCTTTTTACAACATTATTTTATCAAGATCAGTCTATTTCCTAGCCAGAAAGATAGGTTCCTCGGCATTTTGATCTGAAACAAGTTGCCTGGCTCGTTCTAGCCCAAGAAAAGGCTTGTAAGATAGATTCGGTTCGATTTTAAGAAAAATTCGTGAATCTCGGTATATATTTTGAACGATGATTCGTAGAAAGTAAACAATTGCCTAATCATATCTGCAATTAAAAAACCGATCGAATTGATCAATCACAAATTAAACAGATAGATAGGCCACCGATAGATTTGCTTAAAGTATTTGAAGGTTACGGGCATTCCAGTAAATGAACGATAATGTGAAAAAAAGCGTTTCACCTCCTACTAGAAACTAGCTATTTTACATACCGAGTAAATGGCTTACAGCCCATTTTTCTTAGATACAATTCTTACCAGGGTAAATGTTGTTAAATTTAGGCCTAAAAATGGTGGTTCTAAATTATTTAATTTTAAATCGTTTAGTTATTCTCTTAATTAATTTACTTAAAAAATTCTGGGCGTTGTTCAAGAGAATAGACATGGGTGTTTCGAACGTACAAATGAATTGTTAATAAGTGCGTCGGCAATGGTTGCAGTTTGATCTGGTATAGGCACAATGAGTAGAAATTTTGTGAAAATATCATGGTTAAGATGTTGGAATTGTTAGATGCGGTTTTCTCTATCGGCCCAACTACATCTATGCTTACTCTAGCGAAAGGTATCGCTGGAATATCCGTTATAGTTAATTTTTGTTTGATTTTAATTCGAACTGTCTTTTTAATTTGACAAGTTCTATGCCTTTGTATAAATTTTTGTACATCTTGTTTTAATCTAGACGTATAAAAATTGTGTTTAACTCGGTTGTAAGTTTTGCTTAATCCTTTGTACCTCCGGCACTTGAACAATGAGCTTCTGTAATTATGTCTTTTCTCTGAGATTCGATTGGTTGTCGAATAATATTATTGCAAATAATTATATTGATAGAGGGGTCTAGGTGCTGTTTCAGGTAACTAATTATAATTTTAAAATTAATATTATCTTCTATCACGTATGGTTCTCCGATAGTTAAATTTCTTAGTTTTGGTAAGTTGTTTGTTTTTAATAATTGTTCGGCTCCGGTGTATAGTGGTTCATAGAGAGTGGAAGTAAAGTATACGTAATTGCTCATAGCCATAAAAGTTGTTCTCGACAGTGTACAATATTATTATTTGTTTGATAAGTAGAATTGTCAAATAAGTCACTCGTCTCTAAGCAATTATAAATTACATTGTTTGTAGATGCTGACTCATCGTCAGAGCTGTTAAGCTGATATTGTTCATAAAAACTTGTTTCTTTCAAATTGACCGATGTAGTTAATGAGCTGGGTATCTCTTGCTTAATTTCATTGAGAGATTATGTTGAATAAGCGCTGTTTCCATTAACTTCGTTTTTATGTCTTTCTTCCACAGCTGCCGCGCTCTTGCTTTCGCTTTCATCGTGCGCGGTGCGAGGCAGTATTCATGCGTGAGTAATTTTGATTCGTGGCATCTTTATGATCAGCTCTCTTGTATCTTTTTGGTAGTAAGCTTTTTATAACGATTTTATATTTAGAACTGGGGAACCTGCCGGCTCTCGTACAAGTCGGCATGCTATGCTTAATAGTATTGATATTCAATAGAGTTGGTAACTCGTCGAAGTTACTTTTCGTATTCTTATATTTTGAAGATAATGTATCGATAGGTTTAGCTCGCATTTTAATATTTTCCTCGAGAGGATTCGATGATATAGGGTTTCTGGAGAGGGCGTCGGCATTTAGATTTATGTTTCCTAGTTTATACACTACATTGAAATCATTTTCGGCTAGTTTGAGTGTCCATCGCGTGACTCTTGAGCTCGGATATTTTAACGTATTAAGCCATACTAACGGACGGTGATTCGTAATTATTGTAAATTTTCTACCAAAGAAATATGGTCGAAACTGAGAGATCGCGTATATAATAGCAAAGGCTTCCTTACTGAAAATACAATAATTCATTTCGCATTGAATTAGTCCTCTGGAGATGTAGGCTATGGGTCTATCTTTTCCGATTTCTCTTTGAGAGAGCACAGCACCAATGGCGTAACCCGATGTGTCAGTAGTAACATGAAATTTTTCTTCGAAATTCGGATGTATGAGAACTGATGGTTCGCATAATTTGTCTCTTAATGTTTCAAATGCTTCTTGCGCATCGTCATTCCAAATAAATGGTTGATTCTATTTAAGTATATTATTTAATGGTTTAGCTATGTGTGCAAAATTATCAATGAAACGTTTATAATAACTAGCGAGCCCCAAAAATTGTTTAACATTTTTAGATGTTTTTGGTACAGGGAATTTTGTAAGTGCTTCAATTTTCTTTGGATTTGGAAGTGACCACTTTTTACTAATAATGTGACCAAGACAAACTACTTCTTCCTCTAAAACTTAGCATTTGCTTGGTTATAAGGTTAGATTTGCCTCTCTTTGTTTTTTGAATACAATATTTAATGTTCTACAGTGTTCGTCAAATGTTTTAGAAAAAATACATATATCGTCGATAAAGGCTATAACACCTTTGATACCTGCTATAAATGATGCCACAGTTGCTGAAAATACTAGCGCGCTAGCTTTTAGTCTAAAAGGCGATCTTTTGAAATGGAATAAATCCATATCACATGTAAAAGCTGTTACGTGTGTCTATCTTCTTTTTTTATGATGGCTTGGTGATATCTGCAAGGTAAATCCCAAGTGCTCGCCCAAAATAATTAAAATTTCCTATTTCATCTAGAATATCGGTAATGTTAGGTACCGAAAAGTTGTAGTCGGAAATTACGCTATTCAATTTTCTAAAATCTATGACCATTCTATATTTTTTATTTCCGCCGGCATCAGGTTTTTTGTCGACACAAAAGATGGGTACCGAGTAAGCACTAGTCGAAGGTTCGATAATATCGTTGTTCAGCAGTTCTTGTACTTGGCTATTTACTTTTTGCCTGAACACGAAAGGTTGTCTAAACGATTTAAAACGAATTTTGCTAGTAACTGGTATTTCGTATATCGTTAAGTTTGATTTCTTAAGAGTAAGACATTAGGATTCAATCTTTTTAATTTGATAGTATAGGGATTGGCAAGTTACATTTATGCTTATTGTATTTTTCTCCTAGATTCCGTCTACCGTTTTTGTACTTCGGATTTCGAGTTTTGATTCTCGATTTTACGACTTTCGAATTCCAATTTTCGTGTTTTACTTGGTTAAAGTTCGTGTTTCGGGTTTCGTGTTCATTTTTATTTGATTTCGTATGCCGGATTTCGGATTTAGAATTATTGGAGATCGAATCTCGGGTTTCGGTTTCAAATAGTTTTAATTTCGGATTTCGTGTTCAGATTTCGTACTTTGTAGGTAATGTTTAATTTCTTTTGAGTTTTTTAAATTATTTTTTGAATAACTATCGGTATTGCCATTATTGACGCAATTAATGGATTTATTGTTAGGTTTATACTAGGCGTTTATGTTGAATTAATGGTAAAATATTACTGCCTAATTTACAGTAATTATCCTTGTAATTGAATAGTCTTCTTTGATAAGAAAATCATCGTCTACTAACCAGGAGGGGTTCCACCTTCCGGGAAACAGATTTTGAAATTCAATCTCATAGGCTGTTTGACGAAAGTTATACGCGGTTAACGAAAAATTGTGAAAAAAATATGTTTAAAGTTAATCGCCAATAACTCGGAAAGAAATATACGCAGATACTCAAACTTAAATCCATTAAATAGTTGAGATCAAGTAGATATAGTTTTAAAAAAAGAAGCTCAAATATCTCAATTTGGACAAAAGTTATGGAAAAAATAAGAATTAGATCAAATTTTAACGAAAATTTAGTATTAAAATTTGATAGACTGTTTAAGCAAATATTTCGTCTAATTCTTATTTTTTCCATAACTTTTGTCCAAATTGAGATATTTGAGCTTCTTTTTTTTTAAACTATATCTACTTGATCTCAACTATTTAATGGATTTAAGTTTGAATATCTGTGTATATTTCTTTCCGAGTTATTGGCGATTATGTTTAAACATATTTTTTTTACAATTTTTCGTTAACCGCGTATAACTTTCGTCAAACAGCCTATGAGATTGAATTTCATATGAATTCTTTCATATTTGGAAACCAGAAAACAGCTCTCAAAGTTGCAACATAATCTATTTCCCGGAAGGTGGAACCCCTCCTTGTAAGTGGAATGTAAATACGATGTTTCGGTAATTGAAAAATATTCTTCCGAGTGTATAGATAGGATGTTTATTTATTCCGACCAACTCTAAAATAAAGTTATTATTTACCATTTTATTTTTTGGTTTGTTTAAGAGTTTGAGTAGTGAAGTCGCGGCACCTGTATCACGAGGGGAAGGTTTTTATGTTTCAAGTCTAGTATAATAGATTTAATAAAATTGATTTTCTTGTTATTGTGGGCTTCTGGGTGTGAAAGTTGAAAGAAATGTTACAATTTTAGATAGAGAAATTAGTTATAAAAATACGATTATCCGAGAAGAAGATGTACAATACCTTAATAACAAGTATAATAGTATTCTGAGAAATTTCAACACTTGATTAAAGGAATGATGTTTATGCGATCGTTGTTTACTTTATGATTGTCAATTTGACGTTTAAATAATGATTCGTTTAATATATATTTCACGATTTAAGATTTGAATAATTTTCTAATTTTTTATGTAAGTTTTTATGTTTTGTGTTATTTGAAGTAATACTCGGTTTATTATTATAAATTTGGTTTCTTTTTTTGTTAATAAATAATATCTGAAGATGTCGACCAATTTTAGTCGACGAAACGTTACAAATTTCATAAAAGAATTTTGCATTGATTTGTTACAACTAACCGCAGTTGCCCTTATTCAAATCGCTAAACATTGTTATTATGTCTTAGAATTGATTAAAAAATACTTTTAAATTTTTTCAGACATATTGGAAACATATTTTGAAAATGTTTATTTGGCGATTTTTAAAATATCAAATATCATCTCCAAAAAATCTAAAAATATTTTAAAACATTGTTTAGTCAAGACATTTTTATTTTTAAAAAATGATCATCAAGCTCTATAGTCTTTAAGAAAAAAATTGTGAAACTTTTAAATGCATGTATTTTTTTGTGAGACATATTAGTGGTGAAAAATAATTTGCGAATAAAAGGAAACTGGTGTGGGGATAGGATGTCATACACACAAAGTGGCCTTGTTAACTCCGTTTATTACAAGTACATATTATTTAAAATTAAATAGCAGTATCGTTGCGCGTAATCGTTGATAACATTAAGCAGGCCGTTGGCGTGAAGCACGTTGGCACGAAAACCACGTTGAGCGAAGAGTTTAGGGTTATTGAGCGGTTCCAATCTATTGTAGCGGCACAAGAAAACCATGTTGCGCCGAGAGCCCTTTTTTGTTATCTGGCTGGACTGCGATGATCCGTTCGTTGTTGAAAGGGGAGTGTATTCTGCAGTCCAGCTTGCAGCGATTACGGGTAAGGCAATAATCCGTCCGAATGGTGACTAAGAGCAGTCAAGAGAGTATATCCAAAGAGAGTGGACAAGAACGCCCAGGAACCCTCGAGCCGAGAAGAGCAAGCGTCCAAGATGACGACAAGGGAGCATGAGCTCGAGCGCGAAAGACCTTTTTCGTTGGAGAATGATCCGTGGGGGATTTAAATATAGAAATCCGTAACATTACCGCCCGCCATTGGAGAAAGTATCGGCGATGACTTACAAATAGATCTGATGAGCGTTGTTGTAGAAGTCTTGATTGTCTTGCTACTCTGCTGTGCCCGTTCTTGCCTGGATGTAGCTCAAGGACTCGGGCCATTGGCCATTTGCTGGGCAGCATTCTTTCATCAGTGAGCAGTACTAACGTTCCTACCTTAATTTTATTTCGAGTATGTAGGCACTTGGAGATTGATTGAAGTCGTTGAATATATACTGTGCTGACTAGTTCTTCCAGAAGTATTGAAGCCAATTGAAATCTAAATATTGGGCTGTAACAGTCATGTATGATTTTTGTACTCTCGAACTCCAGCAGTCAGTAGTCAAGGCTAGTGATGATTGTTTAATCACAAATTTTTTTAAGATATCAACTTCGTCATTATGCAGAGCTTGAATTCTATCTGAAATTAAAAAATCATTGGGTTACAGATTGTACAGATTAAAATGTTTATTTGTTATAATTATTATTTATTTATCTATTCGTAATAAAAAAAAGTAAATAACGAAAATATCTTAAAAATGCTTTTGAAATTTTAATAAAAAAAATCTAATTTATTGTTCTTTTTTAATTAATTTTTCTTTTCAATTAACTTTAGTGTAAGACCATATAGCTTTTTTTTTAAATTTAAGTAATCATAAAGTTTGATTTTAATGAAACTACATGCAAAAATCCGTTATTGATTACAATAAATAAAAATTAAGCAGGACGATTTAAACATTTTCTGTTAAGAAAATATTCACGATATTCGAAAAAGATCAAAAACTATTTTCAAAAAATCAGCGCTATTAAAGTCCATGAAGCTGTATAAATAATGTTTATGAAATTAAAAAACCTTGGACGTACGATCAAAAAATAAAAACTTTTATATAAAATTTCAAGAAAAAGAAAAACCCCTGACTATTGAAATTAACGATTTACCTGTAATTGTCTTTCTGCTTGGAATTTTGTATTCAGGTTCAACAACAGACATAAGTAATCTGAATCCTTTATTATTAACAAATGATAATGGGACAAGATCCACTGCTAACATTTGTGTCACTGATTGAGAAATAAGTTCTTGACGTTCCTTAGTAACAGTCCGTTTATTTGCAGTTTCAGTAGCAATTCGAGTAAGGCGTTTTTTTTAGTTGGAGACATATCTTCAAAATAAGTAATAAACACGTCAGAATTATTCAAGTTATGTTTTGTAGACGCTAAATCATGTTCTGAAACTGCATTTACACCACTTTCCTTATGTATTACATTATAATGATTCCACAAACATATTGTTGAACCATTGTGTTTTAATACTTCTTGGCAATACTTGCAAGTAGCTGTTTTATTTTCATTTGAACTATCGAAATGCTGCCACACTTTACTTGGTGCCATAATATTAATTATTTGAAAAACAGAATGAGCACTAGATCGGCAGCTGCTCGATGTCAACACTACGCTGATTATCACGAAACTAATAACTATCGGTCTTATTATTGAATTTAATCATTCATCGTTGACAGTAATAACGCAATAAAATTTGAGGAACTTGATCATTAATATATACACTTTAAACATTTATCGAATATACGAAAATCGCACAAAATTTATTTTCATTTGAATACCTGATATTAAACAGAAAATATATAATCAGATTTTATTAGTTGTAAGATTTTATAGAAGTGTATTTTATGAAATAGAGCACAATTTATTTCTCTCAAAATTTAATTTAGTCGATCTATTCCAAAGCTGAATACAATAATTTCCAAAAGCATGTTTCTTACATCTAAATTAATTGTGAATTAAATTAAATTAAATGTAAGTCGTCTTACACCTAAAAGAATAAAATTTCCTATCGGTATATCGGAGAGACATGCATTTGAAAATTAATGTATTAGGCTTCGAAAGACATGGACTAAATTAAATTTTAGAACAAACCGAGCAACTAAACAACACTTCTTAATTGATGCAACTCAAAATTTATTTTTGTTCTGCTTTTGGAATCATGTTTTGTATAAATTTACAGTACGAATATTCGGATAGTCTATCCATTAATTCGAATATTCGATCGCCCAGCACTAGTAGTAATGCCGTCGTCGCTAGGAAGCCAGCTGGCTTGGTGCCATATATGAGCGTTGTCAATTGATAAACAATCTCCTCGCCGTCCCTTTCGGTCCACAGGACATGTTGAAACAGCCAATCGGTAGGATCCACACTGACCTAGCAGTACATCTTTACGATGTTCGTTGCAAAGAGATGACGAGGAAGTCGAATCCAGGTAAGCACGTTCGCAATGTTATGCAGTAGGTTGGCACTGGTATGTAGGAGGTCGTTTAATGATCTACCCGTCGAGGATTGACTCGAACCGCTGAAAACCACTCGTAGCTTGGTGGATAAGCTGTCGAGTTTGAGCACGCCGTGGTGAGGGAGGAAGAAGCTCGGCTGGGCAGCTTAATAGATGGGTTGGTCCGTGACTCCGCATGAGTTCCAGTTCTTCGTATTCCTTGAGAAACTCGTAAAGTCTACCGAGCGACGGTTGGAGCTTGCATCGACGAAGGATGCGTTTAAACATTTCGAAACTGCATTGCGTGAGAAACCCAATTGCGTGGGCTGATGTTTCAAGGGCAATCGGACCACGTATCTGTCAATGGAATCTCTGGTATGTGTTGCAAGGTAATGCTCTTTGTATTCCCTTTCGTCGGGCGTCGTGTCCGATTTTCAATTAGATGGCGGTTTTTCCTGCATCCAGAAGAATGTGAGAAGTTCTTAAAGTTGAAACGTAAAGACGGAGGTCCTTTGACGGGCGTTGGAGTGGGTATTGCCAATAAGAATCCAGTCAAATGTAGTGTCTTGTGCTATAGGTACGGCCGGATGAGTCCTGATAATTGACGGTTTGAACACGCTGCCGCAGAAATCAGTACCCAGAATGATGTTTACGGGGCGAGACTAATTGTAGTGTTCACGATTGTTAACTAGCGATCCCGAGCGAACCCTAACGAGCATTATCAAAGATGCGAGAATCCGCGTTGCTATGTGGGACCGATCAGTAGCCGCTGGGCCGCGCTCTGTGGCGTATCGTTTGTAGACATTACTCTAAATGTACACCGCTCAATAAATAATTGAAATCATTCACACCTAATTTCTTTATTATCCCGAAGACACAACAATTGGCGACGAGGTACTGAACCCGAGCGAAATTATACGAGGCCACACAGAAGAATCGAGACAGAGCAACCTCAGAAAGCAGTTCCAGGAACTCGAGTACGCGGCGCGCTGCGTCCCCTCGCACCTAAGCGGCGTCCTACGTACGCTCGCATCCGGCGTGTAGAGGAACGCAGAGAGGAGCTCATCGCGGCAGAGCACTATCAGAAGCGGGAGAACAGCCAGCGTCGGTAACCGTCATTCTCGGTATTCATTCGCACGGACAACATGGCGGACGGCGACAGTCAAGCTTCGAGCGTCGCACCTCCCGTAATTACTACATCGATAAGCATCAAACCATTCGATACTACGAAACCGTGTCACGAACGAGGAATTGAAGCGAGCGCACTTCTTTACATGCTGCGGCGAGGATTTGTACAATTTGGCATGCAACATATTAAATCCGCGCGAGGTAGACAGCGTACCGTATATCGACATAATACTAGAGTTAGGAAGCCATTTCCGTCCGCAGGTCAATGAAGTAGCCGCGTATTATAGGTTCCATCACTGCGACCAAAAAAGTGGACAAAGCGTCTCGGAGTTCGTCGCAGAATTACGTAGGCTAGCTTCCGATTGCGGATTCGGCAACAAGTTAGACGACATGATTCGTAATCAATTTGTGTGCGGCATGAGGGACGACGCAGTACGCTCGCGGCTACTACAAAAAACCGACCTAACCTTAAAGATAGTGATAGAAACCGCATCGCGTACTGAAACGGCGCGCTCGCACGTCAAAGAAATGTCGACGGTTAGCGAATCGAAATATTATGTAGCGCGCTTATCCACGTGCGACATTAAAACTTACTAGCATCCTGAAATTATGCCAGATGCACGGGATTACGCTCAGCGTACCGAATTAAAAGCTAATAAAGATACATGTTACAGGTGCGGCGGAAACCATCACGTGCCGCAATGCACCTTGAGTCCCGACTCACTATACTGCACGGAGTGTAGGCGAAGTGGTCATGTTTCCAAGGTATGCCAAACTGGCTCAAGGTCAACCACCGGCACAACCGAAAAGGGAAAACGTTTAAGACAATCGAGGCACCCACGCATCAGGTCGTGGCGGAACATGAAGGCACATCTGCAAGCAGACACTCGCCTCAGTCACTTGACAATAACGACCAACGTCACGTGGATACCCTTGGACTTTTTCAAATAAGCAGCGACGCATGGTCATTCCCCCCCCCCGCAATCACCGTGCCCATGTTATTGGATAACAAACAAATTTACCATTGTATGGGCGTACATATTGTTTGTGTTTCGTAAGCATATTGTACATCTTATACCCTATCACAGCGTATCACTTGTTATTGTGTTCACCCAGCGCAGCGAAGAACACAACCGATGGGGGAAGGGATGTAGTGTTCACGATTGTTAACTAGCGATCCCGAGCGACCCCTAACGAGCACTATCAAAGATGCGAGAATCCGCGTTGCTATGCGGGACCGATCAGTAGCCGCTGGGCCGCGCTCTTTGGCGCATCGTTTGTAGACATTACTCTAAATGTACACCGCTCAATAAATAATTGAAAGCATTCACACCTAATTTCTTTATTATCCCGAAGACACAACACTAATGATAATCCGAATCCGCGAGTTGAGTGCCTTGTAGATGGAGCCAATCTCCGCGTATGATGCGAGTTGAAGGTAATGCTACTGAAACAACACTCAAGATGTGAGCATCGAAGGTTACAAATTTCGTTGAGTAGAGTGGTTGTAAAGTGAGCTGTGCGATTCCTCGAGTAAAGGCGGTCTTGTTTCCACCAACTCCTTCGATGGCCAAGCAGTAAGCATGTTGAGGAAGGTTGAGAAGATCGATTAAGCGTTCGGAAACGAAGGAGAGCTCCGAGCCAGAGTGTAGGAGTAACTGAACCCTTTGAGCCGTTAAATTATTTATTGCAAGAGCTTGAGCAGTTCCAAGTAGCGTTACACGTTCGTGACAGGGTTACCATTTAGGGTTTTTCTGTCCTCTATTATCTAATGTAAATGAGGTCATACTGTGTGAGTGCAACAAAGAAAAAACACCTCTATCTGGCAACGCTGGTTCGTGAGCAGGTGTGGATGAGCAGACGACGACTGTACCAACTTCCTAGTGTTGGGAAGATCTGGATTGTGTGTGTCCAAGGTGTTGGCATCTTCCCGAACTGCGACAAACCTTGACTTGATATCTGCCAAGATAGTTGTAGCACAGCCGCTTTGAGTCCACTATGTTAAATCGGCGGTTGATTTCCAGTTCGCGAAAGATTGCTCGCAGAGCACGATGAAATGTGGACGGGAGCAAAGGTCTCCTTTGTGAGCTGTGCTGTCATTTTGAAAGTTCTCGATCTTGGATGATGACCGTGGATGAGTTGATGTTGCGTGGACGGTAGTCGTCGGTCGAGCTGTGCGTTTGGCGAGCAGGTTCTGTGAGGCTGAGCTGATTGACTTAGTTGGCTTCAAAGCCTCGATGTAAGCGGCTTCGAAGGCTTAAGCTCTAGTGCGTAAAAAGGCACGTAACTGATTGTAGGTTAGATAGTTCTGGTTGAAGCCGAGGGATGTTTCCTAGGCCTCCCTCGTCTGACGATCGAGCAAGCGACAAATGTGATACACGAGTAGCACGTCACCGAGCCGGTCGAAATTAAGGTGTACATATTTTATGCTTGCAAAGAAAATAGTATAACTTTATCGTTGGTTAAGTTAAATACATGTATTGATATTATTATAATCACTTCTGTTAATAAAAGATTCACAGAGATTATTGTTAAATGGATCCTTTCTTGTCTTGTCAAATAATTTTCTAAATTATTAGAAATTTGAGAGAGTTACTCGGGAGTGTGTTTGGGTTAACCGGTACCCGGACAGCGTATCCTGGGGGATACAGTCTGCCGCAGGCGAGGGTCTCGATCCGGCAGACTCCCCGGGACTTCCGTTCACGCGCACAATAATTCTTGTGGCGGCACAAGACCAGAATGGCCATTTTTGTTAATTATTAAAAAAAATGTTTCTATTTTTATTTTCATTAATTAATGATTATTGTGTTCTACCCGCTCCCGATGAAATATTCCTATATAATTTAAATTACGTCGAGAGAAGGAGGATCGCTCGTATCCTCCACACCGTGCATCCCAACGCACTTGTTCCTGACAACATTGCCGGCATCTTCGCGGATAATAAATTAATTTTGTACACGGTGTAGGGCAACGCGGTCCAATGGTTAATTAATTGTAATAATATTTATTTATTATTCAAATTAATCCAGGTTTGCGAATACCACGTCACAAATGGCAACCGTGACAGGACGTACGGTGTCTTCCTCACCGATTTTGAATTAAGAAAATTAGCGGGCCATCTTTTCGCACGCGAGCGTTGTCGCGGCAAAAATCGTGAGCGAGTTGAGCTTGAGAGTGAAAGAGAGAGAGAGAGAGAGAGAGAGAGAGAGAGAGAGAGAGAGAGAGAGAGACAGCGTGTGAGATACATCTGTATACCGGCGTATTCCCCCTCTTGCTCGGGTCTCCAAGAAGAGGTATACACTGGTATATCGGGAGAGAGTTCAAGAGAGAGTAACCATTTGCCTTCTTGTAACATTTTTTTTGTGGTAATTGGTACAAGTCTGGACGTGACAGAATTTTAATTAATATAAAAACATTTTTCTCTTTTGTTTGTGTAATATATATCTCCGCACATTTTTATCAATTGTTTAGACTAGATTACTAGGTAAACAATTGGCTACATGTATTTTAGTATGTTTGAGTAACATAAATATTTCGTGTATAAATTTAATTGTTTAGACTTGTAAGCAAGTTAAATAATTAAATTTTCTTTTCCTTTTTGTACATTTTCGTAAGAAAAGGAAATATAAATTATTTTAATTCGGTAGCAACATAAATTATTTATTTAGTCCTTATTAGGATAAAATAAATATATTTCAGTAGAAAAAAATTACGTTTGGGACGACAACTAGTGAAATAATTATTTTGTTGCAAACCATAGGGGATTTACAACATATTATAAATACCCCTACTTTTTTGAAACAGTTTAATTAAATTTTGTGTCAGTATTGTGAATTTTATAGGAAAATTATTTTTGCTTGAATGAGCAAAATAATTAAGTAGTGTCTTTGTGTGTGTAAATCACAAGAGACTATATTTGTAAAATTAATTATTTATGTTCGTTTATGAGTATTTTCTTCCACTATAATTTTTTGTTGTTGAATTTATTGACAGAAATAGGGTTTTAATTATTTCAACTTCCGTAACAAAATAAGTTCTTCTTCACGCCGGGTAGGAATCTTTTGGATTATAACTGGCGAAATTTGTATTTTGGGAAATCGTCAAAATTTGCCTTTGCTAAATTTTAAATTACCGACGATAGAGAGAGTAAAGTGCCAACACTTACCAACATTTTGACGACGAGGATACACCTCTAGACAATACGACAACAGGTAACCCGAGACAAACGCAACCAAACGTCAATATGTTGATGATAGGAGTGGATAGTCGGATTTAGTATATAATAGTGGATCGAGTGATTGGAGACACTTCGTCAGAGATGCAGCTCATGACATTGATTCGGTGATTTCCGCTGAATGTGCTGGTATAGTTGAGATACAAAACGACCAGCGGAAACAAGTCAAAGAGTTAGTTGAAAGCCTATTCTTGCCCTCGGGATACGTTCACGGCTTTACAACGTTAACGGAGCACCACATAGAGGTTGAGCCTGATGCAAGACCATAAGCAAAGCAACAAGTCATAAGCAAAGCAACCAGGGCATGATTGAACCGAGTGCGAGTGATTAGTCAGCTGCTCCGGTTATCGTCCGCAAGGACGAAGGAAGTTATCGCTTCTGCATCGATTTTCGAGACCTTAGTGCAGTCACAAAACGTGATTCTTATCCAATTCCCAATATAGATACCATATTGGACAAGCTGCATAATGCAAAATATGTCAAAAATTGATTTTAAAAAAGCGTACTTTCAAATATTAATAGTCAAGGCGAGCCGGCATTATACTGCATTTGCTGTACCAGGGTCTGAACTGTGGCAGTTCACGAGGATATCCTTTGGCCTCATGAATGCTCCTATGTCATTTGCACGGCTCATAGATGCAATTTTCGGGCGTAAGTTGGAACATCATGTGTTTGGTTACTTAGACGACTTGATCGTCATTACCGAAACTTTTGAGGACCATCTAAGATGGCTCGAATACGTACTAAGAACGTTAAACAATGCTGATCTCAAAGTGAATCGAAAGAAGTGTAAGTTTACACTTGGGTACATACTGAATGAGGACAGCTTGCGCCCTGATGAGGAACGAGCCGCCCCGGTCCTTAATTACCCCACTTCTCGTAATGTCAAACAGCTAAGATCTTTTCTCGGGATGGTACTAGCCCGTCCAGATTTTTCTAAGCCATTTTTCGTCCAAAGTAATGCAAGTGACTTAGCATAGGTGCGGTGTTGACGCAACTGCACGATGAGGATTTCGAGCATTCGATTGTCTACGTCAGCCGATTATTAAATCGTGCTGAACGTAATTACATGACAACGGAAAAGGAACGCTTGGCCCTCATATGAGCAATTAAGAGATTCAGACCATATATTGCAGCCTATGGGTTTATGGCTGTGACCGACTAAAGTGCTTCCAAATGGCTCAAAACTCTCAAGGAGCTGTCGAGTACGTTGGCACAATGGATACTTGAAATGCTGTAATGGGACTTTGAAATAGTGCATAAGAAAGGAGCCTTGCACTACGTCCCAGACGCGCTTTCTCGTGCCGTCTAGATTAAACGATGTACTCTCATGTCCTCAAATATTTCCGGAGTGGATAATTGATGATGATATGCTATATCGTTTTACAAGCAATAAATTCTTGGACCCTGTAACAGAACGAGAAAAAGGCTGGCGTCTTGTGCTACCCTTAGAACAGAGGAACCGAGTTCTAGTAGATTCTCATTTCCACCCATCTATGGGTTACATGGGAATTGAAATTATTGCCGTACGCTTTCCCAAGGTGCGTAAGGCATTTCTGCTAAACTAGGACCAAAGTATGATGGATCCTTTGAAGTTAATTTTAGCACATTTGCATCGTGTTTGGTACAAAATATTATCAGAGCGCCATTCTATACTTTGTTTCAATTGTTCTGGTAAAGTTTTATTTCATGACGTAGCATAGAAGCAAAAATTAGTGAAGAACCGTACTAAAACTACATCTCATACAATGGTCAGATAAATTAGGATAAATAATAATAATAATACGAAATTTTTCAACTACATTAAGACCAGAGCGCTATTCTCTAGACCAAATTAATCATATATGCAAATTTTCGAGGTATTTGGTCCATTAAAAGAGAAGAATAGCGCAAAATCACATTTGATTGACAGTTTTTTCTGTTACGACCTCCTCTTAATAAAATATAAAGTAATAATATATCTGATAAATGGAATAGTCGGGGTTGATTTACCATCACTAGGTTTTTCATATGCAACGATGTTCAAAATTGCCCTTTATGCACACTGCATTTATCTACGATAAAATTATATTCGATTATTTAGCAGTTAGATTCTTACTTACGCAAACGATTCGCAGGAAAGGTAAGGCGTCAAAATAAAGCTGCTTTGTTTGGCAGTAGACAACGTCAAGATGATCAATTTTTTTTCATTAAAGACAAACCAACTTCAGTTTAATATCTAATCATCTTCTACGCTCTCGCGCGTAGAAAATAATTAGATGTTAAACTGAATGCAAACTGTTTTAACGTCATAGATTGCCTAAATAGTAAGTTTACCGCTAAATTAAGATGCGTATAGTGTAATTTTAACATTGAAAAATGCAGTGCGTGAAAGGCACAATGTTGAATAAGACGCAACGAGGCTAATTGGGACCTGATGGTGGTGAATCAATCCTAGTTGCTTTATTTATCAGATAAGTACTTTATCCTTTATGTTTTATTAGATTTAAGATATAAATGTATAATTTTAGTATTGGTTTTCAAATTTTCATATTATATAAATTACGACACGGTATTTTGCACCAACCGAAAGGTCGGCAACAAAATTTCCCGTTTCCGCGTCGTAGAATGTAAGTCTACTAATACTTACTATTTTTCCGCCGGGCTGTTATTCCCAGAGGGAATTCCGGTTTCTGGCGCCACCTTCTTCGGGATAGGAAGATGTATAATTACACAGCCACACAAAAAAAAAATGTCAAAACCCACGGACCAGACCATATATACCTTATGTTTTTGAGGTCGCTGATTCCGAATCCGTGGTCCGTTTGACCCCATCACCTCAAGGTCAAGGTCAGGTCAAGGTCAAATTTACAAAATTAACGGCAACCAAGGTTTAACAGTATACGTATATGTTTTTGAGGTCGCTGATTCCGAATCCGTGGTCCATTTGACCGCATCACCTCAGGGTCAAGGTCAGATCAAGGTCAAATTTACAAAATTAACGGCAACCAAGGTTTAACAGTATACATATATGTTTTTGGGGTCGCCGAATCCGAATCCGTGGTCCGTTTGACTCCATCACCTCATAGTGAAGGTTATTTGAAGGTAAAATCGACAAAATTTTTGTAAAACAAACCAAACTTCATGCCATTTATTTTTTCTTACTATACCTTACACGTTTCTTATCAAATGATCGGTGCAAAGGTTCCCTTTTGCGTTTTTTCCCAGTAGTTTCACAATCTCTTTTCAATATCCAGCAGTAGTCGGCCAGCATACTAGCATCCCATCTACCTTGATAACGCTTCTCCATTACTTTAACATCTTGGTGAAAACGCTCTCCCTGTTCTTCGCTATAATCGCCACAGTTTTCAGGAAAACTATCCAAGTGATTGTGCAGAAAATGTAGTTTGTAATTCATTAGGCAACCCATATTCCCATAGTTCTCAACCATTTTAGATACAATTACTTTGTAATTTGGGCTTCTGCGATTACCCAAAAAGTTTTCAGTAACTTCCTTAAAGCTAAGCCATGCAGCTTTCACAATGTTTGTCATGGAACTAATAAACTGATCATCAGCCATCATTTTTCTAATTTCTGGACCGTCAAAAATACCTTCCTTCAATTTTGCATCTGATTTACTTGGAAATTTACTTTCCAAGTATTTGAAGCACTGGCTATCTGAAAGCTGTAAAAGTCCTAACGTTCCCTATAGTTCAGATGCCCGTGCCTCTCATGCACTGACAAGTGCACGAAAACGCACGCGCACCTGAACTGGCGTCACATTATAGTGACACGCCGAGCCACTAACTCGCGGTGTTCGAAAAATGCACATGAAAAAATTTTCAGAGGTACGCGTCTGGGATCGAACCCACGACCCTCGGTGTGAGAGTCGGGAGCTCTACCCATGAACCACCGCGGCTCTGTATCTTAATTTAATCACGTTGAACCGAATATCATAAGGTGCGCCAGCGCCTGACGCAAGTATGCAGGCGCGCAAGCCATTATATACAGCTACTTTAATCCTCGGATTTTTTCATATCGTATATTTTTATATATGAATTTAATTTTTGAGGTTTATCAATTAATCTCTCATTCCTTAGTTATTTTCTTCAAGTTCGATGATTTTTGGCGATTTTCGCGGACCTTCATAAAGGTAAAAGTAGGGAAAGAGAGAGAGAGTTTTCGGTTTGTAAGTGCGAGAGCACTTAAACTAATCTCAACCGGCGAGATATTAACTGAGACTGAATTCAACCGGCGTAAAACGAATATCAACCGTGAAACTTATTTCAACCGTCGTGAGAGAATTATTTTGGTTTCCTTCTTATCTCTCCATTCTGATTGCCTCGTACCGCTTGTGACCCTGGTGCTGTGCTGGTGACCCAGTGAATCCGTGGTAGTTTGTTCAGCGACGACGCAGCCCAGGAAGCCGAGGAGTGAAGCGACCACGCGGACTTCGCCCGGTCATTTCATTTTCTTATTGCGACGATCGCACTGTAAGTGCTAGTTTTGTAGTCTCTCTCTCTCTCTTTCTCTTTATTATTTTCGCGTATCGACCTGCGATCCCGCGTGCAGCGGTACGCGTGTATTACCTCTCTTTTTGATAATATACTATTGCTTTTATTTTAACATCATGTTTTCACTCTTATTGTTTGCCTTTTTATTTTCGTTCGCGTTCGCTAAGTAAAGGATACCGCCGCCTCCGCCTATACGTCTTATAGACTCGTATTATTACTGAGCGGCTGATCACGTACTGAGACTATTGTTTTAACGGTAGTCAATTGTTATTATTTTATTTATTATTATTAAAAAATAGCAAATCCTTTACATAGCGCCCAACGTGCATGGTGATTAGCGATACGAGTATTATTTAAAATTAATAGACTCAAAAATTAATTTTTAATATTTAAAAATTTTCAATGTAGTCGATATACGAATTAAATTAAGAGATCTTATTTCGAGCATTTCGAGAGCGAGCGAGCGCATTGTTTACGTTTCGCGGTGATTCGCGAAGTTTACGCTACAAATAATATTCGAATATTGTAACTTCTATACATTTCGAAAATATTCTTTTGAATCCTATATTATTTAAATTTTAAATCGATTGTTCTTTTCGATTAATTTTAGCGTATTGCGAATTTAATTATTTCGTGTTTTTTTTATTATTAATTTGTTTATTTAAATAATTGTTCGCGACACCGCCGAAAATAAAATTATTGTTTTTTTTAATAATTTTTCGTAAGCTGTATAATCGCAATTTAAATTGATTTAGTCCATTTCGCGTGCGTGCATGTAAATGTGTGTGTGATATACGCGGTAAATATATAAGAATTGTAACGTATCGTGGTACATGTATGTATGTGTATCTACGCGTGTGCGCAAATATAGTAAATTGATTTATTAATTACTCAATTTAATTTTTTATTATTATTATTATTATAAATTATTAAAATAATTTTTATAGCGTTTCTTCGCAATTCGGAATTTTATTTTTTTTAACAATTGTTATCTTTAAACAATTTGTCTTTAAAATCTTTTAAACTTTGAATATTTAATTTGTTAATTTAATTTAATTCTATTTTTGTAAACAATTGGAAAATTTATTGTAACAAATTGCAGATTTGTAATATTTTTTTTTTTTTACAAATTAGTTGTTTTTATTAAATTTAAGTTGGTTAAGCGAATGTGCATATAATTTAATAGCGATTCGCAATTATTTTGTAATTTGTTTGATAAATTATTTTACTGTAAGAATTTATGTTGCCAATAAGGTTTAAAATATAAATTTTATTTAATTTTTATAAATCAAAATGGCGTGTATGAACGAGTGTGATTTCGATCGAACGTACGGAGTCGAGATCCAAGGATGGATTTTGAATCTAACAAACGATCAATTCGATTCTGTACTTGATCAGCTAGAATTGACGCGTGACGGTACGCTCTTTGTACGTGTAGATAGGTTATATAGGCGTTTACGCGGCGATTATACTGCCACGGATTTCGTCCAGTCAACTAGTAAGGATGATTTAGTTTCGCGGACTCGTCGCAAACAAAGACTCTGCACCATTTTGAAACATGCGATATTTAGCGAAGAAGCGCAAGCACAGATTGCGCATAGGCGATTTGAAAATCTCAATCAAGCGGATTCTCTCCGCTTGCTAATAGTTCGAAGTCAAATGACAATCAACATGCCGATTCCGATGCGGAATCGCAGCATAGCAAGGTTAACGCGAGATATATCGCGGGGAACCTTGCGGAAAACGCGGCGGAAAACACCGCCAAAAATAATTTTAAATCAAATTTTAAATTGAATTTGACAAAAACGCTTAACACAACTATACCGGTAAGACCTATTCCTAGCATTTCGACCACGATGATAACGACCGTTACTACAACTACGTACTTTACGACGCAAGCAGCGAGTACGCATTTACAATCAAGAGGTGCGATACCAAAAACGGTATTTTCTTCAAAAGAAAATAATAAAATAGATAATGATATCGTTGTATGTGCATCAGCTAATGGCGCAATTTACAACGCTCCAAGGGGGTTAGCCCTGGAGTTGAGTAAAGCGCAATTGCTTGTCTTTCAACGAGAGAAGGAATTGAATTCTTTAAGGCAGCAATTAGCGGATTTTGCGACGAGTACGCAGCTTCCGACGCAAACGTCAATTGCAGTGGAAAAGCAGCGGAAAAATCGCAAAAGTGTAAATTTTCAGGATACGTTTAATTTAAATTACTTTGAAGTTGACAAGTATCCGCAAGCACCTCAAGCGTCAACGCACACACAAGCGGAAATTAATTCGGATCCACGTTTGAACGCAAACGCTCCATGTTTTCCGACTCCCACGTCTAGCGACATATGTCAGACTCCTGCGGATTGGCATGAGTCTGAAAGGGGGGGAATGTGCCCGTAGTTACGAGTGATCAACTTACGCAACTCTTGTCGAATACGTCGACGAGAGCGCCTACACAGTCACATGACGTAGGTCGCACTGTCCGCCAGTGGAATATTAAGTTTTCCGGCGAAAAACGTGAAAGCATCGAGGAATTTATTCAGCGCATAGAAGAACGTCGCAAGTTAGCGCATATTTCCGACGCGGATTTACTGAATGCTTTCTCGGAGTAGTTAACTGGCGTAGCGCTACATTGGTATCGCCAATCGCGGAAAGATTGGAATACTTGGGCTGATTTTTGCAATGCTGCTCGACGATGTTATGTCGTTGAGCAGAACTTTCAGCAGCGCTTAATGGCAGAATCGTAAGCAGGGTAGAGAAGAGCCTGCTCGTGATTACTTTTTCTGCTTGTTAACCATATTTAGCAGAATGCATGCGCCTCCGAGTACGCAATTTCAGCTAGACATGTTGTATGCTAACATGTTGCCATCTGTTCGAAAGTTAGTTCCGAAAGAAAAGATTACAAGCGTCGATAGGCTTGTGCAGCTAGCTCGTCAGGCGGAAGAGCTTATCGAGGAAGAGCGGAATTTTCCCGCGCCTCCGCCGCCAGAAAAGAGCGTTCTGCTTTCTGTGGCTTATAAGCAGCCAGATGCCAGAGGTAAGAAAGGCGGATAATCTGCTACCAATGATGCTACGGTAAAAGTAGCGAGTATCGCAGAACCTGCGATGGAAAATTTGGCCAAACTCTTAGAAAAGATGCTAGATGAGAGATTTAGAAAATTTGCGAATTCTTTTGCGAATTCCGCTAGTTAGAAAGGCCAAAACGCGCGCAATTCACATAAACCAGGTGCGCCGAAAGGAGCAACGAATGTTTCTGGTAAGCCATCTGGCGTGACTAGTACCGAGAGGAAGGATGGCGGTAAAAATAAATCATCCAATACTAATGGAAAATCCGCGCGTAGTCGCAACTGCGATAAGAAAGCAGGTTCGAAAGAGCGTGTGTACTGCTATCGCTGCGGTTGGCCCGGGTATATCAAGACGGATTGTCCTGAGTGCTCGGGAAACGAGAAAAGGGGCGAGTAGACCTCTGACGTGGATGAAATTCCAATTAGCGGAAAAAGGTGTTTGCGATTCTCGCGCCGGAACGCCAGTTGAGGAAGAAACTCCACAGTCTACTCGCTGGTGGCTGCAGATCGGAATCGGTGGATTCCGCGTACGCGCTTTGTACGATTCAGGGGCGGCTCGCACGGTTATTAATTCCTTAGGCTTGTAAATAGCATCAGCCATAGGAAAACCGTTAACACCTTACATTGGACCAGGTGCACGACTCGCTAACGGCCAACGCGCTCCAATACTTGGACGTTTAGAGCTGCCGCTTGATTTAGCGAATGAACGCCATTACTTAGATGTTTCAGTAATGAGCGATCTCGACGCCGATTATATACTCGGTACCGATTTTATTCGTGCGTTTAATGCTGTTTTGTTGCCGCGTGAAAATCAGTTACTGATTGAAAACGTGGCTGACGCAATTCAGCTTGAAGTATCTGCTATCGGCATTGGTGAGGTCTGCTCACTAGCTGCCGTGGGCTTAGCAGATATTGACGAAGCGCAACGCAAACAACTCAATGAGTTGTTGGAAAAGCATGTGACTGCTCCGAATGCAAAGCGAGGTTGTACTAACTTAGCTGAGCATGAAATTGATGTGGGCGGTTCGCGTCCCATCAAACAGCACTATTATCCGGTGTCTCAGAAGATTGAGCAAGAGATGCACGCTCAAGTGCAACAGATGCTTGACGCGGGGATAATTCGCCTGTCGACGAGCGAGTGGTTGAGCCCAGTAGTCATGGTACGGAAATCTAACGGTACCTATAGATTCTGCATCGACTACCGCAAGCTCAATTCCGTCTCGAAGACTTGCGCTTATCCGCTTCCCTATATGGAGATTATTTTGCGTAAACAGGGCACGCTACATAAGTACGCTGGATTTAAGCAGCGCATACCATCAAATTCCGAAGAAAAAGGGATCGGAACATCTGACGGCTTTCACGGTGTCTGGCTTAGGCTTATATGAGTTTACTCGGATGCCGTACGGTGTGGCGGGGGAGCCCTCTACGTTTCAACAGCTGATAGATAGGGTGACAGGTCCTGATCTTGAACCGTACGTGTTTTCTTATCTCGATGATAAAGCGGATTTCCGCCGCGGGACTTACGATAAACCGTGAGAAAAGCGAATTTTGCCGCAACGAGGTTAAGTATCTCGGCGTGTTGGTGAATCGCGATGGATTTCGCCCTGATCCGGACAAGATAGCGCCTATCGTGGATTATCCCGCATCAACTAATCTCAAAAAGCTACGCTGTTTCCTCAGCATGGCTTCATGGTATAGGAAGTTTTTAGAGGATTTTGTTACGTTTGCGGAATCGCTTACCAAGTTAACAAAGAAAAATGTTAAATTTGAGTGGGGCGAGGAACATCAGTTCGCTTTTGAACAAATCAAAGCGTTGATAGCGTCGGCGCCTATCCTCCATCGGCCATCTTTCGAGCATCAGTTCGTTATTCAGACTGACGCTAGCGACACTGGCTTAGGAGCAGTTTTAACGCAAACTATCGACGGAGAAGAGCGAGTGCTTAGTTTCGCCAGTCGTACGTTAAACGCGGCGGAACGTAACTACTCGGTTACCGAACGAGAGTGCTTAGCTGTATTATGGGCCATGGAATATGCATATGTAGAAGGTTATCGCTTTAAGGTTATAATTGACCACAGCAGTTTAAAATGGTTGTGCAACTTGCGTAAACCTACTGGACGCTTAGCGCGTTGGGCACTTAAGCTCGAAAGCTACGATTATGAGATGGAACATCGTAAAGGGTCTCTTAACGTGGTGCCTGATGTTCTCTCTCGTGCATTCGAAAATGACTCGTATTGCGACATCGCTACAGTGAGTTTGCCGTACGACACTTAAGATGAGTGGTATACGTAAAAACTTGCGAGTGTCAGCGGAAATCCGGAAAAATACCAGGACTGGAAGGTGCTTGGAGGTAGATTATATCATTATAAGCCTGACCCTTCCATAGATGACTATTTCGAAGACGAAGACGCTTGGAAACTAGCAATACCGCAAAAGAAACGCCAACAAGTTCTCTGCGAGAATCATGATGAGCCAACTGCTGGACATCTTGGCCGAAACAAAACGTATCAGCGGATAGCGCGATACTATTATTGGCCTGCGATGCTTAAAGATATCGCCGAATTTGTGCGGAATTGCTCGATTTGCCAGCAATGTAAAGTGCCACAGCAGGCTTCTGCAGGTCTCATGGAAAAACGTGTTATTTCGCGTCCATGGGAAATCGTTGCAGATGATATCATGGGACCGTTTCCGCGTTCTTCGCATGTATTTGAATATCTTTTAATATTCATGGACTTATTCACTCGTTGGATAGAGTGTATCCCTATACGGAAAGCGAACTCGCATACCATTCGGCGCGAGCTGAATGAGCGCGTTTTCATACGTTTCGGCGTGCCTGATGGTTTTCATTCCGACAATGGCACGGAGTTTAAGAATGCTACTATGGAGCAATTCTTAGCTGAACACGGCGTGATTCATACTACGATTTCGCCTTACCATGCACAGGCGAATCCTGTAGAATATGTTAATCGCACGATAAAAACAATAATTACTTCGTTTATCGAGGCGAATCATAAAACATGGGACGCTCACATCTCTGAGCTCATGTTCGCGTATAATACCGCCGTGCAAGATTCTACCGGCGCAAGTCCTGCTTTCCTAAATATGGGAAGAAACCCTGTTCCGCCGAAAAGCTTGCGGAAAACAGAAGATCGAGCCATCGCCGACAGCGAAGCCGCAGCAGCTGTTTAAAATTGGCAACAGCGTATGCAAAGCACAAGCACGTCAGGCCGAATATTATAATTCAAAACGCCGCGATGTACAATTTGCCGTGGGACAAAAAGTTTCTAAGCGGAATCGTGTACTTTTGTCCGCTGCCCAAGGCATACCTGCTAAGTTAGCTTTGAAGTATATCGGTCCTTTTATTGTTTCGACGTTACTCGGCTCAAACGCGGTAGAGCTCATCGACAATAATGGAAAAGAAGCAGAAAAATGCCTCATCAGCGATCTTAAGCCATTCTACGAAGACCAGACGGACGTATTTGTGGAGAGTAGATTAAATCGAGAGGATGCGACGAGGGACAGCGAGGGATTAAGTGCAGAGCGAAGAGCTAGCGACGAGTCCAACGATAATGATCCTGTGAGCGCGAACGCACTGCGTAAGCGAGGTAGGCTGCGCAAAACTCGTGTAATTGTTAATCGTATGACTGCGGTTGATCGCGCCCCTTCTAACGAGCGATGAAACGCGAATACTGTTGTATACGCGAATCTTCAGACGACGGAAATTAGGCGCGAAAGGCCGAAGGGGGCAAAGAACAAGTCCGTATCCCCGGTGAAAACGATCGAACAGCGCACTCGGTCGTAGAAACCGTAAATGTTCCCTTGAGCAATTGATGTATCTACGCGTACCTTTTCTCCGATTTTGTAATCTTCGTAAGGCGTATCGCTCTTAATTGTTGTTATAATAAAGAGAGAAATCCTTTATATGTTGGCCTGCTTAACATTTCCTTTTGTCTGATGTTTTGCTGTTAAATCAATTTATTTTATTATTTATAAAATATTATTTATGTTTAATTATCTTTCTCATTTTGTCTTCTGGCCTAGAGAGAGAGAGAGAGAGAGAGTAGTAATGCAGAGCTGGTACGTCTTCGGCTACCCAGCGTCTGGAAGGGGGAAGTGTAACGACTCAATATAATATTTGATTATATTATATTGCTCGTTATATTCTCTCTCTCTCTCTGTCTAGCCTGTGTATTAACATTTACAGCTGTTATAGGTCGACGTTCGATGATTTTCGGCGATTTTCGCGGACCTTCGTTAAGGTAAAAGTAGGGAATGAGAGAGAGAGTTTTCGGTTTGTAAGTGCGAGAGCACTTAGACTAATCTCAACCGGCGAGACATTAACTGAGACTGAATTCAACCGGCGTAAAACGAATATCAACCGTGAAACTTATTTCAACCGTCGTGAGAGAATTATTTTGGTTTTCCTCTTATCTATCCATTCTGATTGCCTCGTGCCGCTTGTGACCCTGGTGCTGTGCTGGTGACCCAGTGAATCCGTGGTAGTTTGTTCAGCGACGACGCAGCCCAGGAAGCCGAGGAGTCAAGCGACCACGCGGACTTCGCCCGGTCATTTCATTTTCTTATTGCGACGATCGCACTGTAAGTGCCAGTTTTGTAGTATCTCTCTCTCTCTCTTTCTCTCTTTATTATTTTCGCGTATCGACCTGCAATCACGCGTGCAGCAGTACGCGTGTATTACCTCTCTTTTTGATAATATACTATTGCTTTTATTTTAAATTAAACATCGTGTCTTCACTCCTATTGTTGGCCCTTTTATTTTCGCTCGCGTTCGCTAAGTAAAAGATACCGCCGCCTCCACCTATACGTGTTTTATAGACTCGTATTATTACTGAGCGGCTGATCGCCTACTGAGACTATTGTTTTAACGGTAGTCAAATATTATTATTTTATTTATTATTATTAAAAAATAGCAAATCCGTTACAATATATAAATATTGTAATGTATTTTTTTAGACAGAATTTCGAAGTTCTCTCTTTGGCATATGGAGCTTTGGTGATTCAGCTGTTGAAAAATTATGAGAATGTAGACGATGTGAACAAACAATTGGAATGGATGAATTATAACATGAATATTATATTAATAATACGTGTGTGATAACGATACATACATACAAGTTCACATCATGTACTAATTATAAAGCCTATGTATATAATAAGATAAGACAAGATTTGTAACGTGATCGAAGCTTTATATGGTGGCTTCGACTTAACTAATTAAGTCAGCGGCCGAAGCAAATAAGTAGCGCGCAAGTCGAGTTTGAGCTCGGCTCGCTCTCTCTTTTTGGAACCACCGGCCAGCCCGGTCCTAGTCCAAGCTGCCGCCAAGCGGCGTGACCAACAGCACACTAATAGGCGTTCAGTTGGAGATTGGCGGGACATAACGCATATTTGTAGGAAAGAATATTCTCCGAGCGGCGCCTGATCACGCGGAGCAGCAATGTAAAGTGCATCCTCGCCGAATGGTCCATTAACTCCGCCACGTGGTTCCGAGGGTAGAGCCAGAATTTTGCGCCACACTCTTCGTCAGATAAGTCTCCTACTTGTCTTATTCTTGATTGTGATCTTGCGTTAGTTTATTCGGGATTACTAAACTTTTTTATAACAACGTTCGGTCTGTTGATTTAATTATAACACGGATTTTGTTTATTAATTGTTTACATTCCGCAAGTAAGTCCGCACGCGCGCAAACAGAAAAGCGGTTAATTTTGTTAATTATAAAGCCTATGTATATAATAAGATAAGACTAGATTAAACGCTAAGAAAATTATAAGTAATGTTTATAATAATTTAAAAGAAAACTATAATTGTGTGGGCATAGGATATAATATATAATAATTTTGTTTATATATAAGTATTGTAATGTATTTTTTTAGATAGAATTTCGAACTTCTCTCTTCGACATATGGAGCTTATTTGGTGATTCAGCTCTTGAAAAATTATGAGAATGTATACGATGTGAACAAACAATTGGAATGGATGGGTTATAACATGAATATTAGATTAATAGTACGTGTTTGATAACGATACATACATACAAGTTCACATCACGTATTAATTATCAAGTCTATGTATATAATAAGATAAGACAAGATTAAACGCTAAGCAAATTGTAAGTAATACATGTTTATAATTTAAAAAAAAACTATAATTGTGTGGGTATAGGATATAATAAATAATAAATTTGTTTGCATATAAATAATATAATGTATTTTTTCAGATAGGATTTCGAATTTCTCTCTTTGACATACGGAACTTTGGTGATTCAGCTGTTGAAAAATTATGAGAATGTAGACGATGTGAACAAACAATTGAAATGGATGGGTTATAACATGATTATTAGATTAAAGGAGGATTTTTTTGCTCGTACAGGATCCATTATTAAATGTTTAGATGTTACATTCAAATCAAAGATACTGCTGATGAAATACAAAATGGATTTATAATCTCTTTGGATATTACTTCAACTTATACATATTGGAGTGATAGGCGTAATGTGATGAGTTTTTATTGTGTTTTAGAACAAATGCATTGATCAAATCTGTTTAACTGCCAGTTCATTGTTTAAATTTTTATGAAATAGTGTAACAATAACAATTGCCAGATGTATGGAGAGGAGCTTGTGAAATGGTGCAGATGGAAATAGCTACATGGTTTGTGCAAGATCAATTGAAAATTATTATGTGACTTAAGTGAGAGTAAATGTCGTAAGACGGTTGGAAAATTCTATTCCAGTTGGAGAAGATTAATATATACTGTAAGTAAATTGGTTAATATAAATATTACTCGAACTGAAATCGACAAGTATTTTGAACCATGCAAAAATGTTTACCAACCCGAATACAGATTTTTTTATGAAAAGTATCCTACACTTTTACTTTTCATTTCTGGTCCTCTAATGTCTTACATTAGCAAATAAATAATATATTTTAATTACACCTTTATTATAAGTCATTTATACTCCACAATAGCTTTCTGCAATTGAAAGTACTGAAATCAAAAACACCTTTCAAAAAGGTGTCAAAACCCGCAACTATTGTGTTATTCTAATCAAACTTTGAAAATTGTTATCTGATAAACAAATTCTGTAATTGAAACAGACATTGTTATCTGATAAATAAATAATTTTAATTCTATCTCCCATATTTTATTTATTTCTTTGAATTTTAATAAAACATTTTTTTATATTTTACAAATAATTCATATAAAAAATTTGTGCAATTGAAAGTACTGAAACTCACTCGAACTGAAATCGACAAGTATTTTGAACCATGCAAAAATGTTCACCAATCTAAATATAAATTTTTTTATGAAAAGTATTCTAGACTTTTACTTTTCATTTCTGACTCTCTCATGTCTTACATTAGTAAATAAATAATATTCTATTAATATCAATTTGTGCAAAATTAATTTCTACAAAACTAATATAACGGATATTTCTTTTTTATTCTTTTAAATAAAATAATACTTGCACCACGCGTGGGTCTTCACAGAATTAAATAATAGGTTATAAGTCGCTTTGCATAATATATTACACATGTTTATGCAAATCAACGGGCTATAAATTTTAAAATAAGATAATAGTTAAGATGTATATAAAATCAAACCATGATCACAAATTAAAATAAAATCGTATTTTACGCTACATAATAATAAATAAATGTTTTAAATTTTATTTACCAATCTATTTTTTGTGACATAGAAGTCTTAAGGTTATATAATCAAATAAATTTCAATGTATATAATTAAAATAATAAAATAATATAACTTCATATGTAAAATTTTAGTAAAATTTATATGATAAGTGTAGTATTTATTTGCAATGTGTTTAATTATGTGTGCTAACGGTTTTTGAATCTAGAGTTAAAAATTCATAATATAACTTATGTGCATTTAAAACTTATATCGTAAACATTTCTAAATGATTAAATGTCTAATAAAAGACGTGATATTAGTTTTTTGAATGGTAAATTTTATTATTGTAGTTTTTTTAAAATTATAAACATGTATTACTTACAATTTGCTTAGCGTTTAGTCTTGTCTTATCTTATTATATACATAGTTTGATAATTAATACGTGATGTGAACTTGTATGTATGTATCGTTATCACACACGTATTATTAATCTAATATTCATGTTATAATCCATCCATTCCAATTGTTATAAAAAACGTTGTTATAAAAAAGTTTAGTAATCCCGAATAAACTAACGCAAGATCACAATCAAGAATAAGACAAGTAGGAGACTTATCTGACGAAGAGTGTGGCGCAAAATTCTGGCTCTACCCTCGGAACCACGTGGCGGAGTTAATGGACCATTCGGCGAGGATGCACTTTACATTGCTGCTCCGCGTGATCAGGCGCCGCTCGGAGAATATTCTTTCCTACAAATATGCGTTATGTCCCGCCAATCTCCAACTGAACGCCTATTAGTGTGCTGTTGGTCACGTCGCTTGGCGGCAGCTTGGACTAGGACCGGGCTGGTCGGTGGTTCCAAAAAGAGAGAGCGAGCCGAGCTCAAACTCGACTTGCGCGCTACTTATTTGCTTCGGCCGCTGACTTAATTAGTTAAGTCAAAGCCACCATATAAAGCTTCGATCACGTTACAAATCTTGTCTTATCTTATTATATACATAGGCTTTATAATTAGTACATGATGTGAACTTGTATGTATGTATCGTTATCACACACGTATTATTAATCTAATATTCATGCTATAATTCATCCATTCCAATTGTTTGTTCACATCGTCTACATTCTCATAATTTTTCAACAGCTGAATCATCAAAGCTCCATATGCCAAAGAGAGAACTTCGAAATTCTGTCTAAAAGAATACATTACAAAATTTATATATGGGCAAACCTCCTTAACTTTTTTTTTGTGTGTCACTCACTAATTTAGCAGCTTTAAAATGTGTTTAACCTCTTTGTACCAGTTTTAATTTATAGTTCTATACTCCATTTATACGGTTAAAGCTCAATAGATACTTTGTCAAACTCCTTTGTCAAATGATGAAATATCGTGTCACTTGGAAAAAATAATTTATTATGGTCACTGTAAAATTTGGAGCATTGCTTGGAAATGGTTGGAATTTTAAACAAGTATTCTATTTTAATAGTGCATCAAAAAAGTCTTCCATATTTTGATGTGCTCCTTTCCAATAAAAAGTTTCAATGGTTTGAAATTGTGTCACTGGAATTTCACTAAATTTTAAAATTATCATATTTTTCTTTCTATTGACTGGAGCACTTTCGAAATCAGCAAATAACCAAATTCTACATTTAGTAGATGTAAAAAGAAATAGATTGAGGTATAGCGTAAGTATGTGCTTGCAAACATGAAGTAGAAAATAAAATTTAAGTAAAAGAATTCATGCGAAACTCGTCGAAAAATTCATAGCAATGTGACTTTGGAAGACTGTCATATTTTTCCTGTATACAGCATATCAAAATAGTAAAAATCTCTTAAAGAACATATTAAATCCATCAATCTGTCAAATTTACAGAGTTTTTTTATTAATGCTCCAAAAGTTACAGCAATGTAAACCATTTTTTTAAGAAGTTCTGATTTAAAAAAAGTTAACTAAAATTAATTAAAACATGAATAAATTACAAATTGGATTTTATGTGACAAGTAGAATACATCTTGATTGAAATTTCAATAAAATTTATTATTATTTCCACAAATTATTGGCCGAAATCGTACGCGTTTACTAGAATTTACGGAACCGACCGATGTTTACTAACAGATAGACTTAACTTGATAGCATGGTTTGCATGAAAATTTTCGTATGAGAAAAGGGAGGGGAGGGAAATTTAGAGTTGTATTGTGTGGAATTTTCAATTATATCGACTATAAGTTGTTATTCTGTGACAGTTACTGATGTTTATTATATTTCGTTATATTTTTATTATTCTATGCTTTATAAATAAAATCTTAATAACCATATTACTATTTTTTCTGATCTTATTATAAAAAAAATGAAATATCGCGCACAACTTTTGAAGCATTTCTCGCTTAGGAAAGCACAGTGTACCAATCAATTCTAATAATATTCCTAACCTTTCATACCAAATTTCAAAGGTGTGCTCCTAAAATTGCCTGATCCCACGTTTTTTCGCCAAAAATTAAAAGTTAGGGAGATGTGCCCATATAAACAAAATTATTATTTATTATATCCTATGCCCACACACTTATAGTTTTTTTTTAAAATTATTATAAACATTACTTACAATTTTCTTAGCGTTTAATCTTGTCTTACCTTATTATATACATAGGTTTTATAATAGGCTTTATTAATTAATACATGATGTGAACTTGTATGTATGTATCGTTATCACACACGTTTTATTAATCTAATATTCATGTTATAACCCATCCATTCCAATTGTTTGTTCACATCGTCTAGATTCTCATACTTTCAACAGCTGAATCATCAAAGCTCCATATGTCAAAGAGAAAAATTCGAAATCCTATCTGAAAAAATACATTATAGTATTTATATATAATAAAATTATTATTTATTATATCGTATGTCCACTAAAATATAGTATAACGGTAAGCGAGTACCGGCCAGGTAAGCAACGCGAAAGAGGATATAACGCGCGAGAATCGTGCGCCCATCTGTCGGATTGGACATTTGGCAAGTAACACCAAAGTTAAATATTGGACAACACATAACTTTGGACAAACATAGTGCGTCGAGTCAGCGAGGCTACATACTGTTAAAAGTACAAACGATGCTACAACTGAAGATGGCCGCTCAGCAGAAAGACATCGATAGTCAGATTGACGCATGGATCGAGACGCTCACCCGGGAGCAAATCGAATTACACCTGGACGCCTTGAACCTAAAATCGGCAGGCTCGTTTCATAGGAAAGCCGAGCGACTCCACCAGTGGCTATTAGGAAACTATTCGGCCCAGGAGTTTAACCAGGAGGAGGCTGAAGCCACAGCAGTTCGCAGCCGTCTCCAACAGAGAAATAGGTGGCTGCAGATACTAGGTAAACATCAAGATGAGGAGTCTGATGAACCTAGCCCAGATAAGGAAATATATCTGGTACTGCGGGAGAACGTTGCGGTTAAGGACATCCTGCACAGGACGGTGCAGGACTTCGATGACGTCGAGCTAGATGAAACGACGTCAGCCGCGACCAACTCAGAGCCACAACCCGAACGAGCGGAAGAATGGCTGTCATTGGTCTCAGATGAGGGAAACACTTTTAGAATCCCTTGATCATTCTCCCAGATCTTGGTAAAGCTTGTCCAAAAAGTTAATGACCTTACAAAGAAGGTGGATAAGCTATTGTCCGAGCGCACTCAAACCGCTCACAGCACGAGATTGGACGGTACCAACCAATCTCACCATGTGCAATTTCAGGACACATATGAGCAAATCCACGGAACCTTTGATTTTCATTTGAAAATTTTTTTTTTTTTTTTTTGGGAGGCACATTGATTTTAATGGAGGTTTCTACTTCTTTAGAGGTTAACTAGTAGGAAAATATGAGGGCCCCTATTTCTTTTCAAGACTTATCTAAGAAATTAACGATTAAAATATTAATGAGGGGTACCATAGGGTAAATTATAAAAAATCACTTCGTAAATAAACAGAACATTTTTTATTCTATAATTTATGAATATAACAACATAATTAAGTCTCTTATTTAACAAAAATTAAAATATCTAACAACAATTTTTCATATAAAAGGATGTTTTCAAGTGCCGTTACAGTACTGTAATTTTCTTTTCCTAGTAACAATGGTTTTTTTTGTTTGAGTACTTGTAACAGGAATTTCATTTTTTGCTCCATAAATCTTCCAACTTGAAGGTTTCAATTGGTAATGAGTACATGGCAAATTATTTGAAACATTCATTACATGATAAATAATTTTCTTTTCGCATACTTCTCTTTAATGGTAAACAAACTACTTGACTGAATGATATGTGTGTGTGTGTGTGTGTGTGTGTGTGTGTGTGCGTGTGTGTGTGTGTGTGTGTGTGTGTGCGTATTTATATTAGCTTTTCTGTTGAAATAACCTATTTCGTATAGTCAATTTGGACTTCAGTTCAAAGGTATAAAATTTTATACTTTTATACAGCTTATATTATCTCAATTAACAAAACATTCAATTGAGGTTTTACGTAGATGACTCAATAATCTACTAAAAAGTAAAGAGATATAGTTTATATATGCTTTTTTTGTGAATGTCGAGTGTGCCATGCGAAAATGAAAATTTGGAAGACTAGGGGCCCGAGATTTTGAAAAGTTTAAGGTAGAATTGCTAGTAAAGAAAAAGAGGCACAGCTAAGCACAAAAAAGAATAAGAATCCTTATTGCAAATCGAAAAAAGCAATATTAGTCACAATAGCTATTAACAAAACTTATCTTTGTATAATATCAAAATTCTAAAATTTCCTAAATTTACAAAAACTGACTTCCTCAAGAGTTGCGATTTTTATTTTTCTGTATCATGAAGGCACACTATTCTAACACTTTTAGTTTAATAGGGTAGATGGTGTAGGTTGTCAAAAAAAATTTCTGTAACATTTGGTGAAGAATTATAATTTCTATAAGCTTAAAAAATAGAAGATGAGTACTTCCATCGTCAAATTTGCAAAAATGCAACTTTATGAAGCCTCTAACAAAAAGCTAATGATAACAGCTTTAAAAAAATGATAAGGACCCTTCATCGAATTACTTTTTCTACCAGAAACCGTTGTTATAATGTTGCTAAGTCTGCTTATTTACTACTATATTACCCGCTTCCCCAAAATTAAAGGTTCTGTGGATTTGCTCATATACGTGTCATGGTCCTGACGTGACCGTAATAAGTGAGACGCAAGTAAATGGCGAGCAACAACGCACAAGCGCCCTTCAGACAAAGCCTAATGGAGCTGGGAAGGGGGGGAATGCAAAAAATTTCTGTCAAATCATTTAACATTCATCCCTAACCTTCCCAGTCTCCTTACATCATTTTCTTCTCATTCATTTTTGTTTTTGTTTGTAATAACGTAATAGAATTTTAATACAGTTTATCTATATTATGTATAATAGTTTGTTTTTACAGAACCCAAGTTAAATTAATATCGTTCAAATCAAACCAATTACCAATTTCTTTGAGCAAGTCACTTATCAAAATCAATTTTTTTTTTGTTTTTTTTTTGTAACAACGGGAAGTAAATTTAAATTAAATAAATACTCTATGCTTTTTCATCATTAACTTTAACTCTGACTATGATTTTGATTTATAAATTCATTTTTTGTTTTAATTTTTATTTTTTCAATAAAATAAAATCCCTTTCCTCTACTACATATATGCGAATACATATAAATTTAGTAACATGGTGGCGGAATAATAACTACATTACAACTTAATAGCCTACAAGAATTAAGTTTTGACACTTGATGACACTCGGTTCACTTGAAAGCGAACTTAAAACTCAATCCATGTAAAATAGAAATTTGTTTTAATGTTTGGAATCAGTAAAAACTACTTGAATGGAGTGTAGCTAAATTTTTATCCCTGAATTTCAATTAGTACCAGAACTGTAGCCAATCAAAAAATTGAATTTTTGAAAAAAATGACTTTTTGGCCATATTTATCACTTAATAACTCAAAATCTAACAATTTTTTCTTATATACATTAAATTTGAAAAGTTTATAAATTTCAAGAAGAAATTGTTGAAATATTTCATTAATATTAGTTTAAAACATTGATTAAAGTTATAATTAATATAAACCTTTATAGTCAAAAAAAGGGTTTTCGATCAAAAATTTTTTATCCATTCAAAATTCTACTTCATTGATAATTATGTACCTTCAAAATGATGCAAAGTTTGAGTGCGGTAGAGCATTTTAGACAAAGTTATGGTGCTTTTAGTCCAATTTGTTAAAAAGACGAGAGCGATGCATTTTGTGAAAAAACAGAATAACCGCGTATACTTGCATTCAAACAATAGTATTCAATATACACTATAAACAATATATAATATATAACATATACTATATAAGTACTTATGAACTTACCATTATCTTTAAAAAGTTCACATGTACTTTATATATGGGTGGTTCTCTGTGACATCGAAGATGAAAAAAATAAATATTGCTATAACTGTGGGAATATGTTTTAGAGGTATCCAGTAGTTCTCCTGAATTTTTTCAGATTTTTTCTGGGCCATTATTTTAAGTTACAGAGAGACAAAGTTGACATTTTAGCACTTTTTTGCATTATATGCCCATTTTCATGAATTTTTAGCTCCCAGGGGATGCATTTTTCACTAAAAACATAAGTATGACTTTTTTGTAAAATTTTCCGAACTTTTCATTAAAAATACTTTTAAAGACATAAATGTATGCTGTCACACTCTTGTAAGCCATTTAAACCTGAAATAGTGAAAATCAGCAATTCTGCTCCGGACTCTGGTAACCTAATACTGTCTAAAAGATGTCTTTTTATAGTCAGAAACTGCCTAAAAATTTCCAAAGTGGGTCTAAATCATTAAGATCACTTATGGTCAAAATATCCGGGAAAAGTGCCCGAAATATTAATAGAAATGTATATTTGTTGCCTTATAACGATGAATCTATTAGCATAATCATTGCAAAAAAATTTGTGCACTTACCTTGGAGTGGTAGAAAAGTATCTTCACTTATTTCAGTATCCATCTAATCCCCTGTAAGCTGCTAAAAATACAAATATTATTATACAAATGTAAAAAATTAATTTTTAAACATTTATAATGCTGAATTTTTAGTTTTACATCCCTTACAAGAATTATAATACTAATCTGAAGGATTACTATAAATATATAAACATCATCATTACAATAACTGAATATACGTATTTAATACAAAAGATATATAAATAAATCGGATATATAATTATAATGAATAATATGATAACGTGACAGTGACAAGTTTGTGAAATCTAAACAATGTATTGCTGAATAATAATAATAATAATAATGTTGATACTTTTATAGTAATCCTTCAGATTAGTATTATAATTCTTGTAAGGGATGTAAAACTAAAAATTCAGCATTATAAATGTTTAAAAATTAATTTTTTACATTTGTATAATAATATTTGCATTTTTAGCAGCTTACAGGGGATTAGATGGATACTGAAATAAGTGAAGATACTTTTCTACCACTCCAAGGTAAGTGCACAAATTTTTTTGCAATGATCATGCTACTAGATTCATCGTTATAAGGCAACAAATATACATTTCTAATAATATTTCGGGCACTTTTCCCGGATATTTTGACCATAAGTGATCTTAATGATTTAGACCCACTCTGGAAATTTTTAGGCAGTTTCTGACTATAAAAAGACATCTTTTAGACAGTATTAGGTTACCAGAGTCCGGAGCAGAATTGCTGATTTTCACTATATAAGGTTTAAATGGCTTACAAGAGTGTGACAGCATACATTTATGTCTTTATAAGTATTTTTAATGAAAAGTTCGGAAAAGTTTACAAAAAAGTCATACTTATGTTTTTAGTGAAAAATGCATCCCCTGGGAGCTAAAAATTCATGAAAATGGGCATATAATGCAAAAAAGTGCTAAAATGTCAACTTTGACTCTCTGTAACTTAAACTAATGGCCCAGAAAAAATCTGAAAAAATTCAGGAGAACTACTGGATGCCTCTAAAACATATTCCCACAGTTATAGCAATATGTATTTTTTTCATCTTCGATGTCACAGAGAACCACCCATATATATATATATATATATATATATATATATATATATATTCTGACATGGTAGTTTGTACTGCATGCTACTTATAGACTATATTCGTTAGTTATAAGAAAACATTCCGAAGCCTCGTGGCTTATAAGAAATAAAGAAGTGTTCACTCGGAGTCTAGCTAGAGCAGACCATAAAAAAAGGTTCGTACTCTTTGTTATTGACAAGCGCACTTACGTACGCACTGTTATAGAAAGTTTTCTAGCTCTCTGTAATTCCTTTAAATTCCTTCTAATTCTTTGAATGTTTTTCTAGCTGCTTGGAAGTCCTTCTACCTCCCTGTATGATATCCAGTTATGTATAACGCCGATCAGCTGTATTAATAAGTCCGTATATTCTTGAACTCGAGCTTGTATCAGTATGCCGCAATTATAATAGATATTAAATAAACGGAGAAATCCAATATTAATTTGGGTTTGATTTAATGAATGATTCCCGCTTGTTTTGTTTTCAAGCTGTTCCTCTATACATTTTTAATGTCGAGCTTCCAGCATGGCACGTTGATTATAAGGTACGAAAGAGAAAGAGAGACACACCAATATACGTACGTCGGATCAGGCGAGTCAAGCGGACGAAATGGGACTGTTGCGTCAAGCGCATACGCGCGGACTCGCTGATCGGCTCGACCCGACAAGATCGGTGATTCCGAGTTGGCTCTTTGAACGATATTGATTGTTTGTTTTAAATTACCGAGTGTGATTTCGTTATTTTTGTCTAGCTTTTGAAGATGAGATTTCCTACCAACTCTTCCGTATTTCCAGCTTCCCGCAGAAGCTGTTGAGTTGTGCATGTGTGTGCGGTAATCGCGACATCTGATATATATAATTTTTGCCGCGAAATCGTGGCTGGCGACCTCGCCAAAAAAGTATATAGTTATTATCTTATTATAATTAAAATTTTTCCTCAAAAGTGTCCGGCGTCCGGCGTCCGACATTCACCATTCGGCGTCTTTTTATTATGTTTTATATATATGCATGTGTATAAGGGTAAGTGTGTCATGGTGAAGAGGTCAGCGTGAGGGTGAGGGTGGAGGGATAGGGATGGGGTCACCCTGACCACCTGGACATCGTCTCCAGGAAGTGAAAATTTTTTTTGCAAATTCAAGTAGAAAGGCATGGAGACTTTCCTGAGGAGGATGTCAGGATTACCTGGAGGTTACCCTGACAACCTGGACATCGTCTTCAGGAAGTGACAACATTTTTTGCAAATTTATGCAGAACAGCATGTAGACTTTCCTGTAGACAATGTCAGGATAACCTGGAGGTTACCCTGACCACCTAGACATCGTCTTCAGGATGTGACAATATTTTTTACAAAGTTAAGCAGAAAGGTATGTTGACTTCCCTGCGGACGGTGTCAGGATAACCTGGAGGTTACCCTGATCACCTGGACATCGTCTTCAGGAAGTGACAATATTTTTTGAAAATTTATGCAGAACGGCATGTAGACTTTCCTGTGGAGGTTGTCAGGATAACCTGGAGGTTACCCTGACCACCTGGACATCGTCTTCAGGAAGTGACAATATTTTTTGCAAATTTAAGCAGAACAGCATGTAGACTTTCCTGTAGACGATGTCCGGATGATCTGGAGGTCACCCTGACAACCTGGACATCCTCTCCAGGAAGTGACAATATTTTTTGCACATTTATGCAGAACTGCATGTACACTTAATTTTTTTTATGTAAAGTATGCAAAACAAGGAAGTAAAAAATCGTAAAAAAAATAAGTAAAAAAAAAGTAAAAAAAAAGTAAAAAATGTAAAAAAAGTAAGTAAGTAAAAGTAAGTAAGCGAAAAAAGTTTAATAAATCCATTCTAGTCAGAATGTTTCATGTAAATCCTATAGATCGAGAACGATTTTTTCTTAGATTATTATTACTTAATGTACGTGGGGCCGAATCTTTTGAAGATATACGCTCATACGAAGGCGTTGTTTATGATACATTTTATGAAGCATGTATAGTTACAGGTTTAATCATTACTGATAATGAATGATATAAATGTTTAGAAGAAAATTGTAATTTTCATTTTCCACAGGCACTATGTAAACTTTTCGCTTTCATTATATCATTTGATCACAATTTTGATGCCTTGAAACTTTATAATAAGTATAAAGAACATTTCTTTGATCCTAAATTACCTGAAATTTTAGGAGAACAAAAGGCTTTAAAAATTATAGACAACGTTTTATCAAAACATAATTTAACATTGCAACAATTTAATTTACCTAATATTGATAATATTGATAATGAAAATCACAATGATATGTTTAATAATGATATTATTGCAAATGAAGATAATGACATAGAAATATTGTTAAAATCTTTAACATTCGAAGAAAAGACAATATTTGATACAATAGTAGAAGCAGTTTACGATAATAAAAAAGAAAATTTATATTTTATAGATGGTCCTGGTGGTAGTGGAAAAAGTTATTTATTAAATGCTATTATAAAATTTGTGAAATTAAACAAAATACCAGAGTTAGCGGTTGCTTGGACTGGAATTGCAGCAAATTTATTAATAGGTGGTAAAACTATCCATTCAACATTTAAAATACCATTTAATTTAAACGAACAATCAACATGCAACATTTCACCAAATTCACAAATAGGTCAAATTTTAAAAAATATTAAATTAATAATTTGGGATGAAATATCAATGACTTGTAAATATGCATTAGAAGCTATAGATATTTTTTTCAGAGATTTATGTCGAAATAATAAACCGTTTGGTGGTAAAATATTAGTAACATCTGGCGATTTTCGACAAACACTTCCTATAGTTCGATACGGAAACAGAACTCAAATATTAGAATCATGTGTAAAAAGTAGTTCTTTATGGCAATTATTTCAAAAACTTACATTAAACAATAATTTAAGATTGGTCAATTCAAACAGTATGTTTAAAACGTGGTTATTAAATATTGGAGAAAATAAAAATATTACAAAATTTGAAATTGATAATAACGTTATAAAAATTCCTTCAGAATTTATTACATTTAATAATTTGATAGATTACATTTGTGGTAATAAAATAAACATTGATGATTTACATACTCTTAAAGACAAAGTAATTCTTTCACCTATAAATAGTGATGTTTTCGCGATTAATAACGAAATAATTGAAAGAATTGAAGGTGACGGTAAGATATATTTAAGCATTGTTAGTATTACTAATGATGAAAATAATAAGTTGGATGAAACAATAACAATAGATTTTATAAATTCATTAATACCAAATGGTTTACCACCGCATAAATTAGTATTAAAAAAAGGAATGATCTTTATGTTACTTAGGAATTTGCATTTAGATGGAGATTTATGTAATGGTACCAGGTTCATGATTACAGAATTAAAACAGTACACTATATATGGAAAAATTATAACAGGTAAAAATTCAGGACAAATTGTGATGATTCCAAGAATAGATTTATGTCCATCAAAGGATGATATACCTTTTAATATGGTTAGACGACAATTTCCTATTAGACCAAGTTTCGCTATGACCATACATAAAGCACAAGGTCAATCATTTAAAAAAGTAGTTCTATATTTACCAAGACCTGTATTTAGTCATGGCCAATTATATGTTGCATTATCAAGAGTTACAGATGAAAAAAATCTAAAAATAAAATTTTCGAAATCGTCAATGATACTCACTAATACAGAAGGAGATATACTTAATATAAATGAGAGTAATTTAAATAATAATGTAATAATATATACAACGAATATAGTTTTTTCCGAAGTGTTTGGCACTTAAATAGTTTTTTTTTATTCTTAAAAATCAATTTAAGGTCGACTTATTAGGCAAACGAGTTATAAAACAATAGATATAAGCATCAGACAAAATTTGTAGATAAAATTACGTATAATAAAGAATATTCTTCAAGTATTCATTATTTACATCAGCGACATTTTATTGGCAAAATTATTTATGAAATATAAAAATTTTAAAATAATCAACTGTCTGCATCAAGCGACATTTTTTTACTAAAATACTGAAGAAATAAACAAATTTAAAATTCATTGTCTGCATCAAACGACATTTTATTGACAAAATTATTTATAAAATATACAAATTTTAAAATAATTAATTGTCTAATATAGCATTAATTAAATATCAATTAAAATATTTTGATAATAAATACATTGTCTGCAAAAAGTGATATTATTTTAGAACTTTCTTTAGATATTAATGAAACAAAAAATTACAAAATATATAAAATAAATACGAATATACGAGATGCCATATTATATTATTTATTTTATTTTAATGCAGCCATATTGGAACCTATATTTTTATCAATTTTAAAATATTTACGTATTACACCATACATAATTTTGAAATATATATATGTTAGAAAATCAAATATTTGAAACTTTTAATACACATTATATTTACGTTCATTATATGACAGTCTCAAACCTGTAAATGCAGAGAGAAAATAATACAAACCAACATTCGAAAATTAACTGTTATAGTTAAATATCATGATGAGTAAAAGGAATAAATTGTATACATTTTTTAAAATAAAATATTTTATAATTTATTTTTATTTGTTTTAATATTATTTGTTTTAAAGCCATATTGGAACCTATATTTTTATCAATTTTAAAATATTTACGTATTACACCATACATAATTTTGAAATATATATATGTTAGAAAATCAAATATTTGAAACTTTTAATACACATTATATTTACGTTCATTATATGACAGTCTCAAACCTGTAAATGCAGAGAGAAAATAATACAAACCAACATTCGAAAATTAACTGTTATAGTTAAATATCATGATGAGTAAAAGGAATAAATTGTATACATTTTTTAAAATAAAATATTTTATAATTTATTTTTATTTGTTTTAATAATATAACAACAAATTTTAATTAATAGTTTAAAGCATATGAAAAAAATTGGTTTGAAAATAAAATAAAATAATTGTATCGTTTAAAATTTATTTGTTATAAACTAATAATAAATTTAAGACTACACTTTATAATCAAAAATGTGATTCAACCGAGGGAGCGTTAGCGACCGAGGTGATATGGCTAGTATTGAATTTAATCTTTTAGCTTTTAGTTAAAATGTGTTGTTTTATTTATTTATGACTGGGAGCCGTTCACCCTGATCCCCAGTGTACGTGTTTTATTATATGATAAAAACTACTTGAATAGAGTGTAGCTAAATTTTTAGACCTGAATTTCAATTAGTACCAGAGTTGTAGCCAATCAAAAAATCGAAGTTTTTGAAAAAATTGACTTTTTGGCCATGTTTATCACTTAATAACTCAAAATCTAACAATTTTTTCTTATATACATTAAATTTTAAAAAGTTTATTAATTTCAAGAAGAATCAGTTGAAATATTTCATTTATATTATTTTAAAACTTTGAATATAGTTATAATCAATAAAAACCTTTATAGTAAAAAAAAGGTTGTACGATCAAAAATATTTTATCCATCCAAAAATCTAATTCATCGATGATTAATTACCTTCAAAATAATGCAAAGTTTGCGTGCGGCAGAGCATTTCAGACAAAGTTATGGTGTTTTTAGGCAAATTTCTTAAAAAAAGAGAGTAAATGCATTTTATGAAAAAAACAGACTAACCGTATACTTGCATTTAAACAATATGGCACTATTATTCCTCAATATTACTAAAATATACTATTTATTGTTAGTTACTGATACTTTTATTTAGTTGTCATTTAAGTCTAATACTTTTAGTTATACCTGTTATATAATTGGATTTATTGGAATTATAAAAAGTTTCAGGTATTTATCCAATTATATAACAGGTATAACTGTTTATACCTACTGTTTTGTGTTTGTAAGCAACTTAGAGATTAAAAGTATCAGTTACTAACAATAAATAGTATATTTTAGTAATATTGAGGAATAATAGTGCCATATTGTTTGAATGCAAGTATACGGTTAGTCTGTTTTCTTCATAAAATGCATTCGCTCTCTTTTTTTATGAAATTTGACTAAAAACACCATAACTTTGTCTGAAATGCTCTGCCGCACTGAAACTTTGCATTATTTTGAAGGTAATTAATCATCGATGAATTAGATTTTTGGATGGAAAATATTTTTGATCGTACAACCCTTTTTTTTACTATAAAGGTTTTTATTGATTAATTATATTCAAAGTTTTAAAATAATATAAATGAAATATTTCAACTGTTTCTTCTTGAAATTAATAAACTTTTTAAAATTTAATGTATATAAGAAAAAATTGTTAGATTTTGAGTTATTAAGTGATAAACAAGGCCAAAAAGTCGATTTTTTCAAAAAATTCGACTTTTTGTTTGGCTACAACTCTGGTACTAATTGAAATTTAGGTCTAAAAATTTAGCTACACTTTATTCAAGTAGTTTTTTACTGATTCCATACATTAAAACAAAATTCTATTTTTTAACTGGATCACTTCACATGGAATCTCCCATATATATATGGGTTGTTCTCTGTGACATCGAAGTTGAAAAAAATAATTATTGATATAACTGTGGAAATATGTTTTAGAGGTATCCTGTAGTTCTCCTGAATTTTTTCAGAATTTTTCTGGGCCATTAGTTTAAGTTACAGAGAGTCAAAGTTGACATTTTAGCACTTTTTTGCATTATATGCCCATTTTCATGAATTTTTAGCTCCCAGGAGATGCATTTTTCACTAAAAACATAAGTATGACTTTTTTGTAAAATTTTCCGAACTTTTCATTAAAAATACTTTTAAAGACATAAATGTATGTTGTCACACTCTTGTAAGCCATTTAAACCTTAAATAGTAACATCATGAATTCGCCTCCGGACTCTGGAAACCTAATGCTGTCTAGAAGATGTCTTTTTATAGTCAGAAACTGCCTATATATTTCCAGAGTGGGTCTAAATCATTAAGATCACTTATGGTCAAAATATCTGGGAAAAGTGCCCGAAATATTAATAGAAATGTATATTTGTTGCCTTATAACGACGAATCTATTAGCATGATCTTGTATTTTTAGCAGCTTACAGGAGATTAGATGGATACTGAAACAAGTGGAGATACTTTTCTACCACTCCAAGGTAAGTGCATACATTTTTTTGCAATGATCATGCTAATAAATTCATTGATATAAGGCAACAAATATACAATTCTATTAACATTTCGGGCACTTTTCCCAGATATTTTGACTATAAGTGATCTTAATGATGTAGACTCACTCTGGAAATTTATAGGCAGTTTGTGACTATAAAAAGACATCTTTTAGACAGTATTAGGTTTCCAGAGTCCGGAGTAGAATTGCTGATTTTCACTATTTACGTTTTTTCATCATATTTATGTTTTTAGTGATAAACGCATCCCCTGGGAGCTACAAATTCATGAATATGGGCATATAATGCAAAAAAGTGCTAAAATTTCAATTTTGAGACTCTATAACTTAGAATAATTGTCCCGAAAAATTCTGAAAAAATTCAGAAGAACTACAGGATACCTCTAAATCATATTTCCACAGTTATATCAATAATTATTTTTTTCATCTTCGATGTCACGGAGAACCATTCATATATATATGTGAGTGTGTGTGTGTTATGTATGCGTGGGTGTGTGCGTGTGCGTGTGCATATGTGTGTGCGTGTGTGTGTGTGTGTTTCCTGGGAGTCAAGCAGGCACGCCCCGATGCCCTCAGGGGTGAGGGGACCGCTCCAAGTGATCTGAAATTGGTCCCGTTCCTCCCTGAAACGAGGACACCGTAGGAGGACGTGTTCCACGTCTTCGTCCACCCCTGGACAAGCCGGGCACTCTGCGCTGCCGTAGACCCCTATACGAAATAGGTAACTACGGAAGCATCCGTGCCCGGTCAGCACCTGGGTAAGCTGGAAACTGACGAAGCCGTGTTTCCTGCTCGCCCACTCCCGGATCCGCGGGATGATGCGGTGGGTCCAGCGGCCGTCCCTGGCTGAGTCCCATCTCCGCTGCCACTCCTCTACGGTCCGCAATGACCATCGGTTGTGGCAGCGGTTCTCTTCTAGACGTCGCCCTCCCTCACGGTGTCTTTCAGCTCTCTCGGCTGCCAGGAGGTCGAAGGGGGCGGTCCCCGCGACCACCGAGAGCGCAATGTCAGATACGGTTCGGTACGCCCGGGCCACCCTTAGCGCAGCTATCCTGCAGGCTCTCTGGCCTGGAGCACCAAAGCTCTTGTGCCTGCTCAGGGCATCAGCCCAGATAGGAGCTCCGTATAAAATTACGGAGCTCACCACCGAGGCAAGGAGAGACCTTCGCGGCTGCTGGGGTCCCCCGATGTTGGGCATGATGCCCGCCAGCGCACGGGCCACCTTTGTCGCCTTTGAGCCTGCGTTCGCGAGATGGTGTTTGAACGACAGCCGCGCGTCTAGTGTGACCCCTAAATACTTCAACGTTTTCACCGACCGTATCCGTTCTTTACCTACCGTGAAGGTGGCGGTCCTCTCCTTTTTTGTGCGAGAGATGAGCACCGCCTCCGTTTTTTCCGCCGCCAGACTAAGTCCGTGGTCTCTCAACCAAGTGGCGATCACTTCTATAGAGACGTCTCCGAGATATTCGATCTCTTTGACACTCTTTGCGACCACCACTAGCGCCACGTCGTCCGCGAAAGCCACCATCGAGACTCCCTCCGGAAGTTGCTGCCTAAGCAGGCCGTCATAGACAGCGTTCTAGAGTAGGGGCCCAATGACCGAACCCTGCGGCACGCCTCCCGTGATGTTGTGGGAGTGCACACCGTCGTCGGTGTCGTAGAGCAGAGTACGGTCAGTCAGGTAACTCGAGGTGACCTCCCTGAGATAGAGTGGCACTTGGATGTGCTGCAGGGACAGCATGATGTCGTCCCATCTGGCAGAGTTGAAGGCATTCCGGATGTCCAAGGTGATGATGGCACACATCCGCCTTGCACTCCGACCAGCATTGATGGCGTTTGTGGCTATACCAACAACTCTGCCTACAGCGTCCATGTCGATCGACCCTTTCGGAAGCCGAACTGGTTGTCGGAGAGGTCTCCGGCCCGACCGATGGCCGCTGCGAGCCTGGCGCAGATCACCCGCTCCAGGAGCTTCCCGGCTATATCCAGTAGACAGAGCGGGCGGTAAGATGATGGCTCCTCCGGGGGTTTGTTTCCCTTCGGTAGGAGTACTAGCCTCTGCGTCTTCCACTGGGCCGGGAAGCAACCTTCTCTTATGCATGCGTTGAATGCGTCCAGGAACAAGCCCGGAGCACTCATCGCCGCTGTCTTGACGGCCTTACCAGATATTCCGTCCGGCCCTGGGGCTTTACGTACGGAAATACCTTTAGCAGCCATCCTCAGCTCGGCTTCACTAATGTCTGGCGACTCGGCTGCACCAATGGTGGCCATCAGGCCCGTCTCTGCTGCCCTTTTCCGATGTTCTGGAAACAGGTGGCGGACGACTTCTTCCAGAAAAACTGGGTCTGTGGGTGCAACAGCGCCCCCGGGGTTGATCTTATTCATAACCGTTTTATACGGTCTGCCCCAGGGGTCGTGGTCCACCTCCTCACAGAGCTCTCGCCAACACCTTCTCTTGGCAGCCTTGATGGCCACCTTGAGATCCCTCCGCTTTTGTTCGTATTCTGCGGAACGATCTTGGAACCGCGGTGTTCCCCTCGCTCTTTGGTGCAGACTTCTGGCACGCAGGCACTCACGTCTCTTTTCTGCGATGTCCTCATTCCACCAGATTATCGGTGGGTAGCCGCGAGGGTTAAACTTCACGGCCATAGAGGCATCGCAAGCCGCTGTTAGGGCATTCGTGAGGCCTCGTGCTTTTTCTTCGGCGGTTCCCTCCACTTTTGCCCCCTCAAGGGAGCAGAGGAACGTCTCACGATTAAACGTGGCTGGTGCCCATCTCTTTCTTGCTCCTCTTCCTGCTCTCTTTGTCCTTCCGCTGGTCAGCTGGAGCTGGTACACGAGTGCTTGGTGGTCACTACCCGTTTAACGATCGCTAACATTCCAGCCGAGTCCCCCTCCCCCCATCAGTCTTGGATCGACGAAGGTGAGGTCGACTATGGACGACTTGCCGGCTTTGGTGAAAGTCGGGGTTGTCCCTGTATTAGCGATCTCCAGCCCCAGTAGAGCGAACGCCTCGAGAAGTGCGCGACCACGCGCGTTGGTCTTGGCGCTGCCCCAGTCCGTCGCCCAAGCATTAAAGTCCCCACCGATTGCGACCGGTAGCCGTGAGGTCCGAGCACTGGTGACGACTGCATCCAGAGATCTCGCAAAGTCCTCGGTGGAATCGCTGGGCGGGAAGTAGCAGCTGTACATGCGTACCCCCGCCACCTCCGCCCAGGTGAAGCTGGGAAGGGGGGCGACCATCTTTCTGGAGATGTGTATATTTCCACATACCCAGATGGCCGCCTTGCCCGTGGCATCCCTTACCCAGTTCGACTTCTCGAGATCCCGGAACTCCTCGCTGATGATCGCTACGTCCGCTCTCTCCTCTCTGACCAGCTGGGACAGCAGGTCCTGGGCCACAGCGCAGTGGTTGAGGTTTATTTGGAGCACCTTAATCATTTTTAATGTGTGCTCCTTCCTCATGCGAGGTCTTGGCTTTGGCCTCGCAGTCCACTGCTTTGTGGCCCTCTTGGCCGCACCGATAGCATTGCGCTGACCGGTCGACTGCGCTCTTGCACTCCCTCGCGATGTGTTCCGATTCGTGGCATCGGTAGCAGCGCGAGGATACCTCTCGCAGTCGAACTCTGCAATTGACCCACCCGATCCGGAGCTTCCCGTCTTGCAGTAGTTATTTGGCTGCTACTGCCGGAAGCTGGATGGTCGCAGCTAGGGTGCCACTGTAGGATCCCCTGGTTTTAATATTATCCGGGGATACCACATTTGGCCCGATCTTTGCCGCAATCGCTGCGGCCACCTCCGTTGTTGTCGTGGACTCGTCCATGTCCCTGATGGTGATGGACACTTTGTGAGTCAGCAGCTGGACCTCTGCTGACCCACTCAGTGTGGACGAGACCACTGTCCTCAGCTCCGCCGTTTCCGTTCCGGGTCGCCCCAGTTCGAGGAGGAGCTCTCCAGCCCTGGTGCGCCTGATACGCGTGACCCGTTCTCCTAGTGCCTTTAGCTCCGGTGCAGCCTTGACCTTCCGGAGAATGTCAGCGTAGGAAGAGCCCCCGCTAGGTGTCTTGATCTTGATGGCATCTGGGCGTGGGGGTCTTACTCCGGCCTTAGGCTCTGCCGTGCCTTTGGCCGGTTTGCTGGCACGTTTCTGCTGTTCATGCTGCTTCGGCTTGCTGTTGTTCATTTTCTTCTTCTTCTTGCCCTTCTTCACTACTGTGTGTGTGTGTGTGTGTGTGTGTGTGTATGTGTCTAGATTTATCAGTAGGGGTATATGACGCACCAAGACAGAGAGCGAAGATGCGTAGTTTTTAATATGCAAGGGAGAGGTATAGATTATGGATCCACTTCCAACCAGTGGTGGGAAGCAGACAGAAGATATATATATATATATATACAGGGTGTCCCAAAAGTATGGACACACCTGAATATCTCGGAAATAAGGGTGCTAGGAAAAAAACTTTCAATATAAAAGCTTTAGGAAATCAAACGATGCATCTGATGGTGACCTTCAATTTGACCTTAAGCTTGACCTTCAAGGTTATTTGAAGGTCAAAGAGATTTTTTTAAATGGGAACCCCTATTTTTGACACCGGATTCAGAAAGAGCGAAAAATTTTACGTCCAAAGCGATGGTTTTCAATTTGTTAGAATGACTTTCAAAAGGTAAAATGAAGGTTAAATATTGAAAAATCGTAAACAAGCTATTTTCTTTGAACTTTTTCGGATTTGTGGGCGAATAAATGTCAGAGTAGATTTTGGGATTAACAACCTTGAGTATCTCGACCTTGGAGTTAATTTTCAAGGTCATTCAAAGGTCAAAGTAAATTTTTTATGGACAGCCTTATTTCTGACACCGGATTCAAAGAAAGCGGAAAACTTAATGCCAGAAATGAGTCGCCTTGCCTCTCACGATGGGATGCTTGCTTAACGTGATTCTCCTTTGTCTCTTACGATGGAATGCTTAAGTAAAAAAGTAAAACTATAAAATTTGCAAAATTGGAAAATTTGCAAAAATAAAAAATTTGCAAAATTGAAAAATTTGCAAAAATAAAAAATTTGCAAAAATAAAAAATTTGCAAAATTGGAAAATTTGCAAAAATAAAAAATTTGCAAAATTGGAAAATTTGCAAAAATAAAAAATTTGCAAAATTCAAAAATTTGCAAAAATGAAAAATTTGCAAAATTGAAAAATTTGCAAAAATGAAAAATTTGCAACAATGCAAGACAGGCTGGTGTCCTGCCGGTGAAGGCAAGACAGTCTGATCCAACCGGGTAAAATAAGCCCTGGATTTGGGTTTAGCAAGTCAAAATACACAAAAACCACGTACACTCATAAAAAACTGTTTTACTCCGAATCTTACCATTTTAATATGGATTTTATTCACCTTTTTCACGGTTTTTTATAACTTTAAAGAATTTTTGGGGATGCCTGAGTAAAAGCTACGTTGGATTCGGTTTCAGCACGTCAAATACATAAGAATACATAGGTCTCGTTCCCAGAATAGACCACTTTTTTGAATGCTAGTGTCATTATTATAATAAGAGTATAACTAATAAGATTTCGCCAGTTTTAAGGAATAGATAAACACGACTAATTCTACCAAATTTATAAAAAAATAGCAAGATTGCAAATTTGAGAAAATGTTTAAATATGCAATAATGTGCAGATATTCAAATATTTAAGAGTTACACCGGGGGTACCCAGTTAAAATTCTGAGCCCATATTCGTGTACAACAACCCCGAAAACCTCGTGGGTAGTGTTTTCAGTGACTCTGAAAACTTCAACGAACAAGTTTGAATTTGGTCTATTAAAGCATTCATTCTGTTTTCAATTATTAGTTTTGTTTTACAATTCTCAACTTATTCTTCATTTCTTTTATTCATTTGAATATGAATCGTCTTTCAGAACGTGAACGAATAACCATTCTCATGATGAGAGGATGGGGTAACATGGTCAGGTCATATCGTCGAGTTGCGGCTTTATTTAATGCAGAATACCGTTTACCGTTGCAACCAGGAATTTCACAAAAAACAGTTGGAAAAACTATTTCTCGTTTTGAGCAAACTGGTAGTGTCAAAGATTGCCCCAAAAGTGGGAGGCCTAAGATTGCGACTGATGAAGAAACTTCTTTGAATGTGGCATTATCATTCATTGAAAATCCTGGAACCTCTATCAGGCAAGTATCTCGGGAAACAAATGTTTGTAGGACTTCCGTTCATAGAATTATGAAACTGTTGAAATTTCATCCATATAAAATCAAATTGGTACAAGAATTAAATGAGGATGATTTTGATCGAAGACTGGAATTTGCCGAATTAATGATGAACCGTATAAATGCGCGGCAAAATTTTTTAAACGAAATAGTATTTTCCGATGAATGTACTTTTCAGTTAGATGGCAACGTTAATCGTCACAATTGTAGGTTCTGGGCATCAGAGAATCCACACTGGTTTTTGGAATCACATACACAACATCCACAAAAACTAAATGTTTGGGCAGGTATCATAAACAATAGCATAGTAGGGCCGTTTTTTATAGAAGGTAATTTGACAGGAAAAAAGTATCTAAACATGTTAAGGAATGAAATCGTACCTGCGGTTAATGAGATTGTCGGTGACAATTTTAACACCACTTACTTTCAACAAGATGGGGCGGCCCCTCATTATGCAATAAACGTGCGTAATTATTTAGATGAAACATTTCCAGGACGAGTAATTGGGCGTAGAGGAACTATTGAGTGGCCACCTCGTTCCCCTGACATGTCGCCACTAGATTATTTTTTATGGGGCTACGTCAAAAACAAAGTGTATGCTACTAAACCTGCAAACTTGGAGGAATTACGACAACGTATTATTGACACGATACAGGCAATCCCAAATGAAATGATTCAAAGAGCAGTTTCATCATTTTATGATCGCATGGGGCATTGTCAACTAAAAAATGGAGGGCATTTCGAGCAAGAACTTTAAATGGTAACTGACGATTTCTGAAAGAATTTTCATCTTGCCTTTACAGGCCAGACACCAGCCTGTCTTGCCTTTAACGGCCGGACACCAGCCTGTCTTGCCTTCACCGGCCGGACATCAGCCTGTCTTGCCTTCACCGGCTAGACATCACGTCAATCGTGAGAGGCAAGGGGACTCACGTTAAGCAAGCTCCCCATCGTGAGAGGCAAGGGGACTCACGTTAATCAAGCACCCCAAAGGAAACAGAATTTACTACGTCCACGTCGTTGTTTCTGGGTAGCGCTAAAAGTAAGGTTAGTAAATTTACGACAATAGTTTCTAAGTGTTTATGAAATTTAACCTTCAATTAACTTTCTCATGTTTACAACGAAAAACTGTAAAATATCATTTCTGGTATTACGTTTTCCGCTTTCTTTGAATCCAGTGTCAGAAATAAGGCTGTCCATAAAAAATTTACTTTGACCTTTGAATGACCTTGAAAATTAACTCCAAGGTCGAGATACTCAAGGTTGTTAATCCCAAAATCTACTCTGACATTTATTCGCCCACAAATCCGAAAAAGTTCAAAGAAAATAGCTTGTTTACGATTTTTCAATATTTAACCTTCATTTTACCTTTTGAAAGTCATTCTAACAAATTGAAAACCATCGCTTTGGACGTAAAATTTTTCGCTCTTTCTGAATCCGGTGTCAAAAATAGGGGTTCCCATTTAAAAAAATCTCTTTGACCTTCAAATAACCTTGAAGGTCAAGCTTAAGGTCAAATTGAAGGTCACCATCAGATGCATCGTTTGATTTCCTAAAGCTTTTATATTGAAAGTTTTTTTCCTAGCACCCTTATTTCCGAGATATTCAGGTGTGTCCATACTTTTGGGACACCCTGTATATATATATATATATATATATAACAAATAGAAAAAAATTTTATCCTGGTACTGCAATCGGAAATATATAAGTGCGAACAATGACAGCGCAGAGACGTGCTGGCCTTTAACCTTCAACAACTCTTCGTCAGAGGCAGTGGTTGGCGAACACTTGAGGATGTTATAATTGGATGAAACTAGTTGCGCCATTGTAGCGTGAAGACTGGCATGTTCCCAGTAAGCTCGTCTCCATGAGGTCATCCACAGCTGTGGCTAGTTCGTTGAGATTGATAGTCTTAAAAATAATTAGTAGCCTTCTCAAGGATGCTGGCATAGTCTCTAGCCACTTGATGCAAATGAAGTCCTCTGACGCCATGTTCTGCATGAGAGTGCGCGAATCACGTTAAAATTGGGAGTCATCGGGGGTCACTAAAGTAGCTTATTATGTAGAAGCGGCAAAGAGAAAGAATCGGCTACAATAAATAACTCTATCCGCTCACAAATACAAAATAAACTATTTAAATTTGTAATTTTCACTCTCCATTGTTGAATTTGTAAATAGTCGATTGTTGCGGGTCAATCATAAACATATCCAATTTATTTATTTAAGTGCACAACGTTTCGTCTGTTAAGCTTGCAGACCTCTTCAGATGCTTAATATTGAATATAATGTTACAGCTCAAGTGAGCTTCGTCGAATGACATGAAATTCATTCGATTCACTTGGGCTGTAACATTATATTCAATATTAAGCACCTGAAGAGGTCTGCAAGCTTAGCAGACGAAACGTTGTGCACTTAAATAAATAAATTGGATATGTTTATGATTGACTCGCAACAATCGATTATTTACTAAATAAACTATTTAATTGATAAAATAGATAATTGAGGTAGCTTAAACGTTGATGCAGATTCTTGGAAAGGCGAATCATGAGGACTAAGATTGGAGGTGTTTCTCCTGTCGCGTCTGATCCGTTTCTACCCAAGAAAATTGCGCACGGGATTAATTCCATTTTTCCTTTGGTGCGCTGGCGCATGTGCGAGATGGTGGCGATTGTGGTCCTCCACATATACATATTATTTAAAATTTCGCAAGGTTGAAATAGAAAAAGCTGAAATCATACAAGCCAATGATCGAGTCAAGAGGTTAAACAGTTTCTTCTATATGTGGGAATCGAAGTTTGGGCGCTTCACATGCCCATCAGTGAAATCGCATTTATTACACGCTTTTTGATATTTGTTATGTCACTAATCGGCGTTTATCATTACCGTTAATGGAAAGCAGCGTTTACAATCGCTGTATTAAAGGATTTCCTGATACTGTGGAATAGTAGTAATTACAATTTTTGCATAAATTATTCCAAAGTATTGGAACACCGGAAGCAACATTATATTGGAAATAAGGGATAATTATCCTGGTCATTACAGATTTATTTTTTGGTATTATATGATTCCAATTATATATTGTGATGTAATATATCAAATTTTTGGGCATGTGTCATACAACAATTTCTTTCCGTGTAGAAATGATCCCATTGTAAATCTGCTGTTGACTTGACCCAAAGATTCATTTCTTTTTAAAGATGCGAAACATTCAAATAGACAATCCCCAATATATCACTGTCCAGGAAATAGTATCTACAAGATAAATGTTCGTTCAATTTCACGTTTTATTTCCATACATGGTTTTCGGCGTTTCCGCATTCCCTACTTCCCTCGTCACCCTTGCAGGTAAAATGGATTTTTGTTCTTTATTTTAACGTCAAATCCGGCTGAATTCTTATTGTTATACATATTGTTACTAATATATCTTTTATATGTTGTGACGCCTCACTTGAACTATATGTAGACAAATAGCATAGAGTTAAGAAAAGTCAGACAAATATATAAAAATAAAATTACGAACGTTCGTATTTGTGATTTTGTAATAAATTAAATTAGTTAATGATTATTTATAAACAAATAATTACAAATAAATTATTACTTGAGCGAAAGTTTGTGTAAATATATTGAAATGATGTGATAATTTAATTAGTAAATCATATTACATAGATATAGTACCGAGAGCGACGCATAGGTGGCAAAAGCGAGAAAAGCGAAACCCTAAAGTGTAACTCAACCTAGAGTCTATATAAGAGCAGCCAGTGAAGCAGTCAGCAGACTCGATCGATCTCAATGATTTTTGTATGTAAGACTTATAGCCATTACTCTTATTATAAGTTCCTTACTGACGGAGGCACTTCGCGCTCCCCAGTAGTCGAACAAAACAAACTAATTAAAATAATAATCTTTTTTCTTCTTTAACACTGAGTCGAAACCTACACACTTAAACAAACTGCTCATGGAATAGCAAGGCGCGTGTTCTATGTTTCGGTCTCGTCAACATACACAAGTAATAGATACACACTTACAGTTTAAGGTCCTACAGAAAGAGCAGTGTGCGTCTCTCTGTTTTCACTGACACTTTTTTCAGTACACAGTTACAGCGAGAAAATATTAATTTATATCAAATTGTGCACGTTACAATGTTGATTGATATGAAAATGTAACATTTTGATTGTATTATTATAATTTATTGCAGATGGATAGATGTAGATGGAAGTGCACAGTGTTGCCAGAAAGAGGTATTTTTTCTTTGTTGCACTCACACAGTATGACTTCATTTACATTAGATAATAGAGAACATAAAAACAGTAAATGGTAAGCGGATGTGGGTTTTTCGTTAAAATTTTGACTATTTCTTATATTTTTCATATCTGTTGACCTTATTGAGGCATTTGAGATTCTCCAATTTTAATTTGTATCTGTCCGATCTAAACTATTTTTTAGTTTTAAGTTTGACTAACTGCTTACATTTTTTCTCGGATTAGCAGTGTTTCACATGAATTCTTTCATATTTGTGTACCAGAAAATAATTCCCAAACGGTATCTGTGACATGCATTAAAATTTCAATGCCTTGTACACCATTATAAAGAAATGAAAAATATTCTGATTTCTATATAAAACTCAAATATTATTTGTTCAATTTCTAGTTCATAAAATTTTAACATTATATGTTATATTAGAGTGTTGTTATCTCATTACTATCAACTTTATTGATTGGAATAAAATCTTTATAATGAGATTTATTTGTTCTCTACTATCTGTTAAAAGATTACATTGCTTATGTGAGTTTAAATTATCAATTCCGATTTCAATGTTATAATTTTATTGCAACTTTGCAACTTATTATTTTCGTTTTCAATTTATTTACAGAATCAAGCACACCTATGATTCATTACTTGATGATGAGATTACGTCGCATACTTTGTTAAGCTTGCGAAAATATTCGTAAGCCGTCTTTCCGAGTGTAAATTCTTCATTCTTAGGATAAAGGTAAAAGCGCACTTCGGACTTATATTTATAAGATAAGAAAAAGGTGAACGTAGAAAAATTTATTATGTGGTGTAAACAAATGTAGCCACACATAGAAAGCACAACGCGTGACAAGTGAAGCTGCTAATCGGTGTATTGAAGCGATACCGAATATTGAGCGCGCGGTATTTAAAGCAGATGATTCCATATCATGTACAAATCATCGAGAACAGTTTTTATAAGAAGCACAAAATAAGTATAATTAAGTGCAATAATTATAAATATATAATATACAAATTAAATTCATTGTATTAACTCATTAAATTTCCTAAAAATAATTAAAAATATAAATACCCTCCCAACATCGTTTCGTAACTAGTACTGTTACCTTACTAAATATTGTATTAAATCACGAAATTTACACTTTTTTGATAAGTTATTATAATATTGCAGTATATAAACTTTGTATTTAACTATTAAAAATGTATAGAAACTGCAGAATTTGAATTTTCGTCGATTAAAACAAAAAGCTATAACTTCTAACAACACATTATGAATAATGCACGTATTCTTTATATTATCAATTGATCTAATCTTACAAATTGTTAACGACAACAGCACCGTATAAATTTCATAGTTAATGTAGAGTGAAAAAATTGTATACCTCTAATGCTGCTCCAATTTGTCTACTCAACATTTCTGCTTGTAAAAGGGAAGTAACTGACAATCCTCCGTGTACATAACATTTATCATAGCTAGGTCTTTTACAGCTTATGCGATCCCTTTCGTTTTGTACAGCTATGAATATTCAAATATATATTTGAAAAAGTATACATTACTTAATTAATCGTATAAACTAAATAAATAGTATATTATGCAACAAGGGTAGCAATACTTCACGTACTGGCACAGATCGCGCGCAAGAGTGGCCGGCGAAGCGACACGGCGCCGCGACAATCGTACGTGTGCGTGAAGTGTCACGCCCGTGTTCCACGATATTTTTTGTAATAGTGTGCGAAAAGTACGTGCGTGAAGAATTAAATTATTACTTTACAAACTTGCTGTATTTCCTTTACGCATTCGCATTGGATTTGCAAACACCGGTTTGGAAAACTGAACTTCATAAACCGTTTTGAGTTCTTTACGTACGTACTTTACGCACACTATTACAAAAAGAATATTAAACTTATTAAATGAAAATTCCTGAGTGATTGAAAAAGGTTTTGGAAATTAGAAAAAACATTAATTCTCCATATATCTATAAAAAATTAAAGAAACAAATCTTTGTATTAATGTAAACTTTGAAAAACTTAGTTTTGTATTACTTAACTCTTATAAATAAGCTAAAAATTATGAAGAAAACTATTATCAGATTATAAAACGATGTTATATCGTGTTCTTTAAACTGTACCTTGTCGTTAAAAGAGAGTAATGAGCCGTAACATAGGGCAAAATGGTTCTGACAAAAGTTGATCTTTAAGGTTATTTCAAGATCAAAGTGGTTTTTTCATATTGAAACCCCTAAAATCAAACCTAGATTTGGAACGGTTTTAGAAAGAGCAGGAAATTTTACATTCAAAATCATATTAAGAAAATTTTTCAAGGTCATTTCAAGATCAAATCCAGGTCAAACTCTACCCAGAAACAATGTCGTGGACATAGTAAGGATTGCTTCCTTTGGGGTGCATGATTAGAGTGAGTCCCCTTGTCTCTCACTGTTAGGGGTGCTTGATTACAGTGAGCCCCCTCGCCTCTCACTGTTCAGGGTGCTTGATTAGAGATAGTCCCCTCGCCTTTCACTGATAACGGTGCTTGAACATTGTCAATCGCCTTTGAAAATAGCGATCGGTGTTCAACAAAGTTTGCCTCGGAATAACAGTACATGCTCGACGAATCCTGTCTTGCATATGTGCTCTTGTAGTGGATTGTTGCTAAAAAAAAGCATTTTTTAAGTATCGCCATAAATAAAAATCTAGTGTTGTAAGATCGAGTGAGCAAGCAGGCCAGTTAACCAGACTTCTTCGCCCAAACCATTTGTCACCATAGTTCTCATTTTGCTCGAATTGTAAGTCAACATCTTCCAACAATCCAGGCAATTCATCTCTTATTAGCCGCAAATAACTATGTTGATTTACATTTCCTTAAAAAAAATAAGGGCCAACCAAGTATTCATTGATAATCCCGCACCATACCATAACACTCTAATGTCTTTGATGGTTTACAGTTCGGTACCAATGAGGATTTACATCAGACCAGTAATGGCAATTATGCCTATTCAGTACACCATAACTTTGAAATTTTGCCTCATCAGAAAACTAAACAAAGTTAAAAAAGTGTGAATTATTTTGTATCATTTGTAAAGCCCATTGGCCAAACACAATCCAATGTTAAAAATGATCAAACTGTAGCTCTTAAACCAAAGTGATATGATAGGCTTGATATCGAAGCCTTGTCATAATTCTTAAACAAGTACTTCTAGGAATACCAATTTCCCTTTCCACTCGACAAGCGCTAATGTGTGGGTCAAGATAAATTACTAAAGGATAGTTACAACTCGATTATCATTTTCATCATTCTCATGGTGAACAATGTATCCACCGCGAATTCTTTAAGTTAAACGTCTGATAGATCTATCCTGAGGGTGTCGTCTGTCAGGATAGCATTCAGCATAAAGTTTTGCCGCAACACGATAATTATTTTGGCTTGCTCTTAAAACCAAAATCATATTCACGATCTCGTTGGGCGGATAGTTTGCCATTTTAGAATCAGCCATTAATTATAATTCAATGTTAATAGTAAAATGGTATCAAAAATATTATTATGAAATAAAATGAATTTATCGTTCGGTGATATTTATATGTGCATAATATCGGTCTCTCCGAACTATATGCTTTACTTTAGAATAAAGCAGGCCTATTTTACTCTTTGTCTGCTATGGCTGGTGGAATTTCTCAGACTACGGCCTTCTAAAACAATTAAAGGCGTTTCGTCCTCGATTTCCAGCTTGGACTCCTCAGTAAGGAACTGGAGATCTTACATTGGTTTTTCCCACCACCAGATGGAGACGACTATCTCTCTACACTCGTTGGAAAGATCGTCGTCTCTTTTCTATATATAGCCGCAAAACATCTTGCTGGCGTTGCGGTTCATCTTGCGACAAGCGTCTAAGGTAAGATCTGCTGTTCCTTGCTGAGGAGAGTACATGCTGGAAATCGAGAACGAAACGCCATTAATTGTTATAAAAGACCGTACTCTAGCAAATTCCACCAACCATAGTGGACAAAGAGTAAAATAGGCATGCTTTATTCTAAAGTAAAGCAGGTTTAGGTCGGAGAGACCGATATTATACACATAAAAATATTAATAATTACAAGGATCGCCCATATACGGTCGCATCTAAAAAGGAAAAATGATGGAAAATTACGGTACCTTTATGTAGCTAACTATACTGCCATAAATACTGCGTTAATCATTGTTTTTTAATTATAAATTTGAAATGAAAATAATCGTCAAATAATTATTAGAGGGTTATAACGCTCCATTCCCTTGTTTTCTATGTTATTTTGACTTAGAACTGGTCGTAATAGTTAAAACCTAGGAGGTGTAAATTCTGGGTGCGTTGGTTCTTCTATTAAGCTTACGATAAATTTGAACCAGTTTAGCCTCTGATTCATGGAAAAACCCTTTTTAAACAGACTTTTTATTTCTAAGTTTAACCTTAATTTGACTTTGAAATGATCTTCAAAAATTCTCTTAATATTATGTTGCATGTAAAATTTTCCGCTCTTCCTAAATTCGGAGTTAAAACTAGGGGTTTCTATATGAAAAAACAACTTTGACCTTAAAATAACCTTAAAGGTTAAGTTCAAAGTCAAAGACGTTACCCCTATTCGGGTGCCTATTTTGCTTTCTGCAACTTTTGTTCGAACCATTTTGCTCTATGTGGCTTAGGATCCAAGTAATCCAGGTGCGGCGATTACAATGGGTCACCGTGTAAGTTAACCGTTTCAGTCACAGTTGTACTGCCAGAGCACCATCTTCTTAAACCGCTGTCAAAAATATTCTACTGCATCCACACGACAAACCAATTAAACTTTATTTTACTGCATATTTTAGTTTAAATATTCGTATTTGAGGGTTTCCGGGCAGTTGATTACAAAACTACAATTAGCTTTAGAAAATTCAATCATGATCCAACGATTTAATCCTGCAATAACCATACCTGATTAGCGCAAAACAACCAGATTGCAGTGATCACAGTGCGCTAGCTGCACATGCGGTTCAATACCATCATTTCGGGGTACTGGCAACACCTGGGTGGGGGGAACCTCTCCAGCGGCGCATATAAGTCAAATATGAACCACTCGCAGAGTCAGGTGGATCGAAAAATACACGGACATCGGCAATATAGTTCGGGTATAAGAATGTAGGACATTCGCGAGGTTTGCAGACGATGAGTTAATACCCGACCTAACCAAACTTATAACAGGTGTCGCGTCCACGTGGTACCGCGATTATAAAGACCACTGGACAACGTGGCAAAAGTGTTGCCGTGAAGTTAGAGAGTGGTACGTCATGGACCGCTGTTTTCAATAAAGATTAGCGAGCGATACTGGTCAACCCAAGGTAGCTGCAAGCTAAGAAGTCCCCAAGGAAGCCGATCATTCGTTAGTTAATCTAATGACCGAAATGTTCAAGGAAATCTGCTGCTTGAAAATGAATTCAACAGAACGTTTGAATCTCCGACAGGATAACGGGAAGAGTTATATTTCCGCCCAAGGGAAACCGAACGACTCACGTTCGACTACAGGAGAAAGCCCTCAGGACTCAGGACAATGAGCCACAAGTAAGAAGGAAGACAATCGACGAAAATCTCCCGCGAGTAAGAGGAAGAACTCTGGCGGAGGGAACGCGTCGAAAGATGCATACTTTTCCAGATGCGGTATGGCGAGTTACATTCGGTATAACTGCCCGAAGTGCACGTTATTTATATAATATTAAATAAGGATTATTTTTCAAGGTTATGGTCGTATTTATACGTAGCAAAATATTTTGTGTATATATACACAGACATATATATATATATATATATATATATATATATATATATATGGGGTATTCCACGTGAAGTGGAAGTTTTTTTTCAACACCAGCTGCGTTTACTGCTATTTAACTCAAAATCTATCAACTTTTATTATAAAACATTATATACAAAATTCGTTACTAATTATGTCTAGAATTTATCCTTCTGGGTTAGAATTTCTAATCTCAAGGTCAATGTCACAAAAAGTACATGTTAATATTCAACTTCAGAAAACCGTAAGTGCGCCACAATCGATTTTTTTTCCAAAAGTCTAAAAAAAAAGCTTGAAGCAATACCTTTCAAATGGTTTGCAGCATTTTTATGGCCTTTAATCCTGTAAAAATTTATGATCATTTGAAGAAAAACAAAAAAGTCACAAAAATTAACATGGTAATTCTCCTTTGAAAGCTATTGCTCCAAGCTTTCTTTTAGATTTGAGATTAAAAACTGTAACCTAGAAGGATAAATTCTAGACATAATTAGCAACGAATGTTATATATAATTTTCTATAGTAAAAGTTGATAGATTTTGAGTTAAATAGCAGTAAACGCAGCTGGTATTGAAAAAAAACTTGAAAAAGTTCACTTTTTGAGGTTAGAATAACTTTTGAGCAAACAAATTCCAGTACCTAAAAATTTTTTTCTGAATTCTGAAAAACATTTGCAATGTGTACTCAAATTTTGGTGCATTTTAAAATTTTGATTGGACCACTTCACGTGGAATACTCCACACACGTATACATATATATATATATATATACAGGGTGATCCAGAAAAATACACGGACATCGGCAATATAGTTCGGGTATAAGAATGTAGGACATTCGCGAGGTTTGCAGACGATGAGTTAATACCCGACCTAACCAAACTTATAACAGGTGTCGCGTCCACGTGGTACCGCGATTATAAAGACCACTGGACAACGTGGCAAAAGTGTTGCCGTGAAGTTAGAGAGTGGTACGTCATGGACCGCTGTTTTCAATAAAGATTAGCGAGCGATACTGGTCAACCCAAGGTAGCTGCAAGCTAAGAAGTCCCCAAGGAAGCCGATCATTCGTTAGTTAATCTAATGACCGAAATGTTCAAGGAAATCTGCTGCTTGAAAATGAATTCAACAGAACGTTTGAATCTCCGACAGGATAACGGGAAGAGTTATATTTCCGCCCAAGGGAAACCGAACGACTCACGTTCGACTACAGGAGAAAGCCCTCAGGACTCAGGACAATGAGCCACAAGTAAGAAGGAAGACAATCGACGAAAATCTCCCGCGAGTAAGAGGAAGAACTCTGGCGGAGGGAACGCGTCGAAAGATGCATACTTTTCCAGATGCGGTATGGCGAGTTACATTCGGTATAACTGCCCGAAGTGCACGTTATTTATATAATATTAAATAAGGATTATTTTTCAAGGTTATGGTCGTATTTATACGTAGCAAAATATTTTGTGTATATATACACAGACATATATATATATATATATATATATATATATATATATATATGGGGTATTCCACGTGAAGTGGAAGTTTTTTTCAACACCAGCTGCGTTTACTGCTATTTAACTCAAAATCTATCAACTTTTATTATAAAACATTATATACAAAATTCGTTACTAATTATGTCTAGAATTTATCCTTCTGGGTTAGAATTTCTAATCTCAAGGTCAATGTCACAAAAAGTACATGTTAATATTCAACTTCAGAAAACCGTAAGTGCGCCACAATCGATTTTTTTTCCAAAAGTCTAAAAAAAAGCTTGAAGCAATACCTTTCAAATGGTTTGCAGCATTTTTATGGCCTTTAATCCTGTAAAAATTTATGATCATTTGAAGAAAAACAAAAAAGTCACAAAAATTAACATGGTAATTCTCCTTTGAAAGCTATTGCTCCAAGCTTTCTTTTAGATTTGAGATTAAAAACTGTAACCTAGAAGGATAAATTCTAGACATAATTAGCAACGAATGTTATATAATTTTCTATAGTAAAAGTTGATAGATTTTGAGTTAAATAGCAGTAAACGCAGCTGGTATTGAAAAAAACTTGAAAAAGTTCACTTTTTGAGGTTAGAATAACTTTTGAGCAAACAAATTCCAGTACCTAAAAATTTTTTTCTGAATTCTGAAAAACATTTGCAATGTGTACTCAAATTTTGATATATATATATATATATATATATATATATATGGGGTATTCCACGTGAAGTGGAAGTTTTTTTCAACACCAGCTGCGTTTACTGCTATTTAACTCAAATCTATCAACTTTTATTATAAAACATTATATACAAAATTCGTTACTAATTATGTCTAGAATTTATCCTTCTGGGTTAGAATTTCTAATCTCAAGGTCAATGTCACAAAAAGTACATGTTAATATTCAACTTCAGAAAACCGTAAGTGCGCCACAATCGATTTTTTTTTCCAAAAGTCTAAAAAAAAGCTTGAAGCAATACCTTTCAAATGGTTTGCAGCATTTTTATGGCCTTTAATCCTGTAAAAATTTATGATCATTTGAAGAAAAACAAAAAAGTCACAAAAATTAACATGGTAATTCTCCTTTGAAAGCTATTGCTCCAAGCTTTCTTTTAGATTTGAGATTAAAAACTGTAACCTAGAAGGATAAATTCTAGACATAATTAGCAACGAATGTTATATATAATTTTCTATAGTAAAAGTTGATAGATTTTGAGTTAAATAGCAGTAAACGCAGCTGGTATTGAAAAAAACTTGAAAAAGTTCACTTTTTGAGGTTAGAATAACTTTTGAGCAAACAAATTCCAGTACCTAAAAATTTTTTTCTGAATTCTGAAAAACATTTGCAATGTGTACTCAAATTTTGGTGCATTTTAAAATTTTGATTGGACCACTTCACGTGGAATACTCCACACACGTATACATATATATATATATATATATATACAGGGTGATCCAGAAACATAGGTAACATATATATATATTCCGATTCAGAAAATTAATTCGAGTATAACCCCGTCGGAATTTTTAAAAAATATTAATTAGGCGAGGCGTAATTAATTTTTGAAATGGGCCAATCAGAGGCCGGATTAGGGAAGAAAGGTGAGCGGCGTTGCCGCGCGAGTTTAATGCAACAGGTCAACGAGCGAAGCGGCCGAGGCGCCTGAACATAGCTAATGCGTATAGCAGAAGCGAAGATCGCGAAAGCGAATGAATCGCAAAATATATTTTACGAGATTGATTGTATGAATAAAATGTACAATCAAGGAAATGATTTTTATTTAAGTTTGAATTATACCGCAGATTAATAAATTCATTACTACTATTATTAATTTACTTACTAAATCTATGATACGCGTGCGTTATAAATATGAGATTATTACAGTTTTTAATCTCATCGTATTTACATTAATTTATTGAAACCTTTATGACGAATTTTAAGACAATAAAATTTTGAATTGAATTAAGTTTTGTGTACAATATAGCCAATAAATACGTTTACCATAAAGATATATCGCTACATTTTGGAAATATATTAATTAATTTTGCAAATATATTGGCAATAATATTGCTAGGTAAATAATTCCTAGTCCGTGTAAAATGAAATTTAGCTCAAGCCTCAATTCTCCGTTTAAAAAACATAATGCTACCGCGAGCGCTCTCCGATGTTCGCGCACATCAAATTTTGTGTTCGCGGAGTAAGCCCGCCGCGGGCGCTCTCCGACGTTCGCGCTCATCAAATTTTGTACTCGCGGAGTAAGCCCGTCGCGGACGCTCTCCGACGTCCGCACTGCAAGAGCAAACGTGCTCGAAAAAAGTTACTTCGTTAAAATTACAATTCATTGTGTTTCAGACTTAATAAATATTTTGGAAAACTTGTTCCAAATGTTTAGGATAATAATTGCAATAGTCTGGCTGTTGTATTGAATTGAGTGTTCAATATACAAAATGCCAATGAATAACTACCATAAATTCGCAATATATTGGTAATATATTAGCAATAATATTGCTAGTAAGTTAATTCCGAGTCCGTGTAAAATAAAATCTAGCTGAACCCTCGATGAAGTTTTATAATAGTCTGGGAATCATCTAGCTATAGTATATATATAATATGTTTACGTTTACCAAATATTTTTAAACTGATTTTTTATAATATATTAGAATATGCTGAACAAATCGATATCATTAAAATTAATTGGATCATATCTTTACTAAAAATCGGTATTATGAGAAATCGTGGATTTATGTCACGCATCTTAGTAATTATTCGGATGACCAAAGACAGACGTTCATTCACGGTTTCATCCACTTGAGGTAATAAAAAATCATCGATTCGTCGGTAGTATTGACAATTTGGACGACACGAAACATATTGGCAATATATTGGCAACATATTGGCAATATATTGACAATACTTTGGCAACATATTGGCAATATATTGGCAATATATTGGCAATATATTGATAATACAAATAATAAATACCCGCGTAAAACAATTAAAGTTTATATGAACTTTATATAAACTTTAGGTTTGGCTAAACTTGATATGGGGTTGGCCAACGAGACTGAGCCGAACTTGTGCAATTGACTGTTCAAGTTTGGTGAAAGCATATCAAATGTTCAGCTGAAATTCATATAAAGTTTTTATAAAGTTTTTTTACAATTACTGACAAATAAAATATAGTTTATACTAAGTTTAGCTGAACTCAATATTAACGTGATAGCAAGTTCAGGTTTATAAAGTCATATAATGTTGATATCAACATACCCAAAGAAAAATTTCAAATATCTGCTTTAACTGACATATATTTTATTTGTCAGTAATTATAAAAAAACTTTATAAAAACTTCGATTCGTCGGTAGTATTGACAATTTTGACGACACGAAACATATTGGCGATATATTGATAATACTTTGGCAATATGTTGGCAACATATTGGCAATATATTGACAATACTTTGGCAACATATTGGCAATATATTGGCAACATATTGGTAATATATTGACAATACTTTGGCAACATATTGGCAACATATTGGCAATATATTGATAATACAAATAATAAATACTTAACGAAATACACTTTTAACTGCAAGATTTAAGCCAGACGTTAAGCCATACTTGCGCAAACACTTTCAGACACACATACAGCCATACTAAAAGATCAACTTTTCATTCCTTGTAACGACCCTCTGTATTGGTTGGTAATAAAAGCCGACATAAGAAAAATCAACCAGTTATTTTGTTATTCTAAAATATCTGTCTTTGTTGATTGCTTTAAATCGTCTTCTCGTTCTTGCATTAGTAGCACAAACTGTGTGAGAAGTTTCATCAACCACCTAAATACAGGAGGGTAGTAATACGGAATGAAATTTGCTTTTTTATCGAGAAATAGACATTTTCATATTATTTTCTTATCTGAAACATCTGTCCTTTGTTGATTTTTCTTAAGTTGGCTTCTCGTACCAACCAATAACAGAGGGTAGTTACAAGGAATGAAAAGTTGATCTTTCAGTATGGCTAATTGTATGGCTGTATGTATATCTGAAAGTGTTTGTGAAAGTATGGCTTTAAGTCTGGCTTAAATCTTGCAGTTAAAAGTGTATTTCGTTAAGTACCCGCGTAAAACAATTAAAGTTTATATGAACTTTATATAAACTTTAGGTTTGGCTAAACTTGATATGGGGTTGGCCAACGAGACTGAGCCGAACTTGTGCAATTGACTGTTCAAATTTGGCCAAAGTATATCAAATGTTCAGCTGAAAGTCATATAAAGTTTTTACAAAGTTTTTTTACAATTACTGACAAATAAAATATAGTTTATACTAAGTTTAGCTGAACTCAATATTAACGTGATAGCAAGTTCAGGTTTATAAAGTCATATAATGTTGATATCAACATACCCAAAGAAAAATTTCAAATATCTTCTTTAACTGACATCAGTAGATTACATCAGTTAGAAAAATGGTGAAAATAGATACTTTGTGGTTTTTTAAATTTCTTCTTTCAGGTTATGTCTTCAAAACTAAGGAAATGGGCAACACTTTTCAGTGACGGATTCGAATTTTTTGGAATATATCTACAGTTTTTCTAACCGATGTATTCTTACTAATGTCAGTTAAAGCAGATATTTGAAATTTTTCTTTGGGTATGTTGATATCAACATTATATGACTTTATAAACCTGAACTTGCTATCACGTTAATATTGAGTTCAGCTAAACTTAGTATAAACTATATTTTATTTGTCAGTAATTGTAAAAAAACTTTATAAAAACTTTATATGAATTTCAGCTGAACATTTGATATGCTTTCACCAAACTTGAACAGTCAATTGCACAAGTTCGGCTCAGTCTCGTTGGCCAACCCCATATCAAGTTTAGCCAAACCTAAAGTTTATATAAAGTTCATATAAACTTTAATTGTTTTACGCGGGTATTTATTATTTGTATTATCAATATATTGCCAATATATTGCCAATATATTGCCAATATGTTGCCAAAGTATTGTCAATATATTGCCAATATGTTGCCAATATATTGCCAATATGTTTCGTGTCGTCCAAATTGTCAATACTACCGACGAATCGATGATTTTTTATTACCTCAAGTGGATGAAACCGTGAATGAACGTCTGTCTTTGGTCATCCGAATAATTACTAAGATGCGTGACATAAATCCACGATTTCTCATAATACCGATTTTTAGTAAAGATATGATCCAATTAATTTTAATGATATCGATTTGTTCAGCATATTCTAATATATTATAAAAAATCAGTTTAAAAATATTTGGTAAACGTAAACATATTATAGATATACTATAGCTAGATGATTCCCAGACTATTATAAAACTTCATCGAGGGTTCAGCTAGATTTTATTTTACACGGACTCGGAATTAACTTACTAGCAATATTATTGCTAATATATTACCAATATATTGCGAATTTATGGTAGTTATTCATTGGCATTTTGTATATTGAACACTCAATTCAATTCAACAGCCAGACTATTGCAATTATTATCCTAAACATTTGGAACAAGTTTTCCAAAATATTTATTAAGTCTGAAACACAATGAATTGTAATTTTAACGAAGTAACTTTTTTCGAGCACGTTTGCTCTTGCAGTGCGGACGTCGGAGAGCGTCCGCGACGGGCTTACTCCGCGAGTACAAAATTTGATGAGCGCGAACGTCGGAGAGCGCCCGCGGCGGGCTTACTCCGCGAACACAAAATTTGATGTGCGCGAACATCGGAGAGCGCTCGCGGTAGCATTATGTTTTTTAAACGGAGAATTGAGGCTTGAGCTAAATTTCATTTTACACGGACTAGGAATTATTTACCTAGCAATATTATTGCCAATATATTTGCAAAATTAATTAATATATTTCCAAAATGTAGCGATATATCTTTATGGTAAACGTATTTATTGGCTATATTGTACACAAAACTTAATTCAATTCAAAATTTTATTGTCTTAAAATTCGTCATAAAGGTTTCAATAAATTAATGTAAATACGATGAGATTAAAAACTGTAATAATCTCATATTTATAACGCACGCGTATCATAGATTTAGTAAGTAAATTAATAATAGTAGTAATGAATTTATTAATCTGCGGTATAATTCAAACTTAAATAAAAATCATTTCCTTGATTGTACATTTTATTCATACAATCAATCTCGTAAAATATATTTTGCGATTCATTCGCTTTCGCGATCTTCGCTTCTGCTATACGCATTAGCTATGTTCAGGCGCCTCGGCCGCTTCGCTCGTTGACCTGTTGCATTAAACTCGCGTGGCAACGCCGCTCACCTTTCTTCCCTAATCCGGCCTCTGATTGGCCCATTTCAAAAATTAATTACGCCTCGCCTAATTAATATTTTTTAAAAATTCCGACGGGGTTATACTCGAATTAATTTTCTGAATCGGAATATATATATATGTTACCTATGTTTCTGGATCACCCTGTATATATACACGCACGGAGTGTGGGTCTCGGTCCCCCGGACCCTCCTCCCGACTGATCCTCCCCCCCTCGGAAACCGTCGTAAGGCATACTTCGATAGGGGCAGTCATGCCACGTTTGGCCCTTCATGATAGGCAATCACCTCACTGTCTCGCGCATATGAAGCGGCTATTAATGTCGCCCCTACCACGCTCTTCTTCTTTTCTGGTTTGGTTCAGTCGCCTCACAATGGATGCTGCAAAGGTCATTACAGCATCCCATCCTTCTTGCAAATCCAGAAGACACATTCCGATGCACTTCCAAAAGGTTTCGAAATTGTCCCTTTCTTCCGCGAATCGAGGATACCAGGACTTGGCGTGCTCTAAGTCACTAAGACACCAGGGCAGGTCGGGCACTCGGCACCCCCGTATATGCGAATGCGGTGCAGGTAGCTTCGAAAACACCCATGCTCGGTAAGCACCTGGGTCAGGTGAAAGGTGACGAATCCGTGTATCCTACTCATCCACTTGGCGACATCTAGAATAACGCGGTGGGTCCAGCGACCTTCGCTTGCTGAATCCCATCTCTGCTGCAACAGTTCAATGGTCCTGTTTGACCACCGGCTGCTACAATCACGTGCTGCTTTGCTGCTGTTTTCTAAGGTTTGCCGATCTTTTCTGTACGTATCAGCCCTCTCTATTGCCAAGAGATCGATGGGAGAAATTTCCGCGATCACCAAGAGGGCTATATCTAACACGGTTCTATAAACATGAGCCACCCTTAATGCGGCTATTCTGCAGGCTCGCCGACAGAATGCACCGTAGCTCACATTACTTCTGAGGGCATCTGCTCAAATCGGAGCTCCATATAAAATTACGGAGCTTACCGCTGTCACTAAGAAGTCCCGACGTGAATGTTTTGGCCCTCCAATATTGGGAATTATGCCCGACAAAGCTCTAGCCACTCCTGCGGCTTTCGCCCTGCACTCAGTAGGTGTTCCTTGAATGTTAGCCGCGCATCCAAGATGACTCCTAGGTATTTCACCGTGTCCGCCGATCTTATAGGCTTACCATTTACAGTAAAGGTGGCGTACCTCCTTTGCTTTGTTCGGGATATAAGTACCACCTCGGTCATTTCTGCCGCCAGACACAACCCATGGGTGCTCAACCATACAACCACTACCGCGATAGAGACATCTCTAAGATATTCTACCTCATCGATGCTCCTTGCGACAACGACCAAAGCCACATCGTCCGCAGAAGCCACCACCAACACTCCCTCTGGAAACTTCTGCCAAAGCAGTCCGTCATAAACGACGTTCCAAAGAAGAGGTCCCAAAACCGAACCCTGCGGCATGCCTCCATTGATGTTATAAGAGTGCACGCCATTCTCTATGCGATAGAGAAGGATACGTTCTGTGAAGTAATTCGAGATGACTTTGCGTAGGTAGAGCGGTACCTTCAATTGTTCCAAGGACAACATAATGTTGTTCCAACGAGCCGAGTTTAAGGCATTGCGGATATCCAGGGCGATGATAGCACACATGCGCCTAGAATTCCTAGTACCACAGATGGCATTGGTGGCCAGCTCAACAACTCGACTTATAGCGTCAATACTTGACCGTCCCTTCCGAAAACTGAACTCATTTTTAGACAGATCGCTTGACTCTGCAATGGCTGCTTGTAGCCTGGCACAAATGACACACTCGAACAGCTTCCCAGCTATATCCAACAAACAGAGTGGATGGTACGAGGAAGGGTTGTCCGGTTGTTGGCTCCCCTTTGGGAGAAGCACCGACCTCTGTACCTTCCATCATGCTGGGAAGTATCCTAATTGGAAGCAAGCACTGAATGTGTCGGCAAAAATTTGTGGCACATTCAGCGCAGCGGTCTTGATGGCCAGATCAGGTATTCTATCCGGCCCTGGAGCTTTACAGATAGATATTCTCCTTGCAGCCAATTTCAGCTCGGTTGTGCTAATGTCTGGCGGCGTGACTGCACTGACGGTCCCCATTAGGCCTGTCTCGATTACCCGTTACTGATGTTGTGGGAGTAGGTGGCGCACCGCTCGGTCAAGAAAATGTTGACACGATGGTTTTGAAGCGCCCCAGGGTTTGATCTTTTTCATCACCATTTTGTACGGCTTACACCAGGGATCGCTGTCCACTTCCTCGCAAAACTCGCGCCAGCAATTGCGTTTAGCCGCTTTAATTGCAGCCTTGAGCTGTTTCCGCTTTTCCTCGTAGGCCGCGTTTAGTTCTTGGGAGCGCGGCTTGTTACAAGCTCTCTGGTGCAATCGCCGAGTCCACAGACACTCGCGGCATATTTTTGCGATATTCTCATTCCACTAGTAAACAGGTGGATGGCCACGAGGAATGGATTTCCGGGCCATAGAGACATCGCAAGCCGTTGTTATGGCACGTGTGAGTTCCTTGGTTCGTTCTTCCGGTGTTCCTTTGAAAGCAACGTCTGCTATGGAGCAGAGGAACATTTTCTGGTCGAAGGTAGACGGTCTCCATCTCTTATATTGGTAGCTTTTGTTCCGACCTGCTGTTCTGTTAGTCGTCATTTGGAGTTGGTACACAAGAGCTTGATGGTCGCTCTGCGTGTAACAATCACTAACTTTCCAGGTAAACCCTCCTTTCATCAATCTAGGATCGGTGAAGGTTAGTTCTATTATAGACGACCCCCTCACTTTGGTAAAAGTGGGAATCATTCCGGTGTTAGCAATCTCCAACTTCAATATCGCAAAGGCCTCGAGGAGTGTACGACCACGAGTGTTGTTTTTCGCACTGCCCCACTCTGTCACCCAAGCATTAAAATAGCCTCCAAAGACTATTGGCGATCGAGAGGACCTCAATCAAGGGATCCCAGAAAGTCGTCGATGTTATTAAAGGGTGGGAGGTAGCAACTGTATATTCGCATACCCGCCACCTCCATACAGGTAAAATTTGGGAGAGGAGCGGGCATTTTGCCGGATACATGCAGGTTTCCACATACCCAAATAGCCGCTCTGCCAGTGGCATCACTCACCCAATTCGATTGTGTGGGATCCCTGTACTCCTCACTGACGATAACAATATCAGCCGGCTCTTCTCTGACGAATTGTAGCAGCAGATCCTGGGCTACAGCATAGTAGTATAGATTTATTTGTGGCACCCTAACCATTTCTGACAGAACCTTTAATCCTAGGTGCGGCTATGTTCTTATCCGCCGCGCAATCCACTGCTTTGTGGCCCTCTTGGCCGCACCGCAAACACTTCGATGATCGATCGACTGCGCTTTTTTTTTAAAGTGCAGTTTGTGTATGTGTGAGTGTGTGTGTTTATAGCTATATACGTATATATATTATGCACATCTCTGTATGTTAGACATATAAATGTATATAAATTGCCTAAATAATAAATATATATTTTGAAATACTTCTCTATGCTAATATTAATTTATGTATTTATTATATATGCTGTAACGGGGTAAGTACTGGAGAATATAAGGCCCCGGTTAGGCCCAATCTGTCCCAACCTACCAACCTAAGTATAACAGTCCCACGATGCGGCCAGGAATCACTTTATCACAATAAACACTTTGTTTGGCTTGGAAACCGTGTGCTGCAAAATTGCCAACTAGATTATTCGCTGGAGAGGGCGGTATTCGTTAGAAAGGACTATCACCGGGAAAAATGTTATTAACAAGCGAGATATTGTATTAGTCGGCGAGAAAGATAATCTCCGAGTCAATATATTTAATAAATAAACAATTATTATAGAAAATTAGTATAGAAAATTATATTAGCAGAATATCTTGCTGGCGTCGCGGTTCATCTTGCGACAGGCGTCTAAGGTAAGATCTCCAGTTCCTTACTGAGGAGTCCAAGCTGGAGATCGAGGACGAAACGCCTTTAATTATTTTAAAAGGCCGTGCTCTGGGAAATTCCACCAACCATAGTGGACAAAGAGTACGATAGGCCTGCTTTATTCTAAAATAAAGCATTTAGTTCGGAGAGACCGATATTATATACATTACGCATATATTTATGTACACTGTTAAATTCTGATTTGAATTAATAACATTGTTCAATTCTTGAAATTAACAAAATGTTGTTTCCTGTATATTAATGTCACTATTCATTTAAAAAACTGAAGATGTGCTGCCGGATCGTGATCTCGAACTTAATGATGTCATCGATAATGTTAATGTTACTTTTCGTTCTTGAGTACGATAATCTACTTTTTTAGTTACAACTTTTTCTATTGAATGCATGGTTGAAAGCATTGTTACCATTTTCTCATCTTTCCATGCCGTAATAGTCATTTGCAAGCTACTAAATATTTTCATCTCATTTTTACTTTTTTCATTAGGTAATTTTGAGAAAAGAATCGGTGAACTATAGCAATTATCTAAATATAAGAAAGGACCTTGTTCTTTTAAATCACCAAGCACTTCAAAAACTACCTCTCCAGAAACTCCATAGACCGTGCCATCATTATTTGTAACTTTTCCGGTATAGATTTTGAAATTATATATATATATATATATATATATATATATATATATATATATATATATATATATATATATATATATCTATTATCTGAATCGCAAGTTTCGTAAATTTTTAATCCAAAACGAGCTCTTTTATTTTGATTAAATTGTTTGAAACTGAGCCTACCTTTCCATTTGAAAAGAGACTCATCAATTGAAATTTTCACACCAGGTCTGTATATACTTTGAGAACGATCAACGAAGAATTCAATTATTGGTCTTAGTTTTGAAAGTTTATCAGTTTGAATATGATCTTCTTCAAAATGTAAAAGAGATAGCATAGCCTGAAATCTTTCTGGTGATGCCCAAAAGTATAGAAATAGCTATGAAAGCATAGAGATCATTTGTGGATATTTCGTCACATAGTTTATAAGCGAATGTTTTTTCAACTTATTAGCTTCTCTCAAAATTTTTATTTTCGTTTCTTTATAAAAATGACTGTGATATGCTATCATAACAACGAAATCTTCTGAAACAAATGCTTCACAACATCCAAAACAGAACTATTAGTATTTATTCCGCAATAATTTTGTAAACCTTTATTTTTATCAACGAAAGGATGAATTTCATGAACAAAATTAAAGTTTTCTATAAAAGTTAAATTTTTATTTTTTTTATATAATCTGATACTCAAAGGAATATCATCATCATCATCGTCATCATCATCATCATCATCATCATCATCATCATCATCATCTCAGTAATCTCCATCATACTCGTCGAGAATATCTGCTGCAGATTTTCTTCATGAACATTGTCATCTTTCTCTGCTAAAAAATCATCATCTGAACTCTCATCTGATGAATTAGATTCAGAAATAGTTGGAGATGGCAATCGTAAGCGTTTACTACGTCGCATTGTATCCAAAATTGAATCAGAAAACTTTTAATGAAATGAAAATTTTAGGTTCAAACTCTGGCTAAAAATCTTGTACTTTGTAAAACTTTGCTATTTATTTTACTTGTGGGACAGTTCGCCACATGGTTGGTGAATTTTAGTACTGATAAATAAGGAAAACTAAAGTCCTCTCATACTTGCGTCATAAAAATTTGATGAATAAAAAATTATAGAAAATATGCAAAATTGATTCCAACCCTTATCTAAGGGTTGAAGGGTGATTCTACAACCCTTATTTTCTACCACTAAAATTGAGAAAAAAGGATTATTATTACAATCAAGTTAAAGAATAAGTTGATTAAATTATGTGAGGAATTAAAAAAATTGAAAAATTCACCCACAACCCCTCATTTAGGGGATGGAAATAAAAAATTTGCAAACATAACCATCAGAATCGTTTCTGCGTCCTCAAAATACCCTATATTCATAGTTAATCATATAATTTCTTTAGTTTATTGTCCTACCATTTTTGGCTCGTTTAGTAAAAAAGGCTGCACCAGTGATAGGGTTAAAAAAATTATATCATTTGAACTTACTAAAAAAATTTAATTCCTCGCTGTAATGAGGAGTTTTCAAGAAGCTTGGAGTAGTGGCGAGTCTGAGCCTGACAAAGAGATTGAAACAGATATAAGTGGTGCTTCTTATAATGATGTAAATACGGAAGATTATATATACCAACAAAGACATGAAATAATACATGAAAATTTATATTTTTTCTCTATAAAAGATTTTTTTACAAGCTAATATTTGCGGAAATATTTCTTATAGCTCGAATCTATGTGACTATTTTGAGTACTTCTTTGATTCTTCTTTGATTAATACTATAATTGATCAAACTAATCTCTATAGAGTACAAAATCCTCTCCCAAAATATAACATAAAGGAGAGCTCATTGTCTATTTTATCTTAGATCTATGCATTCCAAAACCGGATTTCAGATTCGTCTTCTGCGACCGACAAAACTCCCCTTACCAAATTTCCTTGAATCTATTAATTTTTTCAAAAATCTCGCCTGCCATCTTGGATACACCATCTTGTATTTAAGAATTTTTAAAAGCCGACTGCAGATTCGTAATCAGCGACCCCCAAAACCTCCGTATACCAAATTTGGGACAAATCTGTTAATTTTTTCAAAAATCTTGTCTGCCATCTTGGATCCACCATCTTGGATATAGGAAGTTTCAAGAAGCGACTTCAGATTTGTAATCAGAGACCCCCAAAACCCCCAAATTTATAGCGTTTGAATAAAGTTGAGAAATTTTAATTTTGACCTCTTATAATGGTTTTCCGATCCTCTGAATGTTAATAAAGACATTGTATGACCACCGTTGCCGATTAGTACCGATTTAGAAGCATAAAAAGAGCGACGTAAAATAAAAAAATTGAAAAAATTTTTTTTAAAATGTTAATAAGTTATTATTCTCTATACTTATAGTTATTGAATACAATTTTTAACATTCAAATACAACCAACATGTCATTTCTTTAACAAGTTTGAAAGTCATTTAAAAATTTTCTAACTTTTACATGTATACTATGATTTTTGTTCCAATGCCGAGTGACCTTAATGATTGACAGTGACACTGACTAACATTATTTAAAAAAAACATAATATTACATATAAGTTGATTCACCATTGTTTTTCATTCTTAATACAGTTGCTAAAAAATTATTTTCTTCCTGTAAAGCTAATATATGTGTTCGATTCTTTGATAAGTGGGAAAGTCATGTAGTAATTTATTTATTTATTCCAATGTAGAGTGACCTAATTTTTAAAAATAATTAATAAAAAAATTAATGTTATTCAAATGAATGCTCTATTGTTTGCAATCCTTATTACAGTTATTTTAAAACTATCTTCTATTTTCTACAAAGTCAATTGTGACATCCTAACCTTGATATATAAAATTCGAACGTTTATTTCAGCTAAATAGCATGAAAAATAAAGACTACATAAGTTAACACTAACGCTTGGCTAATGTAGACATATAAAAGCATCTCGTATAAGAGAATGAGATAGCTCTGTGGTAGAGTATCTGACTGTCACGCGCTACGACGGGGTTCGATTCCTGACTAGGACAGATTTTTTTTACTTTACATTTAATGTTTAAACCATTAGTTTAAATATTAAAAAATGGAAAATTGTAAAATTTATAATTTTTTATTTTTTTTTTTACATATTTGCCAGTTTTGGTCAGAATACCAATGCGATACGACCGAAACTGACAAAGGTGTTAATAATTATTGTATTAATTATTAAAATAACAATTGTTATTAATTATTAAAATTTATTTATATATTTTACGTATAATTATACCGAAATATAAAATCGAAAATTATTATTCATTACAATTTATAGTGAAAATTGGCATTAAACCAATTTTCAAAGAAAGTATAAGTTTTACAATAAATTAAGACTTGCGTAAATAAATTTATGTATAAATTATATATCCTATAAAACTATATACCGCAATTATTATAATTAAACAATATAATAATTAACACACGTACAATGTAACATAAAGTATATCGAGGTATAGGACTCAACCACATCACAGGCTACCACTACATTTACATCGACGTATGTACATAAGATGTCCGATGGTGAGGGAATCAAATCCTCAGCAAAACTAAGCCGAGTCTATTGAAACGGGAGAGTTTCCCTCACCACTGCCAAGCCTGGATAAAACCATCGGTTCTCGTTGCCTCAGTAGCATTTCGTCAAGAACGACGAACCTTTCTTGCGGCCTCTCCGTACTAATAGAGTCCCGCGAGACTAAGCATGTATACATATTTCTTAGCTCCGCGAGCGAGCTGTTGTAAGGGAGTTCTTCCCTAATTAAAATAAAATGATAACAATTTGAAAATTTACTAAAAGTATTCTATTAGATTTATTTTTATAATAATTAATTATGATTAGCTAATCGTGGTTTAGGTTTATGACTTATTAAGTCTAAACAATCTTGATACTATTCTTAAGGTGACGCGTGAGAAGAAGAGAATTTGGTTTCTCTCTAACCTACATCACTGAATGGAAATTGAGATTTTTAGACTTAGATTTTTAATACTCTTCAATTCATCCGGTGACGCATAATAAGAGAATTTGTTTTCTCTTTGACCTATGTCACTGAATTGAAACAGGGTTGAAAATCATAAGTAACACCTAACTATTAGATATCGAAATGATGAAATGCTCATTCATCAGTCTGTTGTTGGATGGGAATCTTTCTCTACCCTACACTTGCTGGTGAATCAATAAAATTAAAATTCTAAACCAGAATTTCACTTTTATTTTTTATTATGTGGCCAAACAGGACCGTCACACAATATATGAGTTCAAATTTTGGGTAAGTGTATGTATAATATTTAATAATTTTATGAACTACAACATGTATCGGATTATTTTTATTCCAAGGCTGACTGAATTGAATGTTTAATAGTTATAAGGTGACTTAAATAATATAAAATAAAACAATGTTAATTAAGTGGAGATGTTATTCTTTTGCCTTATAGTTACTAGTTCCTTAGAAAAACTGGTATAAAATATTGACATACCTTTTACTTATAGATGCAAATGAGTCTTAAGTATTATATTGTATTCTATGTTAAAGTTATCAAAAATAGAATATAAACACATATTATTAATTTATTTATGATGTTTTCTACCGTAAGTTTTTTTTTATTTTATACGAATAAAGCTTATTTAAATTTTTTTACGATAATAGTAATTAAATAATAATCCCGAGAATCTTCGGCCGAAGAATAGGACATTTTTCCATGCTACCGGCGGCGTCCATAAGTTGTGGATAGTTGAGCGACCAAACAGATTAGTGGACGTAGGAGACTACATCCAATCTCTCTGGTTAGTCGCTAATACACCGAATAAACCAATAAACGTGGCCGCGGACAATTGAATAACAAACACGACACACTTTTCTTAAATGCTCCCAAGTCCCACCTTCCAAAATTTCCAATTCTTTGATATAATTGATACCCGGTGAAAAAATAAGCCTAAATATATGTAAAATGATGTATTACTCGCATAAATTTTTTTATTTTATACAATTTAATTTTGTAAGTGTTGACCATTTTTACAAATGATAGAAATCATCGTAGCTACTGTGTCGTTAAAGTGACAATGTATACATGTTTCTAAATATACCAAAGTTTAGCTTTATATATGCAGATAATTGCATAACTTTTCTAATTTATTAAAGACTAGACAAAGGTCAGTAAAGATAAAAAATATCATAAAAACCAGTTGACTCTAACTGACACTTGTTTAGCAAAAGCTTACTGAAAATTCACAAAGAAAATAGTTCATACAGGCCGATCATATTGTTAATTAATTCTCCCACACATTTTTTATCCAAAATAATTTATGACAGTCTTAAACAATCAATTCCTACACCAAAATCACACATAAATAATAGTTTTGAATTTAAAAGCTTTCTGGAAAATATAACGGTCCCAGATGAATATATTATTATGTCTTGATGTAAAGTCTTTGTTTACCAACGTTTCTTGTTCAGCTGTTCTCGACAGTTTGGATCGACGCTTATCAAGTATTCATAATAACTGCAAACCTCCGTTTCAAGATGTGCGAAATATCTTTTGTTTTGTAATTAATAATACATATTTTACTTTCAAAAATACTTTTTACCATCAAGTTTTTGGATCTCCTATGGGATCGTCAATTTCTCCGTTTTTTACGGACATTGTTGTGGAAGATCTTGAAAATAATTGTTTAACGAAATTAAAAAATTTGTAGACGATATTATTATATGTATAAAAAAAGAACACATACAGGTCGTAATTGATGCTTTTAATGGTTTTATCGAGGAATTACCATTCACACACGAACTGAAAACAAATAGTAGGATTAATTTTTTGGATATTTCTTTAATTAGAAAAAACAATAGTATCAAGACTAATTGGTATATAAAATCATCGAATTCTGGTATAATTCTTAATTTCAATTCGAATCACACAGTTAATCAAAAGAAAAATATCGTATATAATTTAATTGACAGAGCGATTTTATTATCCCATTCGATTACCATCATGAAAATATTAAAATTGTAAAACAAATTTTACATAAAAAAAATTACCCACGAGAGTTTTATAACCTCACAATTCAAGAGAGGCTTCGTAAATTTAGATTTACTAACAACAAGGCAAAAATGAACAAGAAATTTCCTTTTTTTTCCTTTACCATTTTACAAAAATTTTTGTAATAATAGCTCAGTTATGTTAAAAAAGTATAATATTTCAACTGTACCTACTCTTAGTAATTAACGAGTGTGATAAAATTAGGAAAAGATGCACAAACGGAAATAGACTGTTGTGGTATAGTTCACAAATTTGATTGTAAAAACTGTGCGGCAACATACGTGGGTGAAACTAAACGAGCTCTTAAGGAAAGTATTAATAAACATAAAAAATCACGAAATCCTGAATCAATAGTTAATTAACATATCATACAAAAAAGCATGAATTTGATTTTGAAAATGTTAAAATTTTATAAAATCTTAAAATGTTATTCAATTTATGTTGTTTTCTTCAAATTATTTTTCTCGTCTGAAATTGTACATCGTATATATATATATATATGGGCTATTTCACGTCAAGTGGTACGATGAAAATTTTACATCGCTCCAAAATTTGAGAACAGGATGGAAATATCTTCAAGAAGATAGAAAAAAAATTTTAGGTGTTAAAAATAATTTGCCTAAGAGTTATTCCACCATGAAAAATGGAAATTTTTCAATTTTTTAGAAAATTTTCTATTTTTAAAGCCATTTATCTCAAAATCTATTAATTTTTTTGAAAAAACATTACAAACAACTTTGGTTCAAAATAATCTTTAGAACTTATCTACCTGGGTTACAATTCTTAATTTTAAAATCTCGAAGAGATAGGGCACTCGAAAATATTGAATATCAAAAAAAGGCGACCACGCCACAATCGATTTTGATCTAACACCGTTTAAAAGATCACATTTTTCGAGAGCTTGCGAATGGCGGTGGTTAGCTTATTGGCCAAGACCGCTGTTGTAAGTTATCCCTCATAAACATGATAAAATCACTAATTTTCATGTATTTTAGGGCATAACCTACAACAGCGGTCTTAGCCAATAATCTAACTACCGCCATTCGAAAGCTCTCAAAAAATGTGATCTTTTGAGCGGTGTTAGATCAAAATCGATTGTGGCGTGGTCGCCTTTTTTTGATATTCAATATTTTCGAGTGCCCTATCTCTTCGAGATTTTAAAATTAAGAATTGTAACCCAGGTAGATAAGTTCTAAAGATTATTTTGAACAAAAGTCGTTTGTAATGTTTTTTCAAAAAAATTGATAGATTTTGAGATAAATGGCTTTAAAAATAGAAAATTTTCTAAAAAATTGAAAAATTTCCATTTTTCATGGTGGAATAACTTTTAGGCAAATTATTTTTAACACCTAAAATTTTTTTTCTATCTTCTTGAAGATATTTCCAGCCTGTTCTCAAATTTTGGAGCGATTTAAAATTTTCATCGTACCACTTGACGTGAAATAGCCCATATGTTTATACTGATCGACAAAATTTTCACTTGACTCGACTCTAATGTAACAGTAACGTATTCTGACGTAGCATTTTTCTACCTAAAAGTAGAAAAATCCCGTATGCTACGTACAACAGGTAATTATTACTCTCGATATAATTTTAGATAAGTACAAGGGGGATTATTCTTCCTTCTTCATCCTGTCAAAATGGCTGTCTCAGCACATGCCGAGATCTGCTACCTGTGTCGTGGATCCTTGCCTCGCCGACGGGAAAATGGCGGGACCATTAAATTCTTTCTTTCACTTAACTCTATCTGGGGGGAGGGAGAGTATTAAAATGGGTAAATAAATCATGCAATCTTCCTCTTATTCACTACAAGTTCTATTATATAATGCGAATACTATCTCGATAATTATACAGGAATTCCCCGATACAACATAGGAAAACATATATTTTTTATTTATCTTTATTCGCAATAGAAAAAGAAAATAAAAAGTTATATCCAAACATCGTCATTCACTATTATAACAAAAAAAAGAAATGTGGCCGGCGGGCAGTCCACTTACCACACGCGAGTCTTTACAATCAAATCCTTCCAACAAGATACAAAGCGTTTTCTCGATTCACCGCAATCAAAGTATTCTCGTCTCCCTCAAATTCTCTGTTCGGAAAAACTTCTGCACCAATAGCTTCCTTCACCAATAAGATAATCAAAAACATCAAGAATACTTCCCAAAAACTCAAAAGAACACCGGCGTCTCTTATGGTAGATTCGCTAGTAGTAAATCTCTTCCTTCTTTTTCCGCTTTCCTCTCCACTTTCTCCTATTTCCATCATGGCCGACCCGCGTCGCTGTCAATTTCCTACATTTGAATATGGCACCTACTCTCCATTGTTGGCAGGTCAACAGGTATTAGCGATCATGCTGCCACCATTATTGGCTCGTAAAGTCGTTTAAAAGTGGCGGCACGACTTCCATTATCTACCCGTGGTGTTAGCTGATTCTGAGAGACTCCCGCGCTTCGTTGTGCCGGCGCGCTCTTTCGTCGGTCCTCGTTGTACATGCGAATGAGCTTCTCCCTCCCCTCACCGCCATCCCCTAAGTAAACGCATACGGCAGTCTGCTACGCGCACGAGTCCGGTCTCTTTCTGTCTCTCTCACTTTCGCCTTTACGAGGGACGTTGTGTTGTTAGTGATAATCCGGACCAAGTGCGACTCCACGGCGACGATGTCTCATCGAGGTGTTGCTCGAGCGGGTCGACGACTCCATCAGGTTCGCATCATACGACGAATAACCTCTTGTCTTCGACTTAGTTGGTGCTATGGTAAGTATTCATATTTATATTCGTATTTATATTCGTCTCTCCAACACATGAAACAAAACAAATTCCATCCATTTCCATTATTTACTTTCCTTTCCTTTATTTGTTTAAACAATTCGGTGATGAGGATAGCTCAGGCTGTCTTGCTACCTCTTTGTTTACTTTCCCCTAACCTCACTGTAAACACATGTCAACTTTACCCCTAACCTATCCTATACAATCCATTAATTATTAATAACTTTCTTAGCCTATAGTTTAAATGTTTACATAAATTGATACCTATTGATTATTAACATTTTCTTTACAGGTAACGATTCCCAGGGCCAGCGGAAGGAATCGTTTCAGCCAAACAGAGGTTTTCTCTGACCCAGGAGGAGCGTTTGCAGCAATAATGCACAGGTAATGCTTAGGCCTAAGCATTACCTGTGCTAAGTGAGAAGTTCCAGTAATAGTATTTTAGATATTTGTAATTTTTATTAATATAATATATATTTCAGGTACAGGACATTTTATTGAAAAAATTTTTCTTTTTCTTTTTTGATGCGTGTAAGGTATTCACTACCTCACAACACCCCCCTCCTAAGTCAGAACACACTCCTGCAAGGAGAGTGGACTGCACTTACATAACAACTGGCCAAAGCGATAATCATCACCGATCACACATAAACCATTACCACTCATTCATTCCAACATCAATTCCCATACTTCTGCCCAAAAATTGTCTTATCGTATTAGCCATCCAGGAAATAAATAAATAAAAAAGAATCAAACTTAAAAGTTATAAAATAATTAATACCTAATAATAATAATGATATATATACACATAAAATAAGATAAAAATGTTTGTTACCATCCAATACTTACTCTCATTTCTATGTTTCCTTATTTTAGTACATCCTTCCATCAACTTCATTAGACCTCATCTCAACCATCGATTCTACTATCTCTTCGCCTTCATCTCTATAATCTGTCCTTACTAATTTCCTGAAAATTAAGGTTTACCATCATTTACTATTTTTCAAACCATGACTTCTTCTGTCATTTTCGCTCGCCATGTCCATCCTTACTAATATTATTTCTCGCCAATCCTTTCATTCCACCATTATTTTCTTCATCATAGTTTTCTCCATCATCGTCATCTTCTTCTTCTCCTTTCCATTCCTTTTGGTGGGAATATAATGCATCAGGAACGTGGTTAAGAGCACCTTTCCTGTGTACTATATCAAAGTCCCATTCCATCATTTCTAATGCCCACCTTGCCAGTCTACCAGATGGTTCCTTTTTGTTCCTCAGCCACTTTAGTGCCATGTGATCAGTTATGACAGTGAAGTAGTAACATTCGATGTAGGGTCTCAGTTTTGTAATTGCTCATAGGACTGCTAGGCATTCTTTTTCCGAAAGTGAGTAGTTCCTTTCAGCATCATTGAGGACCCTACTTATGTAAATTATCGGGTGTTCACCATCATCGAAATATTGCGTCAGCAATGCGCTAATGGCGTTGTTACTGGCATCCGTCTGTAGGCAGAAGGGCTTAGTCAAATCGGGACGGGCAAGTACTGGGGCTCTCGAAATAGCATCCTTCAATTTCTCAAAAGCTTCCTATTGTTCCTGTTCTCATTTCCACTTCATTGTTTTCTTCAATAGCTTTAATAAAGGGATTTTCGTTTCCGAGTCCTTGTCTAAGAAACGTGAGTACCATCCTATCATCCCAAGAAATCTTCTTAAATGCTTAACGTCTTTTGGGATAGGATAGTTTTTAATTGATGCTATCTTTTCCGCATCTGTACGTAAACCGTCTTTATCCAACACATAGCCGAGATAAGTGACGCTTGAACAGTAAAATTCACATTTATCTTTATTAATCGTTAAGCCATACTTCACCAGTTTCTTCAGTACTTCTTCTAACCAGCGCATGTGCTCCTCAAATGACTCTGTGGCTACTATGATGTCATTAAGGTAACCAAACACATGTGGTACATATTCCGGGCCAAACAGAGCATCAATAAGCCGTTGGAATGTCATCGGAGCATTCGTCAAACCAAATGGCATGCGGGTAAATTGAAAAAGACCTTTACCTGGAACCGAAAATGCGGTAAATCTTTTGCTAGATTTATCCAATGATACTTGATAGAAGGCTTGGCATAGATCAATTTTAGGGATATAACGTGCATGTCTCATTCTATCCAATATAGTATCCATGGTTGGTACAAGGTACGCGTCTCTTATCGTCTGCTTATTGAGATGCCTATGGTCTATACAGAATCTATAAGTTCCATCAGATTTCTTCACCATCACTGGAGTACTTATATAATCACTAGCGCCCCATTTTTGGTGACTATCTACGTAATTTGAGGCGAATGGGTATTGATCCTGGTACGATTGCAATGTGATGTTCTATAATGTTTGCCATCATAGGTGACGTAGAAGGAGGAGGTAGTACTTGAGATACTAGCTTTTCCACCTTATGTCTGTATGGGTTTGACAATTCAGAGATTCCAGCACATTCAGCAAATATTACCGAATCTTCATTGATCTCATTACCATCAAATGTTTTGTGCCATGGGCCCTCATAAACGCGCCATAACCTAAATTTGTGACGTTTATTGACATCCCATTTAGCACAAAAATCTTTACCAAGTACTACATCATGTTCAAAAATTTCTTGTGCTTTCAATTCTAGTATTCTAACGTGTCCATCCACTTCAAGTTTTAATTTCAAAATTCCTACCGTTTTATTTATTCCTCCATGAGCATTCTTAACATAGGAATCCGAGGGTAGGAGTCTATCTTCGAATTTCTCCACTACCCGCGGTCCTGCACTGAAATCATTGCACCTGAATCCAACAATCCTCTAAATATGTGTCCACCTATATTTAAGCATACGAATCCTCTGTTTTCCAAACTATTGTCTGCCACTATCTTTTGTACGTCTTCATTCTTCCTATTTACTTCATCATTTATCCTCTCATTAGTTTTCTCTTCCGAATTTACTTTATTCATCGTAATAGCATAATTTCTTTTCTGATCCTCTTCAACATTTTTCCTCTTTTTTGTTTATCATCAATATTCTTCTCAATTTTCTTATCTTCGATTTTTGTCCATTTGCTCCAATCTAGATCCATAATATTACAGGCTGTGTGTTTATTTTCTGTTGATACTGTAGAGTTCCTAATCGTTATCAAGTTGCTAGGTTGTTTAGCTGTACTTCCATCATGGTTTCTTGCGTTAACCGTTGTACTTGCTTTTTGATCGTTTAAATTCTCGCTTATCTTTTGAAATAAATCATCAACTGCTGTAAGTAACATTGGTAATTTGTCGTAATCGGACTTTTGTTCCTCTACAAATATTTTCTTCATTTATTCATTAGGCTTAACGTAATTCAGGGTGCTCCTGTCACACCCGGAATTGTTTTCACCATCATTAACTTCATTAACAATTGTCTCTTCACATACATCCTTCTTTAATTTATTTTTATCGTTTACTTCATTTATCTTCGTCTTTGAGTTGTCGCTTGGTAGGTGCTTTACTTCTTCCGTCTTCTTCACAAACACTACATTCATCTTCTCTGTTCAATTAATATTACTATTTCTTTTCGGGCAGTGTGTTCGAGTTTATTGTCTCTGCACGAATGTTTGGGATCCCTGCAGCTGTTGCTGAGCATTGCCGTTTTCCCATGCTTGTTTTAACGGTACGCATGTCGGACAGTTATTAAACGCATATCTTTGAGTCCCGCAAACTTGGCATGAGAAACTGTTCTGTTGCAATCTAGATGGGCAGAAGTTAGCCTTGTGTCCATTTTGTTTGCAGACATAGCAAGTTATGGATGGACATTCTGAGGCTCTGTGTACCACCTGATTACAGTGGAAACAGGCTCTTTGAAGAGGCCAACGAATCTTTGATTAGCAGCAGAGTTTCCAACTTGTGACTGTTGGTTAAACCGAGGCCTGGCACCTGTTGCATTCTTAGAGAAATTGCCTTGGTTACCAGCACTTCTCCAATTTCCAACGTTTCCTGCGTTGTTAGCCGAATTTCCAGCATTCCCCGTGTTTCCATAACCACCATTGTTTTGTTTAAATGGTCGATTGTTTTGCCAGTTTGTCAATTTTTGTATTGGCTGTCCGTTTTGTTGAGGTCTAATCACATTTGCAGCCAATTGAGGTACATTTACGACAGCTACTGTCGGTGGAGGCATCATATCAGGCAACTCCACTGTTGCTTGTATGGTTGGTTCCTTCGACGATTGTTTCGCCTTTTCATTAATACTCTTTTTGATGCTTTTGTTTTTCTTATCCTCTCTTTAGACAGGGCAAGTTTCCGACACGTCTTTTCCATCAATTACCGCAACTTTATCGACTTTCAATGACTCCGGTGCTGCTGCTTCTGGAATTTTCGTATTCTCTATTGATGGAGGTGGTCTAAACCTCTTATCCAAATCAATCTTGTCTTCATATCTTCTACTGTACTTCTCAATTTGTTTATATGTCCTCTCAGACATGTGATCTCTATAATCTGGTTTCAATTTCCTCCAAACTACTTTGATCTGTCTAGTCATCAAAGGAGGATTCCTTAAATGCGAGAATATGTGTTTCATACAACTCACATAGTTGGTTATGGTTTCGGACTTCCCTTGAGCTCGCTTCCAAGCTTCATCCCATACGTCAGTTTCCGACAGTTTCTTCATGAACTGTGCACAGAATGCTTTAAGGAAGTCTTTTCATCCTTTACTTCGTAATTCATGATGCACATTCGTATACCAGCGACCTGCTTTCTTCGTGAAAACAAATGGTAGACCTTTGAAAAATTGTTTATTTGTCATGTTCATGTTTATACGGAAGTTAGTTAACCTGCTTAAGAACACATTCGGATTGTCCTTTTCCTCACCAGAGTATGTAAGATTTTAACTCTTAAAACTCTGATAATTTGATCATTCTCTTGGAATTGGGAACTTTTTGACTTCTTCTTTTGTAGTTTCTTCTGTTTAGAGATTTTCTTATTTTTATTATTCCGTACTTCATCGTCATCTGAGCTTGAGCTATGTTCACTACTACTGTTAGAATCTTCGCAGCTAGTATTATTATCATCACTGCTATCATCAGAGTCATCATCATCATCACTACTATCGTCGGGATTTGAATCACCATCTTCACTACCGTACTTTACTTTATTATTTTTCTTTGTTTTCTTTTTCTCATTTTTATTTTTCTCATTGCTCTTTATTTTTCTGTGCTTTTTCGTGTTTATCCCCTTTTTCTTTTCAGTTTTTTGTTCTGTCTCCATTGTCTCTTCGAATTTTGAGTTTGCTGGTGGTATTTTTCTCTTTCCGACCGCTGAAGTGGCGTACTACATTGGTTCCTTAGGATAAATTATTTCTCTATCAGATTCCGATTCGTCTTCCATTTGTGGACGTCGTCTAAAATTTTTCTCGTAGGATGGTGTACTTGCCCTATGGCTTAGAGTCATTTGTTCTAGATTATCCATAAATTGGTTGACCATCTGTCTAATGCTAGTGCTTCCTACAGCTTTTCTTGTATCAGCGTTACTATCTCCCTTCATTTTAATATTTTACCGTTCATGTGTCCTTTTTCGTCTCTCTGTGTTTTCCGAGTCTGTACTGCTGCCATCATAACTAGTAACTTACGAGGTTGAGTTTCTTTGTGGTCCTTGCGAAAATGAACTCAAAGGCTTCTTACTGTTTTCCATTTGCTTCTTGTTTCGCACATTACGTTGTTTTGAAGTCTCCTCTAGTGCTTCACAGACGGGTATCGCAGTTTGGTTGTTACTTCTCTTGGTAACCTCTGAACTTCTGGCTTTAATAATAACTGTCTGTCCAAGTTATGCAACAAAATTTTCTGTGATGTGGAAATCAATTGGATCGGACCTTGTTGCGTCTTTATTAGTCTCATCGTATTTCCTACAAATGTCGACGCTATCGATACCATTGGTGTGGAACTTGTATTTGTTGATGTAACGACACAAGCTGCAGCATTTATTGGAGCAATTTGTTGTTCCTGCCCTGAGAGTGATGATGGTTCCATACTTGTTGATGGAATGTTGGATTATTTGTGACATTTTCTAAAATAAGTTTTTTTATCTTATTAGGCAATGTTTCACGTAGATATACCAATAATTCAAATCTAAAATATCTTATGCGCGTTTACGAATATACCCTAATATAAGTTTTTTACAATAATAATAATAAGAATTAGAGTTTTTAAATTTTTTCAGAAAAAAATTTTATTAATACTTCTAAATGTATTTTTTACATTTCTTTTTTTACATTCTTCTCCTCGTTACTATAGTTAAAAAATTACTCCATATCTAAGAAAACAGAAATTTCTCTTTTTTATTGTTTTTAAATAAAATAATACTTGCACCACCGCTGGTTATGTGTTTCAGCATTACAGTCTAAGTTACTAATCATTTACGATTTTAAATCGATTATATCTATTCATATTACATTAAATACTAAACAAGTTTTAGCACTTCATGTAACTGCATGAATAAATTTAAATATTAACCACTGTATCGAAGTACGGGCTTCATGAGAAACATATTATATATATGTCTTTTATATATCTTAGCTATTATCTTCAAATGTCAAAATATTTAAAAGCCCATGAAACGAAAGCGAAGGCAAAGCAATGCGTGGTGCAAGTTTATTTTATTTAAAAACAATAAAAAAGAGAAATTTCTGTTTTATTAGATATGGACCCTAACACAAAATCTCATGTGATTTTTCAATCGGAACGCTGCCCAAACTTCCGAAAAAATAAGAAATCAACTTAAGAGTATGGAGGTCACTTTTTTAGTGATAACGCCCCCCCAGATAAGCTCAAAAATTAAGGTTTTAAAGCAATTCAGATATATTTATGGTTTTTTTTAATTTCTCACGTGAGATTTTGTATTAGGGGAGAAATTAATTTTGCACAAGTGAATAATATTATAAATATTATAGTTTATTTATTGCTGTGAAATATAATAGGGCTAAACATTATAAATTAATTTTTATGTAATATACTTTTGTGAAAAATGCGTTATTTTTCAATTGAAATACTTGACGATTCAATGTTGATTTCAGGTCTTTCTAGCGCGATAACATTTTAAAAGTAAAATATCAATTGAAAAAGTGTGATTGGATCTACACCATTCTTGTATAAGTTTTACACCTTCATAGAAGGTGTTCCTTATTATATTTAGTTGTTGGATTATGTGTTATTACATAAGATTGCAGGTTATAATAAAATAAACAAAAATAGTAAGCCAAATAATGTAGGGCACTTTACTGAAAAAATACATTATTTTTCAACTGAAATACTTGCCAATTTTATTTTGATTTCAGTATTTTCTGGTGCTATAACTTATTTTAAAGTAAAATAACAATTGCAAAAGTATGTTTGGAATTACACCATACTTGCAAATTTTTACTTCTTTTTGGAAAGTGTTAAAATGTTCCCTAAAAATAGTTTTAAATACAGAAAGTTAACTTTATACATTTAATAAGAAATAAACAAATTATTGACGTGAACATTAGTAATTAAAATATCTAAGAATTGCTTTTTATTTCATAATCAACATTTTTTACTGTTATTAAAAAATATAACATTATATTATTTACCTATAATGCAGTAGTTATTGAACTATGAAAACGAGGAGAAGAATATAAAAAAAATGTAAAAAGTATATTTAGAAGTATTAATTAAATTTTTTTCTGAAAAATTTTAAATACTATAATTCTTATTATTACTATTGAAAAAACTTAAATTAGGGTATATTCGTAAACGGACATAATATATTTTAGATTTGAATTATAGGTATTAATAAGATTAAAAAACTTAGTTTAGAAAATGTCACAAATAAATTATTAATATTTGTTTTTACTGTAATTTTGATGACTAATATTATAACACAATATTATACATAAGAATCATATTTTGGTCTAATATGTATATTATATATCAAAAGGCGCGATAGCGCCTGACGCAAGTATAGGCACGAGAGCCATTATATACAGCTAACTAGCCCCCCCAGATTTTTACTATTAAACTACTTCAATATTACTTATTTATTTTGTGCTATTGGCCACGCATTACTTTCCTTATTGCTAACCCTCACTGTACAACAAGTTTTGTCCGAATTCATTCACGCATAATCAAGAAAATCGATGCCAAAGATATTGCTTGCTGAATTCCTTTTCTCAATTTTTACTTCTTCCCTTTTTTCGCCTCCCTATGTATATGATAGCGATATGGGAGATGTGTGAGATAGAAAGACGGCGTTGCGCGCCAGCAGGTCAAAGAACGCGTACAGAGGTCCCAACGATTGGTATTTGGCAGGACATTTAGTTTAGATGTGGCAGCGAGAGGGCGCTATATTATACTGCTACTGTCAGCTCAGTACTGTCTGTTGACATGCATTTTGTTTGGTTATAGTTTTATATCAAAGTATAAAGTATTCAACATCTATTTATTGTGACAAATTTTTTATTAATTTAAATTTTCTGAATTATTCTGATTAAAAATTAATTTTTTTAATTTTTTATAACCATAGGAAGGTTGTCGATACAATGCTTTGCACATTGCAGTCAAAGTCACACAAAGTCCACAAATGTGTAAATTAATATTTTGGTACGTTGGACATCCAGAATTTGTTAAAATGTTTTATAATGAAACCGATAAAACCAAAAGTTATGTAGATAGGGCATATATGTTACAAGATTTTGTTTAAACATGGTGAAATTCACTACAGCTCCAGTGATTGGAAATAAATAGTACAATTATTATATTACTCGAGTAACTGGGAAGTCCATTCAGATTATATGCAAGCTATCATGTGATGAATTGTTATCAATTGGTTTGTTTTAGTTTTATTTATTTACCAGAAAGTCTCTCGAGAACATATATTCATGAAGTGTAATAGAAACTTTACATATATAAGATAGTTTGCGTACAATCTTAATAGACTTCCCAGTGACTCCAGTCTAGTGGATATAAATTAAGAATTGTTTAAACATGGTGAAATTCACTACAACTTCAGTATTTGGAAATAAATAGTACAATATATTACTTGAGTAACTGGAAAGTCCATTCAGATTAAATATGTGTTGAATTCTTATCAATTGGTTTGTTTTACTTTTATTTGTTTGACACAAAGTCTCTCGAGAGAATATATTAATGAAGTAAAATAGAAACTTTATATATATAAAATAGCTTGCGTATAGTCTCAATAGACTTCCCAGTGACTCCAGTCTAGTGGATATAAATTAAGAATTGTTTAAACATGGTGAAATTCACTATACAGCTTCAGTGATTGGAAATAAATAGTACAATACTATTATATTACTCGAGTAACTGGAAAGTCCATTCAGATTAAATATGTGTTGAATTCTTATCAATTGGTTTGTTTTACTTTTATTTGTTTGACACAAAGTCTCTCGAGAGCATATATTCATGAAGTAAAATAGAAACTTTATATATATAAAACAGCTTGCGTATAGTCACAATATAGACTTCCCAGTGACTCCAGTCTAGTGGATATAAATTAAGAATTGTTTAGACATGATGAAATTCACTACAACTCCAGTTATTGGTAATAAATAGTGCAATATTAACTCGAGTAGCTGGGAAGTGCATACAGATTATATTAGTTTATACTTTTCAATAGAGCAATAGTTACACTTTCTTCTTTTTTTAAAGGATAATTTTTACTTTTTACCCTATTCTAAAGAGTAATTTTTATATTTTGCACTGTTCAAAGAGTAATTTTAGTTGTTTAGTCGTTTAAAAGGCGTTGTTTTGGGATTTTTAACGTTACTTAAAGAGTAGTAAAGTCATCATATTACTCATTTAAGGTTCAGTTTTTACTCTTTGGGGTTCAGAGTGTGTGAAGAAACTTTTTTAATTTAACTGAATTTTCCTGAACGAAATGTCAGATCCAAATTACACGGATCTACACCTTTTAACATAAATATTATAATTAATATATTAAATAAAAATCTAAAAAAATTCATAACAGGTAGCTTAAAACAAAAGCAAGGGCATAGCGTTTTGATTTTATAAGAAATAATAATTTTTTTATTAATAATTGAGTAAACATTTTTTAGATGCTAATTATTAGTAAATAAGTCATAAACTTTCAACGCAAATATTGTAATTTTAAATAATCAATTTAAAAATTTGGAAAATTTTGGGTATATTGCTAAGACATTCAGACTAAGACATTCATTGCTAAGACATTTTTAACTTTTAATAATCACAAAATATAAATTAAAAATAGATGGATTTCATTATAATCAATAGGTAAAGCAAAACAATTTTTTTGAACATAGTTTATAGGAACAACATGAAAAAAATTTCTCACTTCTGCGCTCAAGCGTACAAATTTTTTAGCTACATTACAATGGGATGGTTTTTGTTATTGGCATTAAAAAAATTTTGCTTCCACACACTCTGATGTAGAATTTTGTGCTGTTTCAGAATCCCTGGTCAAATATTTGGCCAGATTTAAAGGAGAAATGACAAAACCAATTTAAATACTACAAAAAACACCAATTATTAATTAAAAAAAAACTTTTAGTCCTTTTTTTCAGAATGTTATTGCAAATATAATCTATGCTCAAAATATGAAGAAAAGTGAAGAGAATAATTGCTGTTTAAATCAGTATTTTTTTCATAATACTCGCTTTTTCAAATTATTGTTAATTTATCGAATAAGTAACCTTGAATCATCATAATAACTTATATATTATAGCTTCTTTGATAAACATAAATATCTTACCATATAGTTTATACATGGCGGGATCTATATGGCCATCGTAAATGTATGAAAAAAGTAACAAATCGTAAATTTTCGTTCATTTCAGGCGTTATTTGCAGATTATAAGGTAGATAAAAAATGTTTTTCACTAAAAGTAACTTGTTTAAAGTGCAACTATTCTCTTCGCTTTTCTTCACATTTTGAGTGTACATTATATTTTTTTAAGTATACATTATATTAGCGATAAAATTCTAAAAAAACTCGAGAACAAATTTTTTTCTCTAATTTTGGTGTTTTTTTTGTTTACATTGGTCTTATCATTTTTGCTTTAAATCTGGCCAAAATTTTGACAAGGGATTCTGACAGCAGAAAATCTTACGTCAGAATGTCTAGAAGCAAAATTTTTTTTAACACGCACGAATTTCGCGTTTTTGCGCACTAAAAATAGGGCCTAAAGTATCCCTTTAGCAACCGGCGGGCGCAAAAGTACTTTAGCGCTGCCGAGATTCAACAAACAAGAAAGACTATCTTATCTGCTCCCTAAATTTAGCGATTTAGATATTTATTTAGATATTGGTGTGTGTATAATTTTAAGCTCCATAAAAAGTTTCTGCAATTGAAAGTGCTGAAATCAAAATAGTAACGGCAAGTATTTTATAGATATCAACAGAAATTTTTTATTTATTTATTAAATATTTCACGTTGAATTTGTGCCTCCAGACAGTATACTTTATATAAAACACCTTCTACGAAGGTGTCAACATTCGCAAGTATGGTTTTCAATCACACTTTCAAAAATGTTATCTGATAAGAAAATCTTTAATTATTACTCCCATCCTATTTCTACTTATATTTTGCTTTAACTCCATAAAAAGTTTCTGCAATAGAAGGTACTGTAATCAAATATCGACAAGTAATTTTAATTAAATACTAGCCATATTACCTCGGTCGCTAACGCTCCCTCGGTTGAATTACATTTTTGAGGCTAGACGTTGATTATAAAGTGTAGTCTTAAATTTATTATTAGTTTATAACAAATAAATTTTAAACGATACAATTATTTTCTTTTATTTTCAAACCAATTTTTTTCATGTGCTTTAAACTATTAATTAAAATTTGTTGTTATATTATTAAAACAAATAAAAATAAATTATGAAATATTTTATTTTAAAGAATTTATACAATTTATTCCTTTTACTCATCATGATATTTAACTATAACAGTTTATTTTCGAATGTTGGTTTGTATTATTTTCTCTTTGCATTTACAGGCTTGAGACTGTCATATAATGAACGTAAATATAATGTGTATTAAAAGTTTCAAATATTTGATTTTCTAACATATATATATTTCAAAATTATGTATGGTATAATACGTCAATATTTTAAAATTGATAAAAATATACGTTCCAATATGGCTGCACTAAAAATAAAATAAATAATATAATATGGCATCTCGTATATTCATATTTATTTTATATATGTTGTAATTTTTTGTTTCATTAATATCTAAACAAAGTTCTAAAATAATATCACTTTTTGCAGACAATGTATTCTAACAAGTATTATCAAAATATTTTAATTGATATTTAATTAATGCTATATTAGACAATTAATTATTTTAAAATTTGTATATTTTATAAATAATTATGTCAATAAAAAGTCGTTTGATGCAGACAATGAATTTTAAATTTGTTTATTTCTTCAGTATTTTAGTAAAAAAATATCGCTTGATGCAGACAATGAATTTTAAATTTGTTTATTTCTTCAGTATTTTAGTAAAAAATGTCTCTTGATGCAGACAATGAATTTTAAATTTGTTTACTTTTTCAGTATTTTAGTAAAAAAATGTCTCTTGATGCAGACAATGAATTTTAAATTTGTTTATTCCTTCAGTATTTTAATAAAAAAATGTCTCATGATGCAGACAATGAATTTTAAATGTGTTTATTTCTTCAGTATTTTAGTAAAAAAATGTCGCTTGATGCAGACAATAAATTTTTAATTTGTTTATTTCTTCAGTATTTTAGTATAAAAATGTCGCTTGATGCAGACAACTAATATTTTAATATTTGTTTATTTCTTAGGTAATGATATATTGAAATGTAGCTTGATGTAAATAATGTATACTTGAAGAATATTCTTTATTATACGTAATTTTATCTACAAATTTTGTCTAATGCTTATATCTTATTGTTTTATAATTCGTTTGCCTAATAAGTCGACCTTAAATTGATTTTTAAGAATAAAAAAAAACTATTTAAGCGCCAAACACTTCAGAAAAAACTATATTCGTTGTATATATTATTACATTATTATTTAAATTACTCTCATTTATATTAAGTATATCTCCTTCTGTATTAGTGAGTATCATTGACGATTTCGAAAATTTTATTTTTAGATTTTTTTCATCTGTAACTCTTGATAATGCAACATATAATTGACCATGACTAAATACAGGTCTTGGTAAATATAGACCTACTTTTTTAAATGATTGACCTTGTGCTTTATGTATGGTCATAGCGAAACTTGGTCTAATAGGAAATTGTCGTCTAACCATATGGAAAGGTATATCATCCTTTGATGGACATAAATCTATTCTTGGAATCATCACAATTTGTCCTGAATTTTTACCTGTTATAATTTTTCCATATATAGAGTACTGTTTTAAATCTGTAATCATGAACCTGGTACCATTACATAAACCTCCATCTAAATGCAAATTCCTAAGTAACATAACGATCATTCATAATGAATTTATAAAATCTATTGTTATTGTTTAATCCAACTTATTATTTTCATCATTAGTAATACTATCAATGCTTAAATATATCTTACCGTCACCTTCAATTCTTTCAATTATTTCGTTATTAATTGCTAAAACATCACTATTTATAGGTGAAAGAATTACTTTGTCTTTAAGAGTATGTAAATCATCAATATTTATTTTATTACCACAAATATAATCTATCAAATTATTAAATGTAATAAATTCTGATGGAATTTTTATAACGTAATTATCAATTTCAAATTTTGTAATATTTTTATTTTCTCCAATATTTAATAACCACGTTTTAAACATACTGTTTGAATTGACCAATCTTAAATTAATATTTAATGTAAGTTTTTGAAATAATTGCCATAAAGAACTACTTTTTACACATGATTCTAATATTTGAGTTCTATTTCCGTATCGAACTATAGGAAGTGTTTGTCGAAAATCGCCAGATGTTACTAATATTTTACCACCAAACGGTTTATTATTTCGACATAAATCTCTGAAAAAAATATCTATAGCTTCTAATGCATATTTACAAGTCATTGATATTTCATCCCAAATTATTAATTTAATATTTTTTAAAATTTGACCAATTTGTGAATTTGGTGAAATGTTTCATGTTGATTGTTCGTTTAAATTAAATGGTATTTTAAATGTTGAATAAATAGTTTTACCACCTATTAATAAATTTGCTGCAATACCAGTCCAAGCAACTGCTAACTCTGGTATTTTGTTTAATTTCACAAATTTTATAATAGCATTTAATAAATAACTTTTTCCACTACCACCAGGACCATCTATAAAATATAAATTTTCTTTTTTATTATCGTAAACTGCTTCTACTATTGTATCAAATATTGTTTTTTGTTCCAATGTTAAAGATTTTAACAATATTTCTATGTCATTATCTTCATTTGCAATACTATCATTATAAAACATATCATTGTGATTTTCATTATCAATATTATCAATATTAGGTAAATTAAATTGTTGCAATGTTAAATTATGTTTTGATAAAACGTTGTCTATAATTTTTAAAGCCTTTTTTTCTCCTAAAATTTCAGGTAATTTAGGATCAAAGAAATGTTTTTATACTTATTATAAAGTTTCAAGGCATCAAAATTGTGATCAAATGATATAATGAAAGCGAAAAGTTCACATAGTGCCTGTGGAAATTGAAAATTACAATTTTCTTCTAAACATTTATCCCATTCATTATCAGTAATGATTAAACCTCTAACTATACATGTTTCATAAAATGTATCATAAACAACGCCTTCGTATGAGCGTATATCTTCAAAAGATTCGGCCCCACGTACATAAAGTAATAATAATCTATGAAAAAATCGTTCTCGATCTTTAGGATTTACATGAAACATTCTGACTAGAATGGGTTTAGTAAACTGTTTTTGCTTGTTCCATTCTTTTTTTATCTTGTCGTAAACATAATATTGAGGAATTTCACCATAAAGATATTTCTTGACTTTCACATCAGATGAATTTAGTAAAACCCAACTTGTTAATGTTGTTCGATCATTTTTATTAATTAATTTGTCTTCAGATCCTTCTTTAAAATAGACAAATTGTTCATCTTCAAGGTGTACAGCTAATCTATATATTGCATGTGATTGCGAATGTAATTTATATTCTTTCATACGATACATAGCCTCGGGTGGACAAACATACCTTGTAGAAATATATTCGGATATTTCGTCGTAATTTAGAACATTGTCTTTTTGCACATTTTCAATTTCTACATTTTTTGTTTCTGTATTACTGAATTTTATTAAAGCTGTGCCTGGGCCTTTGTAAAGATATTTAAATAAATATTTTATAGATTTTATTGTATTACATATTTCTACGTTAATGTGACATTCAAGTTTTAGAAGTAGATATGGATTATATGGAACAACAAAACTATTATCCGCGATTTTATTGTTGGAGTACTTATGTTATTTTTATTTCGTTATTTCGTCTACGATAAATTGGATAACCATTAGGAGATGTTTGTGTTGTAGTACTAATACATTTTGGATAATGTTTTGTACAATATATTTTCTTCCATCCATACATACACTATTTTTATTCTGAATTCCACAAGGAGCATGAATCATATTTTGTTTTACTAATTCATATAGTCTCGAAAATTTATTTTTATCAGGAATTTCTGCACATATGATATTATCAATTTTATCTGTATTTTAAATTTTGTTTAGTTCAGTTAACCATAATTCGTGTTTCAATAATTCCTCCATTAATACCTTTACTTTTAGGTCAAATACATGCACTATCAGATCTGGTCTGTCAAGCGTATTTTCATATTCTAATAAATTTTCTGTAATCTCGTTCCATTTAGGATTGCACGTCATTGTCAGAAAAATGTCTGGTTTTTCATTATTTTGTATTATGGTTGTTGCATCTAAAAAGTTCTGTTGCATCGCTCTAGGACTACCTATATAACTAGACGGTAGTATAACCATTTTATCAATAGAAACATGTTTATTATTATTTTTATTGTTAAGTTGATCCATTTATTTTCAACTTTAGACCATGAGTTTAGGATAAACTGGTTTGATAAACTTTTGAGATTTAAACATGGATTAAATTCTTTTCGAATACTAGATCTATATGAATAATATTGCAAGGCAGATATATTATTATATTTTTTTTCATCAGATAAACTTTTCATACATGGTTCCCAACCTGAATCACCGAAAGGAAATATTAATGGATTCACCATTGGGTCAATGTCTTTGTTTATAATTGCAATTGATTGAGTTTTTTTTCCTTTTTGAAAAATACATATATCTCTGTTAGAAGGTGGTTCTCCATTTTCTCCAACATAGACGATAACAACTTTATTACATACTGCTATTTGCGATTTGTTTTTTAATGCTTTATCTCTAGTTAAATACATTTTAATTTCTTGAATTGGACGATCTGATCTTATTGAACGTTCATGTTCTTCATGTTCAATTTCATGGATCATTTTATAAGCACTTGCAAATGGATTTATGTCACGTAATATACTATCTAAATCTTGTATTAATTCCTTGTTTAAATTATTTTGATTTGACTGAGACAATTTGTATTCGTTTGCCATTTTATTATCAAGTATATACAATTGGCCAAATTTTGGACGATCTAATTCATTTGGGTGTAAAGCATATATATATATTGATGTTTATTATTATCTGTTGTACGTAGTGTACGGGATTTCTTATGTTTATGTAGAAAACGCTACGTCACAACCTCTGAAAGAATATGTAATAAAAATATAGAAAATGAATTTTTGTGAGTAGAATTACACTTTATAATTTTTCTCACACTCACACACGTACCATTTTGGATTATTTCGGTAAAAGAAATGTTTCCTATGTTGTTACAATTTATTTTTACATAAAACGTCGGGTTCCATTTAGTGACGTAGGGTTAATTATTACTCTCGATATAATTTTAGATAAGTAAAAGGAATTTTATTCTTCCTTTCTCGTCCTCTCAAAATGGCTGTCTCAGTACATGCCTAGATCTCCTACCTGTGTCGTCAATACTTGTCTCGCCGACGGGACAATGGCGGGACCATTAAATTCTTTCTTTCACTTAACTCTACCTGGGCGAGGGAGAGTATTAAAATGGGTAAATAAATCATACGTCGATTAAATAAATCCAATGATTATTTATACAATATTTTTCCCTCCCTTTTACAATCTTCCTCTTATTCACTACAAGTTCTATCATAAATTACGAAAACTATCTAGATAATTATAAAGGAATTCCTCGATATAACATAGGAAAGCATATATTTCTCATTTATCCTTATTTGCAATAGAAAAAAAAATTATTTTTCTGCCCTCCGGCCGGAAAGCGGCAACTTCCCGGCCGCTGCGCGAATTGAAGTCGCCGTTTTCCGGCAACGTCGAGCAGAAAAATAGTATACACACCTTGGCCAGTAAAAAAGAAAGCCTCGGATCACATGTTCGTCAACCTCGGCTTCGCCTCGGCCGACAATTACATGTGATCCGAGACATTTCTTATTTTACTGGCCATGGTATGTAATATACTATATATATATATATTTATATATAATTATTTACACACACATATATATATGTAGCGTCTCGCTACATACGCTCAAGCTAAAATAAATTTTATTTTTAAAATTATTAACCATTTAATTAATACCGTATTATGAACTACAAGATAATAATATTCAAATAATTTTACATATGTAAAGAGATCTTGTATACACAAAAACACAAAACAATACACTTATACACATGGCCCCCGGGTGTAGTATCAGGCTAACGGACCAAATACACTGTGAATCGGCCATGCAGCAACAGGCCGTTTGCAGGTATTTTGGGCCGTCGCGTGCACACTGCGCAAGTGCGCAGTCGCTCTGTCCCTCTCTCTCCCTCTCGCAACGTCTATTCGTTGCCGGTAGCGTGTACGTCTGCTGTGTGATGTGCCGGTGTATATAAGGTCTGCCTCGAATCGCGATGCCTACGAAGACGACGTCGAAGTACTGCTGCTCCTTTTCAGGTAAACTATTAAATCGTTCCACTTTATATGCTATGTCAACTAATAAGTCGATGTACGTTTATTTTACAGCTTACGAATGTCGCCCGGCTGATCAAGTGCGCGAGTTCGCTGTTTGCCTCTCATTGCTCACCACACATGTTATATCGTTGCTTGCGAGTGCTGTACGTCTGGCTGTTCAAAGGGTTATTTGCTGACGGCGCCTTGGTCATAAGCTGCAGGTAAATATACAGCCGGAGGGCTGCTTTACTTAGTTCGTAATTTATTTAATACAGTAGATTAAAACCATATATTAGTTGCTAACCTAAACTCATATCCTGTCACACCTATCCTTGTAATAAATGTATCTGTCCTATGCACAGTTACATTTGTCTAACTGTGATCTCCTTCCCGCTCCTCTTGTGTAGATAAATATTTATTTTTTCTTGTTTTCAGCATCCTAAAGCGCAAGCCTGACTTTAGGCTACAAGACGGCTTATTGGGCTTAAGCCTTGGCACAGGCTGTCTGCTTCCTCCAGGCATCTTCAGGTACTTCAAGGGTGCTCTGGCTTTTTTCAGTTCATGGATGAACCCTCTGAAGTTGGACGATGGATCCTCTCTGCACAACTATAGTATTCCAAAGCCTGCTCAGTTGTCATCAAGCTGAGCCTCCAAGTTTGGGTGAGTCAGTGGGTCAGTATCGCCTCTCTCATGTGTAATTAGTGTTTGTGGTGTTTGTTGGGGACATGTGGGAGATAATTGAGGAAAAAAGTGTGGCTTAAGTGGGTCCCATGTCAGTGACAGGCAAGTGTACGTACTAATAAAGCACGACGGTCATGATATGCCTTTTTATATTGAATTTAGCAGTTTATTTTATTTTTTGAAACTTCTGTAACTTCTACCCAAATTAAAGGCCAATTATAAACCACGAAGCATTTGAAAGGTAAGATGTTAAGCTTCGAAGAAAGGTTTCATTGGTTGAAATCAATCATGGCGTGGTCGCCTTAATTAAATTTTGAATGTTTGACATACCTGTCAAACCGCATAAATTTTGAAATAAGCAGATGGGACCAAAAGATATATATTTTTCATGAATTTTCCAAAAACTTTTCCATTTAATGTTCTCTATAAAAAATTGATAGAATTTAAGATAAATGGCCTCAAAAATAGTAATTTTTTTAAAAAGTTGAAAAATTTCAATTTTTCATCTTGAAATAACTCCAATGTAAATTATTTTTAGCATCTAAAATTTTTTTTCTCATTTCAGGTAGACATTTCCAGCCTATCTCCAAAATTTTGTGTAAATCAAAATTTTGGCCGGACCACTTGACGTGAAATAGCCCATATATATATATATATATATATATATATATATAGGGGATATTCTACACGAAGTGGTCCGATCAAAATTTCAAAATGCACCAAATTTTGGGTACACATTACAAATGTTTTTCAGAATACAGAAAAAAATGTTTAGGTACTGGAATCTATTTGCTCAAAAGTTATTCTAACCTCAAAAAGTGGATTTTTCCAAGGTTTTTTCAACACCAGCTGAGTTTACCACTATTTAACTCAAAATCTATCAACTTTTACTATAGAATATTATATGTAACATTCGTTGCTAATTGTGTCTGCAATTTATTTTTCTGGGTTTGAATTTCTAACTTCAAGGTGAATGTTATATAAACTACATGACAATATTCAACTTGAAAAAAGTGCAAGTGCGCCACAATTGATTTTCTTATCCAAAAGTCTAAAAGAAAGCTTGAAGCAATAACTTTCAAATGGTCTGTAGCATTTTTGTGGCCTTCAATTCTGTAAAAAGTTATGATAATTTTAAAAAAACACGAAAATTTTTTAAAACTTTGAATAGGAATAACCATGTTAATTTTTGTGAATTTTTTCTCTTTCTTTAAATTATCATAATTTTTTACAGAATTGAAGGCCATAAAAATGCTACAGACCATTTGAAAAGTATTGCTCCAAGCTTTCTTTTAGACTTTTGGATAAGAAAATCAATTGTGGCGCACTTGCACTTTTTTTGAGTTGAATATTGTCATGTGGTTTATATAACATTTACCTTGAAATTAGAAATACTAACCCAGAAAAATAAGTTCCAGATACAATTAGCAACGAATGCTACATATAATATTCTATAGTAAAAGTTGATAGATTTTGAGTTAAATAGTGGTAAACCCAGCTGCTGTTGAAAAAACCTTGGAAAAATCCACTTTTTGAGATTAGAATAACATTTGAGCAAATAGATTCCAGTACCTAAAAATTTTTTTCTGTATTCTGAAAAACATTTGTAATGTGTACCCAAAATTTAGTGCATATTAAAATTTTGATCGGACCACTTCACGTGGAATACCCCATATATATGTAAAGAAAAGATGCTTTCTTTAAATTAAATTTCCCGCACGTCTCATGTTCCGCGCACCTTTGGCTAAGTATTAACAGAGGGAGTAATTACAAGGAGAGTATAAGATAGAAAGAGAGGGGGACAGATATTGAAAATTTACATACAAACACGTGTTACAAAATAAGAATAAATTTAACCTAATAAAACAAATTGTAAGTAAATAGAGACGAGATAATTATAAGCTTTAATTGTCGTTTCTTTATTTACAGGTATGTAAATAATGTAAATATAAATATTCTGATTATTTAGTTAAAACAAGGTTATTCAATTAAAACTTTATTTACAGAGAAACTTCATTGGTTTATTATTATCAGCTTCTCCATTATAATAGACAACATTATAAAACGACAATTTTGTTTATAATGGATAAAAAACTCCAATTTACATTCAAAGTTGTAGCATCAACAAAAGATAGGAAAACGAACGTGGTTGCCATAATCTCAATAAAAACAGAAGATAAGACAGAATACGTATTACCACAGGATATGATCTATATTGGAGAACATGATGAATTAATAAAAACGAATATATGCAAAAGAGTGAAGAAAAGTCTCAATTTAAGAGGCCAAGAGAGAACAGTTTGGATCACGCTCTCAGAAAAATTTAAAAAAAAATATATTTTGATGAACAAGGTAATATAATGTTTAATGATGTTTATTTGGAACAAATAACAGACATAAAAAAAAATAAATGAACCTACACCAAAAAAAAAAGAAAATCAATTAAATCTAGAACATATAGCAGAAAAATTTATGATCGAAAAATTTTCTTGTAAACATTCGAATTCAAGGCAATGATTAGAGACATTTGAGAAGGAATGTAAAAGATTTGAAATCACAGACGATAGTAACAAGATTGAAATATTGAGATTATTTCTCGAAAAATCAGGTTTAGATTGGCACTCGACAACTTTAACGAAACTGACAATAGAATCTGCATGGTATGAATGGAAAGACACATTTTTAATAACATTCGTTGATAAAGGGTGGAGCACAGGAATGTATGCGATTACCTATAGATACAAAGATGGATCTTTGATTGAATATGCTATAAGAAAAGAAAAACTACTGCTAGATATGGACTAAAATCAGTACACAAACCTTAATACTACTTATAGCAGCAGGATTACCTAAATTCATTAGAAATAAAATAGACAAAGAAAAATGTGAAAATTCCACTGAACTACTACATGAAATAAAAAAAATGTGAAAGCTTCATAAAAAATAATAATAACTTCATAAGAAAGAAAGAAGAAAGGCAAGAGAACAAAAAGAAATTTGGAGAAAAAAAGCCATGCAAAACCTGTGAAAAATGAAACAAAGGTACTAGGTTCAACCCAGAGGATTCGTGGTTTTTAAAAACAAAATTGAAAATGAAACTAGAATAACGGGCAGCAACTCAGTAATAGAAGTACAACTAAATTCGAACCAAAAAAACGAATAATCACACCATTGATAAAAATAAAAGTATTATTAGAAGATAAATTAGTGATAAACGGAACATATGACCCAGGCTCCCAAGTCTCTCTAATAAATTCAAAATTATTCAAAATTGTAACGGGGCAACCTAACACGTGCTCCTCCTCGAGCACCGTCGTCAGGGAGAGGACTTACCTGCGCGGCTCTCGTGCCGCGCTGCCGTATCCCACGATGCAGTTTCACCGCGCACGGACGTTAGCCGTGGTGCAACCGCGGTGAAAGCTGGGCTGCGCCGATATCAACGGAGGCGATTCTCCGCCGCGGGGAGGGGGCGGGGGGGGGGGGGGATTGTGCTGTCCGAGTCGCACTCGGGTAATCCTATCGAAGCAATGGGAAGGAAGATTGCTTGTGGTTACTCGTGCCCGTCGGTCGGACACGAGGCTTGGCCGCTCAGAATGCGCGACAACGGAAGTGTTGTCGCGCCCGCGGAGGCGGCTGGGTAAGCGGGATAGGTGGATACGGGGTACTCAAATTACAACGAGAGAGAATGATAATTTATAATTAAATCTATTACGGGCGAATATTTACAATAATATTTATAAAGGTTACTTACGCTCGCTAGCGCCGACTAGAAAGGCTTATAATCTATTACGGAAATTGTGCGTCGTGTGTGTTTCGCGATGCCGCGCGGGAAATGGGGACCCGAGTTACTTAAGTGTCTAGCCGCGTGCGCGAGGAGGCTAAGTATACCGAATCACGCAGTCGCGTATCGCGTACCCGCTGCACTGCAAATTCTTAGTGGACATGGAAGTTTTCAAACTTTCAGAATGCGATTTGACTTTGTAGAATCAGACCTATGCAGCTGCGGAGAGACAGACTCCCCGGAACATGTTATATGGAAATGCGTGAAGTACGAACAAATAAGACTAAAACACATGCAGGAGACAGAGGCAGGAATGAGAAACACAGAAGCCTTATTGGAAACAAAGGAAGGGACCGAGAGGCTGACAAGGATGGCAAAAGAAATCTTACTCGCAAAGGATGCTACGGAAATTCTAGAAAGCGATTTAGTCGTAGACATAGTGGAAACTGAGGAAGAAGCGCAAACAGAAGAGCTAAGGGAAGAGAGTGAGTGAGTAGGTTAGGGATAGACAATATTCCAGAAAGTAGATAGACAAGAGAAAAAGAGAGAGAAAAAGGAAAAGCATAAGTGAGAAGGGAATGAAAGTAGTTAGGTTAGAAAGATTTACATTGTAACTAACAAATGGAGGAATAGGAAAGGAAATAGATACAGATGTAATCAAGATAGCTTATCATACTAGACAATAGGTAAACTAACACATTCTATTATATAGAATATAACTGACGAGAATGAATGACGATGAAAGAGGAAAAATGGCAATGGAGAGAAAGAAGAAAGAATGCAGATGAAAGACAAAGTTTGAAAGATAGTGTGAAAGGGTATGAAAGTCAGGGAGAATGAATGGACGCTAGGTAGGAACTCCTTCTTTTATAAAAGTAGATAGACAACAACAAGAAACGAAAGTAGGAAAGAAGAAGAAAGAAGAGGAAGAGAGAAGAAGGAAGACATTAGGAAGAAAGAAGAATAGAGTAGGAAGAGAAGGAAGAGAGAAGAAAGAAGTAGCAAAAATAGAAAGTCCTAGTCCCTAGTTCCCCAAAAATAGAAAGGATAAAATAAAGTAAAAGGAATAAAAAATAAAAAATAAAACCGAAGCACAAGAGAGAACATAGAAAGAGTTGAATCGCAAGAAAAGGAAAAGACAAATGCGAACTCTGGAAAGTTCCGTAGTCCAAAAACCGTCACAGTCTAAGATAAGGAAGACAAGTAGATAGCAAAAGAGACGTGACAAGGACGACCGCCGGTATGCCAGAGGCGAGGTACGGCGGCAATGATCGATGTGTTAGACATCGATCTAGCTCGGTTTTTTGTTTTTTTTGTGCCGGTGGTCCTTGTCGCCGTTGAGTTGCCGAGCTCTGGTTTTCCGGCGTTGAGCTGGTTTACGCGTTTGCGCGCGCGCTCGGCGATGCGCTCTTGCTCTTCGAGCTGTTGCCTGAGAGCGTGTATCTGCTCCTCGGCTTGGCGGTGTTCAGCCAAGCGCTGTTCTTTTTCGCGCCGAACGGCCTCCTGCCGCTGGCGCTCCTTGGTGCGCTTCGCTCGGTCGGCCTTTATTATGCGCATTTCGTCCTGTCGATCCGACAAGAGCGCATAATAAGGACCTGCGCGTGTCTCAAAGGCGGCGCCATACCGCCTCATGCCCTCGCGGAACTTGCCGAAGGCATGTTTGAGGAGCTCTTCCGCCTCCACTGCCATCTTGAGGGCTTCCGCCGTGACCGGTTCTATCTCTGACCAATACTCCTCTAGAGTCGGGGTCGACTTCGAGGTAACCGGTGGCTGGATCGGCTTCGGGCGGCGGAGCGGTGAAAGGGCAGAGAGGCTGGGCTCTGGACTTATTGCCTCCGCTGCTGCCTCCTCCGTTACCTTCTCCAGGGTCGCGCGCTTCTCCTCCTCCTCGAGGTCCGTAACCCACAAGAACCAGGTGGTTTCTGAGCAGGCGCTCTCCTCTGGGTTTTCTCTTGGCGCAGGTTCTCCTCGGGCCTGCGCAAAGATCCTGGGGATGGGGTCGGCTGGACTGCCGATGCCGTTTAAGGCGTCTCTCAGGCGCTCAATCAGCGCTTCGATCTCAGGTAGTTCCATCCTACAACACAACGAACAGAAAACGAAGGTTAGGAAGGTCAATTGGATACGGCGTTTCTAGTCGCGCTACGGGTTTTAGCGGTGAATCCGTAGCGTTCATCGGACTGATTCTATTTCGTGAACCTTTCGGCCGACCGCGGCCTCTTTTTATCGGTTCGGACGATTTATACAGACTCTTAGCGCGTAAGGACTTCCCGGTCCTCTTTACAACGACTGCATTCTTCCTCGGTCTTCCCCTCCGCTTGGGGATCGCTTGAGATTGTACAAGATTAGCGTCTCCCGAACATCGTGCACGCGTCTGCACGTTGACGCTTCGCTCGCTATCTGATGCATTCGCTGTGGCATCCGCGTTTACAATTTGCTGCGCGCTCGCAGACTTTCGCTCGCTCGCTAACAGCGGGTCGCTCATCGCTGCGTGTGCGCTCGCATCCCTCGACGGGTGAGAGTTGATCTCGACGTCGCCTTCTTCTTGTGCACTCTCAAAGGGCTTCAGGTGTGACACGTGCACTAAATCGATGATATAGCCATTTTTGGTCTAGCAACCTATACGTGTTAGTATCAAGTCGGGCGGTAATTACGTAAGGCCCTGCGAAATTAGGCGCTAGTTTCGCTGCGCGGCCCTCGGCGGCCGAGGAAAGGACTTTGTTTACTTTCCACACTATATCACTGATTTGGTAATCGCGAGCCCGGTGTTTGGCATCGTAGTATTGCGCTTGGCGCTCCTGCGCATTTCTCGCGCAATTTGCAGCTGTATCACGTACCTCGGATAGGATTTCCATTTTTTCTCTCTTTTTCCAATACTCGATTGCGTTTCGCTGCTCTTGCTCTGCAGCGGCTATATCTTGCGCTCTTTTTAAAGAAGACGGTGTTGTTGGTTGTCGACCGTAGTTTAAAAGCGCTGGGCTCGCTTCTGTCGAGCTATGTACCGAGGTATTATACGCGTAAACTATTTTGTTTAGTATTTCGTCCCAAGGCGAGTGACTCTTCTCGATAAATGATTTAATCATCGTTTTGAGGGACCGATTGACTCGCTCTACAGGACTTGCCTGGACGTGGTATGGAGGTGTAGTGGTGTGAAATACACCTTGCTCTTCGAGATATTTGTTGACAAGCCGATTTCTAAATTCAGTCCCATTGTCTGACAAAAATACCTCGCACACTCCATAACGTAAGAATACACGCTCATTGAGCTCTTTTAGTATTGTTTGGGCGTTTGCTTTGCGAATCGCCGCGCACTCTATCCACCTCGTGAATAGGTCTTGAAACACTAAAAGGTATTCTTTGCCGTGCTTGCTTCGAGGGAATGGTCCCATGATATCGGCTGCAACCACTTGCCATGGCCGATCAACAACACGACGCCCCATCAATCCTGCGGGCGCTCGTTGCTCAACCATACATTGTTGACAAACCAGGCAATTTTTAACGTACTTTTGTACGTCTCGGTACATCCTAGGCCAGAAATAATACAAAGAGACGCGAGCGTATGTTTTCTCGCGCCCCAAGTGGCCTGAAGTCGGCTCGTCATGGCACTCCTGCATGACTTCTTGTCGTTTTTCCTTTGGAACGACAATTTTCCAAGCATCATCCTCGTCGATTTCCGCTGGAAGTATTTTGCTTGGGCGGTGTATATACAGCTGTCCACCGATTAATTTATAATGTGTAAAATCACGCGGTTGTCGCTGTATTTGTTCACGTAGGCGCGTGTACCACGTATCACGCGTATCGTTCGCCCATGAGATTGCGCCAATCTCAGGCACTTCGTCCTCGTGCATTCTCGACAATGCATCGCGAACGTGGTTAAGTGCCCCTTTACGATGTTCAATCGTGAACGAATGACCTTGCAATTCTAGCGCCCATCTCGGCAGACGCCCTGTCGGGTTGCGCAAGTTGCATAGCCATCGAAGGCTGCTGTGATCTGACAGTACTTTAAAAGTATAGCCTTCGATGTAAGGTCGAAATTTCCTTATCGCCCATATTACAGCGAGGCATTCCCTCTCGGTTACGCTGTAATTGCGTTCAGCCAGCGTCATGGTGCGGCTGGAGAATTCGAGCGCTCTCTCTTCGCCGTCGACGTATTAACGTAAGAGTACGGCACCTCAGCACTGGCATCGGTTTGAACGACGAATTGTGATTCGAAATCAGGACGCTGAAGCACTGGAGCTGTTGCAACAAGCGCTTTTATTTGTGCAAAGGCTGTTTGCTGCTCCTCCCCCCACTCAAATTTACGCCCTTTCTTTGTAAGTTGCGTAAGTGGCTCTGCGAGGGTAGCGAAAATCCGGTAAGAATTTGCGATACCACGACGACATTCCTATGAATCCGGATATTGCATTATCGGTGCAATTTTCTCCGGGTCTGGGCGAAAACCGTCATGATTAACCAGGACGCCGAGGTACTTAACCTCCTCTCGGCAGAAGACGCTCTTCTCTCGGTTAATCGTGAAACCTGCGTCTTTTATTCGCTGGAGCACTTCCTCAAGCATTTTGAGGTGTTCCTCGAACGTCTCCGTAGCGATAATTATGTCGTCTAGGTATGAGAACGACCACGGCTCTAGCTCAGGTGTAATTATCGAGTCTATGACTCTTTGGAAGGTCGCCGGCGCATATGCGAGGCCGTAAAGCATGCGCGTGAACTGATATAGTCCCAACCCGGGTACAGTAAAAGCTGTAAAGGGTCGCGACTCTTCCTTCAGCGGTATTTGATGATACGCACTGCTGAGGTCGAGCGTACTTATATACTTCGATTTTTGTAGTTTTCGCAGTATATTATCCATGTATGGCAATGGATATGCGTCAGGCTTCGTGACAGCGTTTAGTTTACGAAAGTCGACGCAAAATCGATACGCACCGTTCGATTTGCGGACCATTACGACCGGACTCGACCAGACGCTCGTTGCAGGTTCGATTATCCCTGCCTCTAGCATTTCGAAGACTTGCCTGTGCATCTCTTCTTCTATTTTGCACGAAAACCGGATAAAACTTTTGCTTCACGGGGCGGGATGATCCTACTTCGATCTCGTGCTCTATCCGTGAAGTGCAACCGAGTTTCGCGCTGCTAGAGCTTAAAACACGATTAAGTAGACGCTCAACTTCGTCGCGTTGTAGCACAGCAGATATGAGTAATGAACCCAAGGCGCTAAGACTAGCTACTTCTAGTTTAACGCTTTGCGCTGCTTGTTTCAAATAGAGCAAGTTAGCGTTGGGGTCATGTACGGCATCGAATAAACGACAAAAATTCGTGCCGATGTAGCAGTCGTGATCAAGGTTTGGCATAATTGCCACTGTAACCTCCTTTCTCACGCCGGCTAGTGTAAATAGTAGATCCACATAACCAGCGATGGGTGTGTAATGCCCGTCGGCAACGCGAGCTCCGCGACCATTGCTCGGCCTGAGCGCTCGTCCACATGCACTGGCAATTTGTAGCCCCAGCGCGCCCATCACAGTACGCGCTGCTCCAGGATCGTATAGCGACCTAACGCGGAAACCACCGATATCAACTTGGAGCCACCAACGATCCTCATTGTCGTTTGGGTCTCCTTTGGATTGCATCGGCGCGTCACGCAACGCTTGCGGTAACCCGTAGGTTTTCGGGTGCGAGTCGTTTGACGCATCGACGCTCGATGCAACACTAGTCGCACTAGTGTTCGCACCTGAAATTTGCGTATCCTTTACGCTCTCTATTTCAATTTTAGAGGTCGTACACGAATCTACCGGGGGCATAGAGACCTCGTCTACGCTTCCCGTCGTTCGTTTCCCGCCCTCTTCGCACAATCTCTTGTGAAATGCCCTGGCTCGTCGCACACGAAACAACGAGCGCTCGTTTTCTTCGGTTCTCGTGCGCGCGGGGGAGATTTTAGCACTTCTCTGCCTTTATTCTCCTGGGGGACGCCTTTGCCCCTAGCATTCCTATCGCCGGTCTGGTAACGCTCCTCTTTACCCTGTTTGCCTTTTTGTCTGGGCGGGTTATTTTTGTCTCTGTTCTGGCCTTTACTATGGTTTTGATTTGGCCTCTGTTGATTTAGAAATCGCTGAAAATTCTCATTCATCCTCGTAATGAGTGCGGCGATCTCTGTTGGCGCTGCTGTTTTGTCCTCAGCGACTACGGCAGACACTTTAGTTGAAATGGCGGCGCTCTTCGGTGCACGGTACGCCATTTCCGGCAAAAGTGACACTTCAGGATCCGGCGGAGCCCTGTACGTGCGCTCGTACTCAAGGTTGAGCTCAGCGTTCTTCGCCATAACCAACAGGTCTCTTACGCTGTCAAAATCCGTTTTTTGGATCAGCTGTCGCAAGCGGGGAAGCATGTTAAGATATAACAAATCTAATTGCGCTTCCACCGTGGGTCTCGGTATTTGTTTGCGCATAATACTGGTCAAATAAGTGATGTAATCACCCACAGGCTCATCTTTGCCTTGTGTGCACGCATTAGCTTCCGCTACCAACCTCTGTTGGTAGCCGCTTGCCATTCCGTACGTTAAGCGAGCCTCCTCGCAAAAGTCGGACCATGTCGACCATTCGTGACTGTGGTTCCTATACCACACTGCTGCTACCCCGTTAAGTAATTCGGATAACGAAGACAATACTTCGCTATCTGAAAGATTACTATGCGCGCGACATTCCTCAACACGCGTCAAGAACATGTCGACGCTTTGACTTCGGTCGCCGTTAAAATGCAAACCCCATTTTCGCACGATTTGGCCAACATCGCGCTTTGAAGTCGCAGTAACGTTGCTATTACTCGCGCTATTTAGCGCCGAGTTACCTGCAGCATTCTCACCCAGGTTGAGAAGGTCTCCCCCTCTCCAAACGTTACTCGACTCTGGCAAATGGTGAGTTTGGTTTACCGATATCGGGGTGCTTTGCGGTAAATTGACAATATCGTACGTATCTTGAAAAGTAACGCGATTGCCAACTATTCCAGTTGCACCGTGCGGAAGTTCGTTATTGTGCAATTCTTGCGCGTCAATCCGCGTACTACTCGCGGGCGACGCGCTTGCAAATTTTTCGAATAACCTCGTTATCGAATCAATTTGCTTTTGCAGCTCCACATATTTGCGATTAGATTCGTTCATGAATTCTCGATAATTCATGGGAATCTGTGGGTGCTGCTGTTCTTCTGACGGTTGCCGCGAAGTACCCGGGGTTTGTTGCATTTCCGCTTTACGTGTATCTACTGCGGGTAACACATTTACCTTATCGTTTGTAGACGCACTCTCTTGCGCTTGTATTCGCAATACTAGCGCATTATCCTCAGCACTCGTCTGCTATATTAGATAAACTACGGTGATTAATGCATCGTCATGCAACATTTGAATTGGATGCGGCCGATCGTGATCAAAGCCTTCCTCCAGGATCGTCGATCCCGATTTTTCTGCGCACGTTTGATCGATAAACGCGCTTCGCAGCTGTTTGCGTTTTATTCGCGCTTCCTCGGGTTCCAATTCAGTTTCCTCGAAATCTGATTGGCTATAATGTCCGAGGAGCCAATTATATAAACGCTCTACTTTTGATAACCTCCAACCCGTCCGATCGAGGTTAAGTGCTTTGAGGTTATCCTCGAGATCGTCTTCAGAAAGTGCTAAGCACCATTGCTCCACGGAAGTAAGCGTTTCTTGCGCCATTACGCTGTTTTATTATTTATTTAGTTTAAGCCGCTCGCAAAATTTTATAAACAAATGCGCTTATTAACGTTGTGTGTGCGCGCTTTATCTCAATCACACCAGTCCGTTAACCTAGTGTGCTTTCGGATTTACAACGTAAAATCCAAAGACACACTTTAGCCGTTTTTACAATTTAAAATCACACTTAGATTAATAAATTTTAAAATATTACATATATAAATATATAAGTATATGTATTAATAAAGCGCACGCAAATATGTATAATAAATAAAAAAAAAATAAAATATGTCGCTTATATATCTGCACACTTGCGCTCACACACAACAACAGACCAACTTGCGCGAAATCGGAAATGAATATTTTAAAAAAAAAATTAAGTTGAAAATATCCTATTTTGCGCCCGTTGTCTTATATGCGTGTGTATATATACACACCACAAACAATCAAGTGACAAATTATTTTTCAGTATAAATAAAAAACAATTTTTAAATAATTTCTCAAATTATTTTTAAAAAATTTAATTAAATAATTTCTCAAATTGTTAGAAAGAAAAAAAAACAAAATTTTGTGTGTGCGAAAAACTTTAAACTATATTTACATTTGAAAAGTGTAAAAAAAAAATTAATTAATTATTTATAAATAATAAAAAAAGGATTGTTGTCACATTAAATGATCAAAAACAAAATATGTGAATTGCAGGTAATTTCGCCAATTACTTAAAGAAAGGATAATAATTCTCTAATCACTTTCCTGCAATTCGCTAGTCGAAGTAAAATTTTTCGCCTGTGCTGTTCGAAATATCATTTCTCAAATAATATTTGAACAGCGTAGAAATTACGAGTCTGAAAATCGACTCAATCTTTGTGTCTTGTACAAAAGTTCGAAAGTGTAAACAAGGCGCTTTGTTTACATTCGCGCGTCGCGTGCCTCCTCGCGTCAACAACGCACGAATTTAAGCTAGCTACATTTTAACGTGGGTAACGAGATATTACGGTTGAAAATTATTATTTCAATTGCACTTCAAAATTCGAATTCTTGTTGGCAAGTTGTAATTTTTCGCAAAACTTATAATTATTTATGCGCTAAAAAAAAATTATTTATGTGCAAAATAATCGCCAAAGTCGATCATTGATTTTTAATTATCGAGGAAAAAAAAAACTAATTTTGTTGTTGCTCAATAAAAAAAAACAAAAAAAAATTATTTTTGCGCGAAATAATTACCAACAAAAATCAATAATTTTTAACAATTATAATTATCAACAATATTGCGATAACACCCTATCACAATTATCCGCGAAAAGATAAAAAAACGAAAAGATCCAATTTACACCGAAAAAGAAATAGATTAAATTATTTAAAAAAACAAAGTGCGATTAATTTTCACCAAATAAATCGAACAATAGAATTTAATTATTGTTACACGGAGTGTTAAATTACGATAGCACTTCTATGCGTAATTTATGCACGGGAAATACGAGAGGGAGAGAAGAAGACAAAAAGAAACAAAGTTTGACTTATTTTCCACAAAATAAGTAAACATTAAAGTCATTAAAAAAAACAATGAATTTCAAGATGAAAAGAATACCATGTAATCGTTCCCGAAACCGGAAGTTGGTCGCCAGTTGTAACGGGGCGATTCTTGCGTGTGCTCCGCGTCGAGCACCGCTTTCAAGGCGAGAACTTACCTGCGCGGGCCTCGCGCCGCGCTGCTGTGTTCTACGATGCCGCGATACCGCGCACGGGCTTTAGCCGTGGTGCAACCGCGGTACCTCGGTGACGATGCGCCGTTAACACCGATGACGACTCTCCGCCGCGGGGAGAATCGCTGGATCCGAGTCGCACTCGGGTAATCCTATCGAAGCAATGGGAAGGAAGATTGCTTGTGGTTACTCGTGCCCGTCGGTCGGACACGAGGCTTCGCCGCTCAGAATGCGCGACAACGGAAGTGTTGTCGCGCCCGCGGAGGCGGCTGGGTAAGCGGGATAGGTGGATACGGGGTACTCAAATTACAACGAGAGAGAATGATAATTTATAATTAAATCTATTACGGGCGAATATTTACAATAATATTTACAAAGGTTAATTGCGCTCGGTAGCGCCAACAAGAAAGGCTTATAATCTATTACGGAAATTGTGCGTCGTGTGTGTCTCGCGATACCGCGCGGGAAAAGGGGACCCGAGTTACTTAAGTGTCTAGCCGCGTGCGCGAGGAGGCTAAGTATACCGAATCACGCAGTCACGTATGGCGTACCCGCTGCACTGCGCTGAGTGCGTCGCGAAAAGGACTCAGCGCGACGAAGTTACAGTAGCAAAAAACTTACTGTGCGCTAACGAGCGCGGGCGAGCCGCCAATCCCTCTTTTCGCTCTCTCCTTTTCTCTCTCACGAATCTTCAACTAGTGCAAGTCGTCCCGGGCGGCTACCCGTCCTGGAGATGAGCAGACACGTGTCCTCAGAACGGCTGGTTCTCCGGGAGCTGCCTCGACTCGTCTCGTACCGTGCTCGTCCCTCTCTCGCACTAGGGCACTCGTCTCTCTCTCTCTCTATAAGTCACCTCGTTCACTCTCGCTCTCGATCTCGTCGCACATATCGTCTCTTTTACGGCTTCCGACGGACTGCCGAGACTCGGTGTCTCGCGGCCCTTCGCGACGTTGCGCGATCGCGCGTAATCACTTAATTACGCGGTTTTCGAGTTTACGGGCTATCGCGATCGTGTTTAAGAACACGCGCCCGTTATAAAATAAAAAACCAAACAGAAGATATAAATAAAATAGCCTTAAAAACAGTCAATGGTGTGACACATACGAAAGGACTAATAACGATAAAAATAAAAATATTTGAAAAAGAAGAATATGCAGATGTTTTCATTGTAGAAAAAGATGATTTTGAAGATTTTCTCATCGGTTTAGATTTAATAAAAAAATTTCAACTAATTCAAGACGAAAATTTACAAATATATCAAAAAAAAAGAAAATAAAATATACGCAGACATAAAGACAGATACAACCAAAGAAATTAAAGTAAACTTTAATGAATATATAAATGAAGCTGAATTCAAAACGGATTTAAATCACTTACAAGGGAAGTACATGACCTCCGTGAAACGGATCTCATCCTAACTTTGGTATGTCTTTTATAATATAAAAATATGAAGAAAGCCAAGTTATCTCTTGCCAATGGCCACTTTTACGGAAGTTATTCGACTTCCAATAATAATAGCAGTAAAAATTACTTCCAATTCGGTCGCTTATAACTCGAAAACAAATAAAGATAAACAATCGAACCAAAAACCGGAAGAAAGTTGAGTTCAAGTAGGTATGGTTTAAAAAAAAGAAGCTCAAATTGCTTAATTTGAAGCAAAGTTATAAAGAATATAAGAAATTTAAGATTATTAAGCCAAAATTTAATATGAAAAATTTATTCTTTCTTTTGGCTTAATAATCTTCAATTTCTTATTTTCTTTATAACTTTGCTTCAAATTAAGCAATTTGAGCTTCTTTTTTTTTAAACCATACCTACTTGAACTCAACTTTCTTCCGGTTTTTGGTTCGATTGTTTATCTTTATTTGTTTTCGAGTTATATGCGACCGAATTGGAAGTATTTTTTACTGCTATTATTATTGGATGTCGAATAACTTCCGTAAAAGTGACCATTGGCAAGAGATAACTGGGCTTTGTTCATATTTTTATATTATAAAAGACATACCAAAGTTAGGATGAGATCCGTTTCCCGGAGGTCATGTACTCCCCTTGTTAGATACAATAAACAAAGAAAAAATCGAAAATTTAATAGATAAATATAACTCAGTATTCGCAAAAAATAAATATGATGTAGGAACTGTTAGATTTAATAATTGATAAGTATTGCTGCAAAAGACCGTATAAATGTACTATAGAAGATAAAAAAGAAATAGAAATCCAAATTGGGAAATTGTTAGAGAATAAAATAATAGAAGAATCGTACAGCCCATTTGCCGCAGCAGTAACTCTAGCATTCAAAAAGGACGAAAACAAACGATCAAGACTGTGTATAGATTTTCGTGATTTAAATAAAATCATAATACCACAAGCTCAGCCATTTCCATTCATAAATGACCTCATAATAAAAACAAGAAACTGTAAGTATTTTACAATATTTGACATTAATTCCGCTTTTGGGGCAATTCCATTACGTATCGCGGATAGACACAAAACAGGATTTGTTAGAAGGACATTTCCAATGGACCTGTTTACCATTTGGTCTAAAAACATTGCCTGCCATCTTTCAAAGAATTTTGTCCAATATCCTAAAAAAGCATAATTTTAAAACTTTCTCTGAAAATTATATAGATGATATCTTAATATTTTCAAAATCGTTTGGCGAACACATAAAACATATAGAACAAGTACTAAAAGCAATAATAAATGAAGGATTTAGACTAAAATTTAAAAAATACGCTTTTGCAACAAAATCGGTTAAATATCTCGGACATATAATAGAAAATAATACAGTAAGACCAGTAAAAGATAATTTAATATCTATACAAAATTTCCCTACACCGAAATCACAAAAAAATATTAGACAATTTCTTGGGAAAATAAACTTTTACCATGAGTATATACCGAAAAGCACGGTTCTACTAGATCCACTACATAAATTATTAAGGAAAAACGAAAAATTTATATGGTCCGCAGAATGCGAAAAATCTTTTTAAGATATAAAAAAACTTTTATGCTCTCAACCAATACTAGAGATCTTTGACACGGATTTACCGATAAGGATCTACACAGACGCATTACTAGAAGGTATTGGGGCAATATTTAAACAAATACAAAAAAATGGTAAAGAAAAACCAGTAGCATATTTTTCAAAGAAGCTGAACGAATCACAAAAGAGAAAGAAAACAATTTATTTAGAATGTCTGGCAATTAAAGAAGCAATAAAATATTGGCAGTTTTGGTTAATTGAATGGAGGTTTATTGTTTTTTCGGACCATAAACCTTTAGAAAATTTAAATGTAAAATCCAGAACAGACGAAGAACTAGGTGAATTAACCTACTACTTATCCCAATATGACTTTGAAATAAAATAGATTCCAGGAAAAAATAATTCCGAAGCAGATAGTTTAAGTCGAAACCCAGTTCTAGAAGAAAACCAAAACAACGATGAAATTTTACAAACTGTAAATTATATAAATCTAGAAGAAATAAAATCAGATCAAGAGAAAAATATAATAATAAAAAAAATTAAAACAAAATTAATACAAGAAGATGGAATATTCTATAAAATAATTAGAAATAAAACAAAAATTATGTTAACAGAACAACTAAATATAAAACTAATAAAAAATATACATAAAAACTGGTGTCATCTAGGAATTAGACAAACGATAAACAAGATATGTCCGTATTACACCGCAAAAAATCTAACGTCTAATATAAAAAAAATATGTAAAACTTGTGAAACATGCATAAAAAATAAATCAAGAGGTCAGATAAAATATGGATTGATGTCTCACTTGGGACCAGCGACAAAAGCATTCGAAATAATGTCAATAGACACGATTAGAGGTTTTGGAGGAAATAGGTCAACAAAAAAATATCTTCATTTACTAGTTGATCACTTCACAAAATAAGCATTCATCTTAACATCTAAAAGCCAAAGTTCCTCCGATTTTATTAAATTGGTAAAAAACGTGCTAAACACTGATTCAATTGGAATAATTCTGGCAGACCAATACCCAGGAATAAACTCAAAAGAATTTAAAAAATTTTTAGACAGCAATAATGTGAAAATAATCTTTACAGCAGTAAATGCACCATTTTCAAACGGATTGAATGAAAGATTAAATCAAACTTTAATCAACAAGATAAGATGTAAAATAAATGAGACAAAACATAAAAAGGCATGGACAACAATTGCCAGAGAATGCATATATAAATATAACCAAACAGAACATACAGTAACTGGCTTTACACCTCAATACTTATTAGATGGCACAAACACAAATCCCCTGCCAAAACAACTAAAACAAAAAATAAGTATCGATGACTGGATAAAGGATAAAGAAGTAGCTTTAGAGAGAAGAAAAAAATCACACAATTACAATAAAAATATTTATGATAAAAATAGAAAATACCATGAATTTCAGACAAATGATTTAGTACATATAGAAAATGGAAATAAACTAAACAGAAGAAAACTAGATAACCTAAAAATAGGACCATTCAACATAGTAGAACAAATATCTAAGTCAATATTTAAAATTAACACTGGAAAAAATAAATCAGAAACAAGTTTGTTTCACGTATCGAAATTAATACCGATACCAGATGTAAATTACGAATGAAAATTGTAGCAATTTTCACCCCGGGAGCGGAGATGCAAAGAAAAGATGCTTTCTTTAAATTAAATTTCCTACGCGTCTCATGTTCCGCGCACCTTTGGCTAAGTATTGACAGAGGGAGTAATTACAAGGAGAGTATAAGATAGAAAGAGAGGGGTACAGATATAGAAAATTTACATACAAACACGTGTTACAAAATAAGAATAAATTTAATCTAATAAAACAGATTGTAAGTAAATAGAGACGAGATAATTATAAGCTGTAATTGTCGTTTCTTTATTTACAGGTATGTAAATAATGTAAATATAAATATTCTGATTATTTAGTTAAAACAAGGTTATTCAATTAAAACTTTATTTACAGAGAAACTTCATTGGTTTATTATTATCACCTTCTCCATTATAATAGACAACATTATATATATATATATATATATATATACATATATATTTAATATAACCGCGTTACCGAAATTTAATCCAAACATTCACTATTATAACAAAAAAAAAATGTGTCCAAAGGGCAGTCTACTTACCGCACACGAGTCTTTACAATCAAATCCTTCCAACAAGATACAAAGCCTCTTCTCGATTCACCGCAATCAATGGATTCTCGTCTCCCTCAAATTCTCTGTTCAGAAAAACTTCTGCACTAATAGCTTCGTTCGCCATCAAGATAATCGAAAAACTCAAGAATACTTTCTAAAAATTCAAAAGAACACCGGCGTCTCTTATGGCAGATTCGCTAGTAGAAAATCTCTTCCTTCTTTTTCCACTTTCTTCTCCTCTTTCTCCTATTTCCATCATGGCCGACCCGCGGCGCTGTCAATTTCCCATATTTGAATATGGCACCGGGGGCCTGATTCTGTAACTGTATCGATGGTGACATACAAAAATTTCTGTTTAAAGAACCTTTTTGATTGGCCTAGATACTTTCTCGGCCAATCAAAAAGTTTCTTTAAACAGAAATTTTTGTATGTCACCATCGATACAGTTACAGAATCAGGCCCCTGCTTTCCATTGTTGGCAGGTCAACAGGTATTACCGATCATGCTGCCACCATTATTGGCTCGTAAAGTCGTTTAAAAGTGGCGGCATGACTTCCATTATCTACCCGTGGTGTTAGCTGGGCTGACGCCTCTACTTGTGCAATTCGCACTCTTCTTTTCTCTCTCTCTTACGTACGGGAGTTGATTCTGAGAGAGTCCCGCGCTTTGTTGTGCCGGCGCGCTCTTTCGGCGGTCCACGTTGTACATGCGAATGAGCCCCTCCCCTCACCGCCCCCGCCTAAGTAAACGCATATGGTGGTCTGCTACGCGCGCGAGTCCGGTCTCTTTTTGTCTCACTCACTTTCGCATTTACGAGGGACGTTGTGTTGTTGGTGATAATCCGGATCCAGTGCGACTCCACGGCGACGACGTCTACGAGGGATGGAGCTTTCCATTATCGGAGGTGTTGCTCGTAAGGTACGGTGTCTCCACCAGGTTCCCATCATCCGGCGAATAACCTCTTGTCTCCGACTTAGTTAATGCTGTGGTAAGTATTCATATTTATATTCGTCTCTCCAACACATGAACCAAAACAAATCCTATCCATTTCCCTAACCTCACTGTAAACACTTTTTCTCTCGGCTGCACCGAAAATACCGCGATGGTCTGTCGACTGCGCTTTTACAATCCCTCGCGATATAACCGATTTCTTGACACCAGTAGCATCGCGAGGCAGTTTCACGTAGCCGTAGTTCACTCAACCTATCCAAAGCTTGCCATTTTCGTAGCTGCTATATTTTGCAGCTACCACGGAAAGATAGACGCTGGTCATCTGGGTACCTGGGTGTGTATATGTGTAGTGTTTATATATAAAAGTGTATTTAGTTTCCATATGTTATATTCTGATGAGTGGGTACAAGTTATAAGCAGTATAACTAGTAAAATACAATTTTAATATTAATTTTTCAGAAACATCATATTAATGTGATACATATGGGCAATCGAGAGACAAAATATTTTAATTTTATAACTTTGAAATACTTTCTTCAACATGATGTTGAACTTCATGTAATTTCTAGAAAAAAGTTCTTTTGTACTTTTTACATCGAATTAGCTAATTTTGTTTTATAAGAGATAAAAAACCCTATCTAAAAAAATTTAATAAAAATAATTGTTTATAACAATAAATAAGTGTAATTAACTGACAGAATCTGAATTAAACTATCAATAATAGCATATAAATGTCTCATTTTCGACTGTGCATAATAGTTATTTATTTGTTATCTATTTATTTCTAATATAATCAACTATTATCCAATATTTTCAGTTTTTTACATATATTGAAAATTTTTGTTGACAATTAATGTTTTTGTTAAAAACTGACTATATAGATTTTTTAATAGATTTTTCTGCATTTAACTGCATATGCATATAAATTACCTAGTTTATAAATCGTTGCCTCGTACGAAGAAAAGCACAACTCAAATTTTCCCATTTAAAATAATATTACAAAATCTGAGTTGTGCTTTCTATCGTACGAGGCGTCGAAATTTAGTTTGAACAAAAAAATATTAATTTATTTTCTTTTCAACATTTATTATCTGTACATCATACGAAAATGTAAAAAACTGATAATATCAATTATTAATAAATTATATTACAAAGAAAATAGATGCGTGCAATTAAAATCTGTTATTTGCACCTAGAAAGTAAACGTGCAGGCATCCTAATATCAAATCCTATAATCAAACATTAACAATTATTAACAGAAAGTAACTGTGAAATATAGTTTTTACCAGATCTATTCTGAATGTAACTATTATATACAGTTTTTGGCTATAATATTTACTTATTTTCTTTTCTAAACATTTTCCACAAACACCTTCAATAAATGTCAAACACTAAAAATATTGTTTAATAAATTCTTGTATTAGAAAAGAAAATATAGATATAAACAATTAATAACCATTATTCGAAGTCCAATATCAGACATTTATATGCTATATTGTTAACTGTTTTATTCAGTTATTTACAGATAGTTTCAGTTAATAATGCTTATTTATTATTATAATCAATTATTTGCATTAATTTTTTCCGCTAGAGAAGTTAAGAAAAAATAAAAAAAATGTTAAATTTATTAATTTTGTCCTTGAACGACTCAAAAACTATTTAATTTTACCGTAATTTGAAAATTTAAATATCCATCCAAAATCTGTAGAAGATATTTTTAAAGTTGATAAAAAAATTTTTTTGATTGGACAGCTCTATATAAGGTAAAAGTCCCTATTAATAAACGATCTTTAACATGTCTTTTGCTTTGATCTCAATAAAAAATTGAAATAAGCATAAATGTTGGAAATTTGTATACCATCCGATGCGCGTATTCTTTGTGAACAATTACCTGGTTTAACATTTTAATTTAAACGGTTTTAATTAATTATATTATTAAAAAACGGATAACTTTATGTGCACGTATTATTAAACGCCTTGAAAATACATGTCCCGACTGTTTAATAATCCTGTTCCTATTTATTAAATACTTTTAAAAACTCAATATTTAACTATTTTTTAACAATTTAGCTTAGTATTTCGATTGGCACTACAAAGATTTATCTTTATTTAGTGTATGAAATCATAAACTTCTATAAATAAAACGATGTTTAATAATTTTAATCATAATACAAATGCGAGTTACTTTGGTAAAATAATGATAAAATGAACCTGTAAGAGTCTATAAATAAATATTGTATAATACGGTAAATACTGATTTGAAACAGTGTTTATACTGTTTAATAATAGGGACAGAAACAAAATTATATGTACGTAGTATGGAACAGCTAATAATTTAATTAAAACAATATTTAAATTGCAAAAACAGTCTGTAATCGAAATATACGATATAAAAACTATCCCCTAATGCTTAAACGATCATATATAATCCTCCTATTAATGTATTAGAGTTAGAAAACTTTGTGCGACAATGCCGACTTTTTCCGTCAAAATGTTAATCGATCTATGCAATTTTGCCGAGTTCACAGTTGAATATTTTTTCGTAATTTCCCCAGTGCTTCATTCAAATTTATTTCAATTCGTAAACACAGTTAATAGACTAAATTATTTAATAAAATTTTTCTAATCATTAATATACATTATAACGGTAAGCGAGTTACCGATCAGGTGAGTAACCGAAAAGAGTATCGAGATCCTAGCGGAAATAATCATATTCGTATGTTTATAAATACTTAATAAAAGTTATTAGCTTTTATTAGATTTTCATAACACTTTATAAAGTGCGGATTTGGACTCTAGTAATAGTTTAAAAAATTTGGTAATGTTTATAAGATTTTATTAGTTATTTTTAAAAATTTCGTAAATATTTCTAAGCTTTATTAGGATTTATTAGATTTTTGTATTTCGAAAATATCGTAAAAAACTAATATAGTAACTGTTGCATTTTCCTGTATTTAACTGTTTTTAGCTGTTTCTAAGTAAAGTATGCAAAAAAACAAAAGCTATTAATATAAGATTGCTATTGATAAATATTCATAAAACTTCTGAATACTTATTTACTGTATATAATAATTTAAAAAAGTTATTAGTAGTTATTAGCTTTTTTAAGCTCGCACATTTCTTTTGCTTTTGAAAAGAAACCTAAAAGCTAATAAAATCTAGCAAAATATAAGAAGAGCTAATAAAAGTTATAAATTCTTATTAACTATTAATGGAGTCCAAAATCTGCATATTATAAATTGATAATAAAATTTATTAGCTTTTCTCAGCTCTTTCTGGAAAAATAAATTTCCGCCTGGAGAGTGATGCGCGTGCAGGGAACGCGCGAGTATCGTGCGCGAAGGGAGTAACGAGATGGAGTTCGCGCGCTTGACACAACAACGTGTTGATAACCGCCGTGATATCTTTAACGGGATAAAGAACCCAAGTATCGGTGCATCTAGTGAGTGGGTGTGAGGTTTTTCTCCCCACCAAACTTCACGTCGGCGTGCGGAGCAGCACGGCCCAGATAAAGGGAAAAAGAAGGAAGCCAGGAGTAGACCGCCTTCCCGACCGTTGGAGTGAGAGAGAGAGAGATAGAGAGAGAGAGATAAGCACAAGGCCGAGCTATGTCTCCGTTGCCCAGTCTTTTCCCGCCGAGGCGAGATATTTAGATTTGCGGTAAGTGGTGCACCACGTTTAGACCCGCGTGTCTGATTAATATTTCGTGTCCCGATTTTCCTGGTACGGTCCAGGTGAGGAAGCGTTCCTCTTTTCCCCCCTCTCGTGACAAATCCCGCCCGGGTAGACAGGTCGGTGGTTCGCGGGAGCCACTTCACGAGAGAAGGCGCGCGTGACGTAGGAAGCTTAAACGTGAGAGCTCCCTACGTCAGAGATACATACGTCACGCGGTGTGACGTATAGCTATCAGGTTAAGCAGCCGATCATTCCCGGATCGGTTGCTCGTAACTCGTCAGTTAAATAGATTTTAACTAATTGTTTTTGCGCTGACCTCGGGAGTAGTTATTGGTACGACTCCCCTTCAATTGTTAATGTTGATTTATTGTTAATGATGGATTATTGGGTGGTGGCAGCAATAAAAACAACACCTCACTACACTTCACTTAATTTAATATAAAAATAATAAAACAATAAAAGTACAAGATAATAAAATCGAGATCTCGCGGTGGCGCCAAAACGATCAACTCAGATCGGTAGCTGAGGAGAGAGTAAGTCCTCCGACGGACACCGTGCTCTTCTATTGTCTTAAGGTGGTGGGGGAAAATCGATAGAAGGGCCGATCGCAATTCCAACACTCCCTCCCGATCGGACCTGTAATCACTTACTGTTTCCTAAAAGAAATACAAATCACACATATTAAGCATAATATATACGCATCTCTTTATCCATTCATTATCTTGAAGGTTAGTTTATTATGTAAACCAAAAGCCAACGGCTTTGTAAATATCTCAGCAAGCTGTTCTTTTGACTTAACCCACATCACTTTAACAAAACCCTTTTTAACACATTCTCTCACATAATGTTCTTTAATTTCAATCATATGTCGCAATTTATTGTTACCTGTCATTTGGGTGGCTGTACTAGCCGCCTAATTGTCGCACCACAGAATCATAGGTTTGAAGTCATCAATTAGAATCAATTTGAGAGCATTTGACAACGAAATTTTATATTGACACGCCTCGCTCATTGCTATATACTCAGCTTGACAGTTAGATAATGCGACATTTAATTGTTTGTGTGTCTTTCAAGACACCGCATCTCAAAACATTATTATTAACAAAACTCTAGTTCTCAACTATTTCTACAATCGGCAAAACTTGCATCTGAATAAGTCTGAATATCATCAGTATTACCAGTATATTTTAGACTCAAGGACGCACTTCCCTTTAAATATCTAAAATCCCTTTTATCATTTCCCAATCGTCCTCATTCGGATTTATTTGATGCCTACGCGTCACATTTGCTAGATACAATAATGAACACACGGCTTCTCTATAGGGAACATTCAGTTTCAATTCGTCACTTTTGTATTCAGATTTTGTCTCATTCTCTTCGCGATCGCGTCTCTTACGATTTGCTACCTGGTTTGTAATCATCGGAGTCCTTTGCGGATGCATCTCACCAAACCCAAATCTCTGTAACAATTTTAATATATAGCTTTCTTGTGACAATGTCAACGTTTTATTCACTCTATCCCGTATAATCTTAATTCCCAGAAAGCACTTCGGTTCTTCCAGATCAGTCATTTCAAATTCTGATTTCAATTTAGTTTTCACCTCGCTTAGTCGGACTTGATCGTTGCTAGCAATTAACATGTCCTCAACATACAAAAACTGAAAAACAAAATTTTATTCGCCTCTCGCCAAGTAAAGAAACATGGTTCGCTATCATGAGTATGTAAGCATATTTTATTAGCGGCTTCCGTAAACCTTTCATTCCAACGTTTCGGACTGATTTTTTTAAACCACACAACGCTTTCTTCAAATTACAGACCTTTTCTCGCTTCTCTTTGCTCGTCACATTCATGCCTTCTGGCAATTTCATGTATATCTCTTTGCTTATAGTTCCGTTCAAGAAAGCGGTTTCACGTCCATTTGATATACGTCCAAATCATATTTATTAATGATAGCTAGAACCGATCTTATCAAGGTTAATCTCGAAACAGGTGCGTATGTTTCAACCAAATCATATTCATTTCTATCCTTCAAACCTCTTATAACAAGTCTCGCTTTATATTTACACGTCCCTTCTTTTTCCATCTTTTTCTTCAAGATCTACCTAGAATCTATTATATTCGGTTTATTTTCGCCTCTCACAATTTCAGATCGTTCTACCAGTTCCCATACTTCATTTTGTTCATTGAGTCCAATTCACTCTGAATTGCAGACAACCAATTTTCTTTGTCTCTTGAACTTATCGCCTCTCTATATGATTGTGGGTCACAGTTAATTTCGCTAACAGTGCATTATATTTTGGATTACTTAATATTTGTTCTTTTTCTATTTCGCTTTCTTTCGCTTGTAATTTCCTCGGGCAACCTCTCTTTCTCTTTTCTACTCCCTCCTTTCTTATTATTTCCTCAGATTCTCTCGACACATCTTTCTCATAATTCAAGAACCACTTCTCGTTTACCTTTTCAAAATTATTGTCCCAGTCTTGTATTTCATTCTTTGTGAATCTGTCACCAAAAACAATTTTTTCATTGAATCTCACATCTCGACTTTCATAAAATCTATTCTCATCTGGTTTGAACAAGACATAACCGGTGGCTTTGTATCCAACAAGAAAACTTAGGATTGCAATCTGTCCAAACTTAGGACCTATTTTCCTCTGAATCTTTACATGCAACCGAAACGCCTAAATTGTTTTAAATTCACGGTATAATTTGTGTTGAATTTTTCCAAAGGAGAAACCATCTCATTTGACTTGTGCGGAGTTCTATTGTAAGCATAAACAGCAGCACCCAAAACCAAGTCCCTCATATTTTCTGGAAATTTCGAATCAAACATTAGCGCTCTTACTTTCTTCTGAATAGTCTGATTGAATCTCTCAGCCACTCCATTGTGCTGAGGAGTATCAGAACTTTCCAACTACAATTCAGCTCCGAGTGTTTCGAGTACTTTAATTGTATCGCCTCCCGTAACTTCTGTGTCCTGATCTGATCTTAAATAATAGACTTTCGCGTCTCGTCCAAGTAAATTTCTCGAAGTTTTAACAAACTGATCAAGACACGATCCTGTATCATTTTAAATTTCATGGAATATGCCTGAGCTAATCGGGAATAATCATCGACAAATACAGAAATAAAGCGATATCCCTTTGAATGTGATTTCGGTCTTATCGGGCCCATTATGTCCGAATGAATCATTTATAATTGAGCATTGTTCATTTTAGTCATTCTACACACTTCGCATTCAAGCACGGAATTATCAAATTTCACATCACTCAATTCCTTAAAATCAGGAGATCTCTTCTGCAAGTTTCTCAGATAATTTAAAAAGGCATGACCCATTCTCACATGCCATAACATTGACTTATTCGATAGGGCAGGTAAATCTGTGTCGCAATCAATTTCCTTTTCACATCTCAATTTTTCATCAGTGTTTACAGTTATTTCGTTAGGGTTATGCAGTTTTCTATCTGCCACTGTTATTTCAAAGCTTGAACCGACTTTCAACACGTCACTTTTATTTCAAAGCTTGAACCGACTTTCAACACGTCACTGTTATTTCAAAGATTGAACCGACTTTCAACACGTCACTGTTATTTCAAAGCTTGAATCGACTTTCAACACGTCACTGTTATTTCAAAGCTTGAACCGACTTTCAACACGTCACTGTTATTTCAAAGCTTGAACCGACTTTCAACACGTCACTGTTATTTCAAAGCTTAAACCGACTTTCAACACGTCACTGTTATTTCAAAGCTTAAACCGACTTTCAACACGTCACTTTTATTTCTTAATTTCTGACTGGGATTCGATTCCTTGGATTTCATTTAATTTTACATCAGGAGTCTGTTTAATTTTGCTTCTGGTTAGAAGTACGCATTGGTGTACAATTGAATTTTTCTGAACTTGATTTTGAACTATCGCTTCGCTTTTCTATTTCGATTTCAACCAACCAGTATGGTTTCTCGTATATTCCAGTCAGAAAGGTTTTATTCGAAATGGGATCAAATATATCTACTCTCTCATTATCCAAATGAATGCCTAGTCCCTTGTCTACAAATTTTCTTAAGGATAGCAAATTTTCCGAAAGTGATTATCACATTATTTAAGGTTAGAATTCTATTATTTCCCGTTTTAATATCTACGCATCCCGCTCCCTCCGATTTTAAGCTCGCCTCTGGAATTTTGTTTGCGCATCTCTCACATTTCTCTCATCACTTCCAAATTGTCTTTTGTAACCTAGAGTTCGATTCTCTTGGTTAAATCTCGCATACCTTATAATACCGCGTCCTCTTTCACGTCTCTCGTTGCTCGCATCACTTGTGCTGGGATTTGGGCAATTCTCGGCCTTACGCTCCCGTGATAACTGCCTACAATTGTAGCATAATTTTTCTCCCGAGTTTTTCCTGGGACATTCACAACTAATATGCCCATATGCGTGACACTCGTAGTAACGCATCCCTTCTATTTGTGCGGTAGCCAGAGCTACTCTAGGCTTCACACTAGTGCTCACTGTCGCACCTCCGCTTCCCTTCCTCATCGCTTCATGCTGTAAAAGAAATGTTTTTAATTGATTATAATTTAGATCCTTACCCGTCGCGTTTTTGTTCACAAAATTAAGTTCGTGAATCTGTGGCACTTCTCGTACTATTGCATTATAAAAGGCATCACGAATCTCAGATTCAGCAAACGGCTGAGTATGAGGAATATTATTATGTGTTCTTATTATCTCATCAAATTTATCAACGAAAACTGACACTCTCTCTTTACGTTTAAACACCAAAGAATACAACTGTTTCCTTAAGTTAACAGACGATAAACTACACTCACATCTCTTAATTTCCTTAATTTTTTCCAGCATCTCTTTCGGGTTTTTAATATCAATTAATTTGGCATGATAATTTTGATCGATATGATTTATTAAAATGTCTCTGACTTTAAACTGATCTCGCGTTAACATTTCTCTTTCCGTCGCGTCTCGTTTTTCAGAGTTTTCATCAATAATGTACATTAAATCCAAGGCAATTAATTCCGAAGTAAAGTAATCCATAAACAGTTCGTATTTCATTTGTACCGATAATTTATAATCTCTCTTTGTACTCGAATCTCTTACATTCAGTAATTTAATCGCGTCTTTAAACTCACTCATGCCATTCGATTTGTTAAAAATTTTAGTTTCCGAATTATTTTCTTTCTCTACTTCTGATCTAATTAATTTTATTATATCCGCTTTCGATATAACGTCATGCCCCGAATTTTCGGTCGAGTTATGTGCAATTTCTTTAAAATCATTTTCATTCTTATCATAAAACTCATCTCTTACCTCTTTCATTTCCCTTAACACCTCTCGTCCTTCACGAATGCATCCTCTCATCTCCGAACACATTCGTCTCATCTCATCGTTGAGGTTGCGCTTCTCATCAATATTTTCTCTCAAGTTGTTTCGTTGTGATATGTCGCGTCCCGTCATGGAATCAAAGAAATTGTTTATGTCCGTGACCACCATGTCTACCCGGATCCTCAAATTCGCAACAGGTTGCATTTTCTCCTCAATAACTTGAGTGACTCTTTCCATCACATTTCTCGTCTCATCCATCTCATCTGAAAAATCATCTCTTTTAATATTAGGCAATTTAGTTTTGTTTTTAATTCGCATGCTTATGTTGCATTTTTCATCAGCAATAATCAACGGCGCATTTTTATTCAACACATTCGCTTCTCTGAAATTTCGCTTCTCGTTTATTATCGAATCTCGTTTATCGCTCATCTCAGAGTCCGTTTCGCATTCAATATCTCTGCTCATCTCTTCACCCTTCTCGTCCACGTCTCTCAGGTCGACCTCAAACGCATCATCGTTCAACTCATCGCTTGTAATACCCATCTCTTTCGCATCATTCAAATCCCATTTAATCATTTTAGATTTTACTAAATTGCCTAATTCGGTAGAGGGGTAAGTAATTAGCTGGTTTTTGACCGGAATGGTCAGTACTTCCCTTTTATTGCGCCTAGCCTTGATTGCTTCAGATACCACTCGAATCTGATCTCCTGATAGGTGATCCATATCTGAAAAACATGTATCGCAATCAGCTGATGGTTCAACCTCTTGAACACAAAGCTGTTAAACCATCAGCGAATGTAGCCAACTAACACTTGAACACAAAGTGTAGCCAACCACATCCCCACTAATGCACTGCGAGAACGTACGACGCCTGCAGCACATCAGCAGACCAGCTGTGCCGATGAATGCAACTTTTAAAACACTTTAATAATTATTATTTATTATGTACACAGGGTACATGTGAATCCGGATTCTATTGTGAAAATTATTTACTTTTCAAGAAGGTCTAGACCAACCTTCTGCCCGGGGAAACTGTTCTCATGTCAATTCTCATTTTAAACAGCGCATCACTTTGTTAACGTTAACTTTTACTTAATATCCTTTTAAAGTTGCTTAGTCATTTGTTCGACCGATATTGTATCGCATGCGGTACGAGAAAGAGGAAAAAGAAAAGAAAAGAAAAGGAAGATCAGCTGATCCGAAATTAGCGTGCAAGATCCTGCCTATCTAGCCTTTCGTCTACTATACTTCGCGCTTCTTTGCATCGAGAACGCCCCGCTCCGCGCTCACCTAGTCTCGCTCGTTTCCCTACTACGTAAGTACGCGTCTCCGCTCTCTTCCCCACTTCGCGCGCGCCCGAACTCGCGCTTCTCCCGTACACGCCCTTCTCCCGTACTCGCCCTTCTCTCTCTTTCTCGAGTGTTCCCGAGCTCGTTCGGCCGCTCTCGCCTTGCGCTCTCCTTCTAACTCGCACTCACGCTCTCCTTCTCACTCGCACTCACGCTCTCCTTCTCTCTCGCACTCTCGCTCTGCTATTCCTACTTCGTCGCTCACGTGTTCCCGCCGCATGCAATACCCGGTACAAACAAATGCCGCGCTCTGACCTTTCCAAGGTCCTGTTCCACGAATTTTTCGAACAAAAGACAATCGTGTCTATGAACATTTTTTCTCATCACACTCACAATTTTTCGCATCTAGGCTTTTCTCATCACATCCACACAAGATTAATAATAGATTAATAAATAAATTAATAAAATTAATAAACCATGAATACCGGCCGGTGAATTTGCATAACATGTTAGTCCAAGATCGCATCGCACAACGATATCGTTTTAAACACAAATCACCGCGTCGCTATCAAATCGATTTTCACTTCACTTTATTAAGAATTTTCACATACCCTTGGTGATGCTGCTCGTCGCCTTCTCTCCTTCTTCCGACATCCTCGTTATGCACGACTCTTACCAAAAAGCAGAACCTTCTCTGAATTCCCCGCGCAAATGGAAGCGGTGGTGGGCCGATAACTTGATGGATTATTGGGTGGTGGCAGCAATAAAAACAACACCTCACTACACTTCACTTAATTTAATATAAAAATAATAAAACAATAAAAGTACAAGATAATAAAATCGAGATCTCGCGGTGGCGCCAAAACGATCAACTCAGATCGGTAGCTGAGGAGAGAGTAAGTCCTCCGACGGACACCGTGCTCTTCTATTGTCTTAAGGTGGTGGGGGAAAATCGATAGAAGGGCCGATCGCAATTCCAACAGTTAATTTATTAATATTTAATTGTTTATTTAATAAATCGACTCGGCGAGACGATCGTTCTCGCCGATTAACGTAAAATATCGATTGTTGATAATGTTTTACCGGTTACAGTCCTATCCTACGAATATCGCCCTCTCCGGTGTTTACCCTAGTTGGCAATTTTGGGCATAGGCCCCAACACACGGTATCTAAGGGAAACGAGGTGTTTGACGTTGTTAACGAGAATCAAAGTGATTCCCGGCCGCATCGTGGGACTGCACACTTAAGGTTGGTAAGTTGGCACAAATTGGGGCTAATCGGGGGCCATACATTTCCCCAGTACCCACCCCGTTGCAACATATACTTTTCTTTCAATTCGTATTACTTTGTCTCTGTTTAGTACGAGGTACACTTTTCTCGAGGTATTTATTAATAGGGACTTTTTACCTTATTGTGTCATTTTCATAATATAGAGTTAGTATTAAATTATGACTAACCTTCTTTTTTCATACCAGCTTTAAAACACATTTTAAGTCGACAATACCGACATTGATTCCGTTTATCTTTATTAATCACACACTTCCTATGATATCTGTAAATAAAAATAAACATAAATCAAAGAAATATATTTTTTAGTAACGTAAATTATAAAAATATAACTCGAAAATTAGTGTTTTAATATTACAAATATGTATTTCAATTAACGCATTAGCATAATAGTAAACAATTACACTAAGTAAATGAAAACGAGCAACAATTTATTAAATTTTGTTAATAATGAACCTTTTTTCTGCTTGAAAATATGCAGTTTAAAAATATAATTTTTCTTGCCCAGGCAAAAGTTTTTAATTTAATATAGAATTTTGTCGGTCTTGCTGAGCTAACGTCTAACGACTCTAAGAACTCCAAGTTGCTCGCTCGAAAAGGCACGACAATTCGCCGCGTATCAATCCCGAGGACAACATTATGAAGGCCACAAGCCGCCAGACATAAACAAAAAGAAGAAGCAAATAAAATACTAAGTAATAAAATTGAAAATATTTTAATAAGAAAGAAAGAAATTTTAAGTCTGTGTTTCGTCTTGGGACCGTCTGCCAGAACTCATCAGTGGGGCGCAGACGGTCCCTGCCCCAGACACACAAGACAATATTATTGAATCAAAATAATGATAAACTTAAAATTTTGGTATCGTAAGAACGAATGAACGGAGCCTATATAAGTACACATAAGGTGGAAAATCTGATTGTGGATGGAAAAGTGCCCCCTAACATCAGAGTATGTACTATGGACATAATTTTAAACCAAAGTCCTGTTATTATTAAAAATATAATTTTTCTCGCCCAGGCAAAAGTTTTTAAATTAATATAGAATTTTGTCGATCTTGCTGAGCTAACGTCTAACGACTCTAAGAACTCCAAGTTGCTCGCTCGAAAATTTTTGTTTATGTCTGGAGGCTTGTGGCCTTCATAATGTTGTCCTCGGGATTGATACGCGGCGAATTGTCGTGCCTTTTCGAGCGAGCAACTTGGTGTTCTTAGAGTCGTTAGACGTTAGCTCAGCAAGACCGACAAAATTCTATATTAATTTAAAAAATATGCAGTTTAATTTTAGTATATACCAAGATTACAGGTAAATGTAGTTGATAGATATATGGTAATTTTTACGCATATCTTCCAATATATTCGACGAATACGCGACCCGCTATCGGTATGTGTATCTCTCTCACGCAAGTGTATATATTTGGCGGGACAGAGTGCTTCACACTCTGGCGTACTTTCTATCCTAAAGGCGGAAACCACCATGCTCCGCGAGTGTTGCACCGCGCTCTACACACATCTGAGTATCCGAGCACGGGTATCAGCGCAGAGTATTTCTCATACCGAGAAAGAGTGTACCAAGGTAAGTACATACGTTGTATGCAGGTTAGACAATATCGTGCGGAGTTTGAGAAGAACTCCGCTCCGGCCGCATCGAGGGGCAATCGTGGCGAAACGATCAGCTGCTTGGTAACGCAGTTGATCATAATAATGTGATTTTCCTGTGCATTAAGGATATGCACAGGACGAATAAAACCCTATTATAGATAAGATCTACACTGTTACTATATATATATATATATATATATATCCCCTGCATATCCTAAGAGTTTGCCACTATATTATAAAACGCGACAACTGTATTGCTTGTAAACTTTCGGTCATTATGCATTTCTATTTTATAGGTTTATCATAAGCTTCTTCGCTATTTGACAAGTTGCAAAGACCGCTGTTTATGAAAGAACATCAGCTACTACCCTACTGAAAAAACTTACGAAAATTAGAACTAAACTTTCTAATTTTATTGAAAAACAGTATTACTAAAAAATGTGTATTTTTTTCCTCTTTAATCGTACAGAATCGATTGGACATAACATAAAATAAAGTTTAAGATGGGAGTAGTGGTGACTGGTATGATCCACTGAGAAAAGTAATTCTTTGCTTCAAAGAAATGGTGTATTTGACATTGTTTTAAAATCTTTACTTTGCGACAAATATCAATTTCTTAACTATTAAGAAATATTCCTCAAGGGGAGTCCGTAGAGTATAGTTGAATATATCACCACCCGAAAATTTGCGAGAAGAAGTGGCGCTGCCGTCAGATAGGCTGAGTTGATATTCGACAACACTTTTGAACAATTAAAAAAAATAGAGTCTTTACCACACAAAATCAAAGTTGAGCGCCATAGCTATCGATGTAATGATTAATTACATATTACTTAGCTGATCGAAAAGTCAGTATTTTCGACGAATAGTGAGAAGTACGAAGTGACTTCGGTATGTGTTCTCAGAATTGATTCGTACTTCTCACTATTCGTCGAAAATACTGACTTTTCGATCAGCTAAGCAATATGTAATTAATCATTACATCAATAGCTATGGCGCTCAACTCTGATTTTGTGTGGTAAAAACTCTATTTTCTTTAAATGTTCATAATTATTGTCGAATATGAACTCAGCTTATCTGACGGCAGCGCCACTATTGCTCGCAAAATTTCGGGTGGCGAAATTTTGAAGCTATCGGTACGGACTCCCCTTAATATAAAAGTAATCAAATGAAACCTAATGTTTTTTTATTGATAGATATTAATTTTAAACTTATTTATAAAGTTAAGATTATTATTAACGTAAGGAATATACTTTTAGATCATATTGAACGCATTCGTTTAGTCAAATTAGTACATATATTTAATTACGCTAATACACGAGAATTAGGTAGACATACTTATATCATTAATGCATAATATTTACTATGAAGTTCAAAAAGACGTCGACTTCCTCTAGCGGCGCGTAAAAAGATTATCCTTACGATGCATTATATTAATAATAATATTTCATTTATTACGTATTAATAAAGAACGTATTAATTAAGACAAAATAATATAATCGTTTTTGACCAAAAATTCAAGTCACTGAATTCTTAATAGTTAAGACATGTGCCTTTAGCCCTATTCTAATCCACATTTCTTAATAATTAAGAAATATTCTTTGACTCAAAGATATTTTTCTCAGTGTACGCTTCCATACACAGAAGATGATTTTCGTCTATATATATACCTATGTCTAGTCTGTAAACAGTAAAAATACAAGAACACAAAGAATCTATTTTTATAGGTTAATTTATAGTGAAATAATAACATTAGACAATTATAATATTAGGTTTATGAAATATAAAGAAAAAATATCTTATTTGGTAATCATAGCAGCCGTTGCATAACCATCACTAGGTTCCAACTTTTGATTCAGCATCTTTGAAAATATCGTACAAAACGATTACCCTATTAACGATAAAATTACGAAATCCGCGAAATTAACAGTAAATTAATTACTAAAACAAATTAAATTGGCGAACGTTTCATATTGTGTTTGTTTGGCAAGAAACAATGTCAAAATGATCGATTTTTTGCGATAAAAACAAACCAACTTTTGTTTTTCGAAGAAAGCATTTTACCACTAATTTCGTCGTGGATATTGTAATTTTATGTTGATCATTGTTCTATTCGACATTTCGAAGACGCTATGAGAATATTGGAACCTAGTGATACTTATTCAACCCCGGCGGTTCTGTTTATCAGGAAAGTTCTGTTTTTAGTATTTCATCAACCTAATATTATGAATATCTAATGTTACTATTTCATTATGAATTAATTTATAAAAATATATATACTTTGTGTTTTTATATATTTTTTATAGGATGGAATTTCATAAACACGAAGTGAATCATCTTTTGCGGATGGGATCCGTGTCAAATGGCCCACGCGTCAAATGTCTCGCCAATAAGAAAAGAGAAATTTAAATTTGGCCCACCAATCAGAAATAAATTTACTTTTTTTTCAAATAGAAAGTGGGGGAAGCCCGTGGAAATTGCAGTCGATAAAGAAGAGTATTATTAAATATTTCTTATTTAAATATATGTTGCCTTTTACTAGTTTTAAATATTTATTGGTTTTGCGAAACAGTGATTGTCTTTATCTACACATGTAGATCTTTTTTAAAGTACATTAAAAACTAAATTGCAGACTAAAGTTTTCTGTCGCTTAATTACATACTATTTTTCTTACACCTTCGCTAATAAGTGCATGTTATATATAGCAGGTTACTTTGTGCATGATGTGAGAAAAGAGATTTTATAAATTTTTGGATCCAGAGAAATATCTTATCAGAAAGAAGTATCTTTTTTATTATATTATTTTATATTCATATACAATTCTTTTATTTACATCCTCTTTATCGTTATGATTCCTTACTTTTATTAAATTCTCATATTGAATACGCGATCACAATATTAATCAATAAATATCGAAAATTGGAAATAAATAATGAAGAATGTGAAAGATAAAAAACGATAGAAAGAATGATAGACTAGAATGATAAAGGTATTTGAAGTAATGAATAAATGTTGAATAAAATTTTTATTATTAAAAAAAATTAATACGAATATTTACGAAATTATTTAATGAACAATAGATTCGAACGGATTCAATTTCATACATTAATTATTGCAATGTAAATTTTATGAAGGGTATTACCATAAAGGGTGCAATAATGAAACATAAAAAGCATTGAAACATGAAATTTAATAAAAATTATTAATAATAATAACTATATGCAATTTTTTAAATACATTATAATCTACATCTCCGAAGCACATTTACGAATACTCATAAATAGTATCCATTTTCTTTTTAATTGCTTTCCTTGGCCTTTGGGACTCTTCAATTTTTTGTTTTTTATTCGTAGTTCTGAAGGTTCTATCTTTTTTGGCTTTTTTGCAGTATGGTTTGATTAATTGTATTTCTTCTCCTATAGTTGTTTTAGGTAAAAGACTGTCAGCCACATTGGTGACTTGGTCACTTGATGATGAAGGATTAGCTTGTGAACAATCTGGTTGTAAAGTTGATTCTGGAATTGCCACTTTCATCTGTGAAAATCAATTTATAAATTTAATTGTAGCTTTTCGAATATATTTTAACAAAGAATAATAAATTTAAAAAACTGAAGCTGTATAAAAGTCCATGAATAATAAATAATTATTAAGCCCTTGATTAAAAGCAAATAATTAAAATATTTAAGAAATTAGTTATACAACTAAAAGAATTCCCTTACACCTAATGTATACGAGACGATATGACCCTGTGTCAAAAAAGCACTAATGAGTGGAATAAGTTAGAGTACCCACAATCATAATATTTCTCGAATAATTACTCAAAAATGTTAACAAAATAAGAGGCTTAAACTGTAAATCTGATAATTCTATTCTTAATAATGGTACAATCATTTTCAGAATCCAATACTTTCGAAGTTATTTGTCCCACGTAACCAGTCAAAAAAATTCATCTGAAACTGTCACTTTCCTCGCTTTTGAAAAAAAAAAAGTATATACATCACGGGAGATAAAATGGCGTCCCGATTGCATACGTTTTTGCAATCTTTGCTTTCGCCTTCGAATTGAAGTAAGCTGTAAGCTTGCCAATACTTTACCTCGATGTATAATATAATATTTTATATTCTACTTTTTTTAATGTTTCTATTTTTAGAATAAAAAATAAATTAAGATAATTAAATAAACCTTTATCAAGAAAATAAATTCATGCTCTTCAAATCTCAATTTTATAAACATAGTGTATTTAACAGTAATATTAAAAAGGCGTTGATTGAATGATTTTTTTACAATCATTGTGCATCCACTATGAGGAAGCATAATTTAAATATTTGAAAGACTATATAAATAATTGTAATGAATAGTTTAAATCTTCAAATGAATCTCCAAATGAAAAATAACAAATTTTGAAAAGAATTGAAATAATCTAAAAAATAACAAAGAATAATATTTGTTCTGCCTTCTTATATTTCATCAGTTTTTTAATAGTTTATTAGAGATTTTTTCAATAATTTTCAATAATTAATTACTTCGAACAGATAAATAAGTTTTGCGTTTTAAAACTAAAAATTAGATTTAAGGATCATAAGTATAGTACCGAAATAATACATTATGATTCATTTTGTAAATTTACTGTTGTAATTTAATTATTTAACAAACTGAATGTTAATTACAAATAAATTACTAATCGAATTAGTATCAACTACCATAAACTTTAAGCTAACTATTTCAAACTAATTGAAGTAGTGAATATCCTATTATAAGTAAAATTTTTCCGGCGTATGGTGTCCAGCGTTCTTTAATAGTTAGTTATATTTTAGCGAAATGCTCAAAAGCATACGAGCCGAGGGAGTGTTAGCAACCGAGGTAATAGGTGTTTATTCACGCAGATGAAAATTGCTGACCGAGCTTTAGGGAGCTTTAGGGCTTTAACTTTTCCCTTAGATTTTTCGAAAAACACCTGCATATCTTGGTCTCAAAAACCCATTTGACAAAACGCAGAGACATGTGTCAATTTTTTTGGTCATAGAATCATATCTTACAGTTTCAACGTGATCGAAGATTCACTGGATTACGTCGCCTTAGTGCAAGAAGGTACAAATTCAAATTTTTCTTCAAAAAGGGTCCAATTCAAATTTTGTATTCAAAAAGGTTCCAATTCAAATTTTCGTTTCAAAAAGGTTCCAATTCAAATTTTCGTTTCAAAAAGGTTCCAATTCAAATTTTTGTTTCAAAAAGGTTCCAATTCAAATGTTTATTTAAAAAGGTTCCAATTCAAACGTTTATTTCAAAAAGGTTCCAATTCAAATGTTTCTTCAAGAAGGTTCCAATTAAATTGTCAACTTTATTTCACTAAAAATCGTGACAGCACCTTAATCTCTAAACATTTTTATCACCTAATACCTTTTCAATAACTCTCGGCATTTCTTATTAGAAAATTTTTATCTAAATATTTTCGCGGTTTCGTAAAATAATTTTTGCTGAAGAATTATATCGCCGTATTTAAGAAGACTAGCACGTTTACATTTAATAAAGCATTCAGATGGGCTGGTCTTCGTAAATCACGACGATATAAAAAAATGAAAATAATTTTTACTTCCGTATGAAAATATTCTGTTTATTATTTAAATTTATTAGTGTTAATAATATAAATAATAAAAAAAATTCTCGTCTTAGACAAGAATGTAGATTAGACTGGAAAATGTAATCTAATATTTAAAATGCAATTAAGATATTATTCGTCGAATCGTTAATACTGTAACTGTATAGTTCGAATTTACGCCCACTTATACCAATAAATATATCTTCACTTCCTATACGATTAAAATAACTTTATTGAATATCCATCCATAATATCCATCCATAATATCCATCCATAAAACTACCACGTGCGTAGCGCGCTTTATCCACTATTCCACTAGTACTATTAATACACTGCGAGACTTTTTCTCTGTAAAAGACAGTGCATAGCGAACACTATACCCGCGTGACTAAATTTATCGTTAAAACGCATGCGCGTTACTTTGAAAAACAAGTGCCCGATCACCGCGTTTTAAGATGTTGGCGAAAACTAAGATCAGAAAAGACGGTGTAGACAGGGTTGCCAGATGGCGATTTTTTCTCTTTGTTACTCTTGCTTAATAAACATCAATATAAGTAAGAGAGAAAAGGAAAAAAAATCGCCAACTGGTCACTCTGGGTGTAGAGCGAACACTATACATGCGACACTAAATTCATCGAAAAAATACATTGAGAAATTGTGGGGGTGGTACATCTGACTGGTTACCGACGGAGCAAAAAAACTTAATTATTACAATTATTTAATAAAATACGCTATTTTATGCAAATCCCAAATACAGAAGCACTAGGTAATTCAATAATTTATCGATCTATAAAGTTACAGGCCAATACATGAAGGACACCTTAGAAAATTTCTGCACGGAAAAGTACGGAAAATCATGTATTTTCGGTGCAGAAATTTTGTAAGGTGTCCTTGATGTATGATCCTATAACTTTATAGATCGATTAATTATTCAATTATCTAGTGCCTCTGTATTTGGGATTTGCATAAAATAGCGTATTTTATTAAATAATGGTAATAATTAAGTTTTTTTGCTCCGTCGGTAACCAGTCAGATGTACCACCCCCATAATTTCTCAATGTATTTTTTCGATGAATTTAGTATCGCATGTATAGTGTTCGCTCTACACCGTCTTTTCTGATGTCGAGCACCTTACATCTTAGTTTTCGCCAACATCTTAAAACGCGGTGATCGAGCACTTGTTTTTCAAAGTAACGCGCATGCGTTTTAACGATAAATTTAGTCACGCGGGTACAGTGTTCGCTATGCACTGTCTTTTACAGAGAAAAAGTCTCGCAGTGTATTAATAGTACTAGTGGAATAGTGGATAAAGCGCGCTACGCACGTGGTAGTTTTATGGATGGATATTATGGATGGATATTATGGATGGATATTCAATAAAGTTATTTTAATCGTATAGGAAGTGAAGATATATTTATTGGTACTAGTGGGCGTAAATTCGAACTATACAGTTACAGTATTAACGATTCGACGAATAATATCTTAATTGCATTTTAAATATTAGATTACATTTTCCAGTCTAATCTACATTCTTGTCTAAGACGAGAATTTTTTTTATTATTTATATTATTAACAATAATAAATTTAAATAATAAACAGAATATTTTCATACGGAAGTAAAAATTATTTTCATTTTTTTATATCGTCGTGATTTACGAAGACCAGTCCATCTGAATGCTTTATTAAATGTAAACGTGCTAGTCTTCTTAAATACGGCGATATAATTCTTCAGCAAAAATTATTTTACGAAACCGCGAAAATATTTAGATAAAAATTTTCTAATAAGAAATGCCGAGAGTTATTGAAAAGGTATTAGGTGATAAAAATGTTTAGAGATTAAGGTGCTGTCACGATTTTTAGTGAAACAAAGTTGACAATTTAATTGGAACCTTCTTGAAGAAACATTTGAATTGGAACCTTTTTGAAATAAACATTTGAATTGGAACCTTTTTAAATAAACATTTGAATTGGAACCTTTTTGAAATAAACATTTGAATTGGAACCTTTTTGAAACTTAAATTTGAATTGGAACCTTTTTGAAACGAAAATTTGAATTGGAACCTTTTTGAAACGAAAAATTGAATTGGAACCTTTTTGAATACAAAATTTGAATTGGACCCTTTTTGAAGAAAAATTTGAATTGGAACCTTCTTGCACTAAGACGACGATTTGAGGCAAGAATATCGTCGCAATAAATCTTTATTAGTTCATCAACGTAAGGATATGATTTTTCTTGCAAAACTGTTATGAAATGGTTGATGTTAGTGTATCTAATAATTTGGGATAAAACACCTTTCGAGCACTTGATTGCTTTTAATAAGTCATGATTTGCTGATTCAATTTTCTCATATAGCTTTTCAGTATCTGCTACAAATTCATGTAGCATTACATTGGCTCGATTCAGATCAATAGAATGAATATTATCTTGAAGCAATATATACATGCTTTCGACGAACAGCAGCCAATGATTATAGTAACGTCTACTTAGATGGTCTAGTAAAACGGGAACGCTATAATATAATATATAATTTTCCCACTCACGAGCTTTCCAAAAGTTTCTTAGAGTTATGGGACGGCTCAATCGAGAAATTTGATGAGGAGCGGCGATGCGATTCATTTTTAAATCTATTTCTATAATATCGTCATTATTCATGAAACTAATGTGATAATCTGTTAGTTGGTTTGCAACACCTTCCAACAATACATGTAATCGGGAACAAAGCTCAAAATAATAATAAAAGTTAAAAAGTTCATAAGATGAGATGCATATTTAATACCGTTGATTGGATTGTTTGGAGTTGCATTAAACATATTATTAATCGTACTTTCGTGACTTCGAGCAGTAATAGGAGTTTCTAATAAAGTATATTTGATATTATCACACCATGTACCAGGATGGAGGCACCAACTACAACTATAATTACCATAGAATTGTTTTATTCCCTGAATTGGAGCGCGAGCAACCGAATCTGTGCAACAGTTAATAATATATATATAACTTTAATAAAAGATTTTCTCCGTTTATAACACATAGAATACCTTGCATTGTTAATCTATTGATTAAATTGACATATGTACCAAGGAAAATACTCATATCCGGTTTCTATTTATTAAACCATAATCCGCATGTAATTAACTTCTTCATCCTTTCTTGTTTTGGCAATTCGTTAATCATGAGATAAATAGACCAAATAGAATATTGTGAACTTTTGAATTTTGATGTTCCATCCGTATTAATAACTGCACTTACGTAATTGAATCTATCTTGCACTGATAATTCATCAAACTTTTGATACTCTTTCCCATCATATTTATCTTTTAAACAATTACTTTCATGATTTCTTTCCTTAACTGTTCCTTCGTAATAATTATCTTAATGTAATGATAGGGTCGAGTAAAATAAAAAACATTTGTATTATTGAGACTTGTTAAATCAAGCCCTACAGTACAGATGCGACATTTTTTTACGTCATTTATTTTACCAAATTTACCTATGTATGCCTGACAATATGGACATGTGGCATGAAATTCGACTTTATCTTGAGGATTTAATAATTTATCAATTAGGTATTTCAAATCCTGCAGAATTTGCTCTTCGAACATATGGTTAAATAACTTAAATAAATTAGTCATTGCAGTAATAGATAAACTGTTTTCAACTGAATATTTCAGTAATATTAGCAAAAGTTCTCCTTTACTTTTGTTAACAGAAATTGACAATTGTTTAAAAAATTATTCGCTATTTATCATTTCTTCTAAACTATTAAATTTCGAGGTTCGATGAGACTTTTCAATTTTATTCTCCAGCATTATTGCATGAAGATATTCATCTAAATCGTTTGTAAATTTCATGGCAGTTCTCTAAAAGCAAAAATAAAAAAACTATAATTACTTTTAATAAATCGAATATTATTAAAATATTAAATTGCTTACAATCTATAATTATGACTTTGATTAATTAAATAAATATTAAAACTGTTATTTCATTTAAATCATGAATATAAACTCATTTCCTTATCCTCTCACAACCTTATCAATAATGATAAATAATCGTTTTATTGTTATTATTTCCTAGTATAACTATTTTCCTGAATAACTGTGGTGAAGCGTCTCCTTTCGACTTTCTACTTATAATAAAGTAAAAAAGTTAGTATAGATAAACAATAAAAAAATCAATATTGTATAAAGATAAAGTCATAAGTGTCCTTGCATTCAGTGGCCTCCATAGAAGTATATAGTAGGTTTACTTGTTAGTTACCAATAACTGTTTTGATCCTTGTTTCATTTAATAGTAGTTACAACATTCATCAACATACCAACTAGTTGATACAATTATGGAGATCGTTGGGAAATATTTAGTTTATTGATATTAGAAGATATTGAAAAATTTAACAATTAAAACTTAATTGAAAAAAAAAACACGCTATTCAATTCAGAGGGTTTAGTATTATGAGTATGTAATTAAACTTAAAACTATACAAAGTGTATGGGTTAATACGATGGCAATGGAAATTTATTTCAATTAAACAAATTATATCATAGACAAATTATAACATACAGTTGTATATGATAGGGTATAATTCGTCAGGTACCGGTAACTGTTTTGCTCATTGCTTAATTTAATCGTGGTTAAAACATACATCTAAACATACCAATCAGTTATTAAAGTTATAGAGATTTTTGGGAAATATTTAGATTATTATATAATAAAGTTATTTAAAATTCTAATAATGAAAACATAAATTTAAAAAATAGTGTTATATTATTATTATAAATTAGAGCTCTCTGATGCAGTCGCCGAGCCCGCAGACACTGACTTCGTTTTTCTGCGATGCTCTCGTTCTACCAATAAACTGGTGGACGGCCAAGAGGATTTATTTTTCTGGTCATTGAGACATCGTAAGCCATTGTTATGGCACGCATGAGTTCCTGGGCTTGCTCTTCCGGTGTTCCTTCCACTGTTAGCTCTTCACGAGCGCAGAGAAACATCTCCTGGTCGAACGTAGACGGTGCCCACCAACTATATGTTGGCTTGTTCCGACCTGCTACTCTGTTGATCAGCTGGAGCAGGTACACGAGTGTTTGATGGTCGCTTCCTGTGTAACGATCACTAACTTTCCATTCAGACCGTCCCCTCATTAATCTAGGATCGATAAAGGTCAGATCTATTATGGAGGACTTACCCGCTCTAGTAAAAGTGGGAACCGTCCCGGTGTTAGCAATCTCCAACCCTAGTATCGCGAAGGCCTCGAGGAGTGCCCGACCTCTGGCGTTAGTTCTTGAACTGCCCCATTCCGTCGCCCAAGCGTTGAAGTCCCCTCCACTGACTACTGGCAGTCGAGAGGACCGCGCATTGGTGACGATGGCATCAAGGGATCCCAGGAACTCCTCGATGTTGTCACTGGGTGGGAGGTAGCAACTGTATAGTCGTATACCCGCCACCTCCACCCAGGTGAAATTGGGGAGTGAAGTGGCCATTTTTCCGGATACATGGAGGTTTCCACATACCCAGATGGCCGCTCTACCAGTGGTATCACTCACCCAATTCGGCACACTGAGATCCCTATACTCCTCGCTGACGATGGCAATGTCGGCCTTTTCTTCCCTGACCAACTGTGGCAACAGGTTCTGAGCCACTGCACAGTGGTTTAGGTTGACTTGTAGGACCCTAGCCATTTTTGGCAGGTGCTTTAACCCCGCGTGTGGCTATGGCCTTACTTGCCACGCAATCCACTGCTTTGTGGCCCTCTTGGCCACACCGAAAACACCGCGATGATCGGTCAACTGCACTTTTGTAGTTCCTCGCAATGTGGCCAGTCTCGTGGCACCGGTAACATCGCGAGACAGGCTCGCGAAGCCGAACCCTGCAATTCATCCAGCCTATCCGAAGCTTCCCATTTTGCAGCAGCTTTTTTGCTGTTGCAATCGGTAGCAGAACGCTGATGATTAGAGTGCCACCGTAGGACCCTCTGAACTTTATTTCTGCAGAAGGCACCACTTCTGGCCCGATCACCGCGGAGATTGCCTCCGCTACTTCTTCCGTCGTGGTAGCCTCGTCCATGTCCTTTATTAAAATGGACTCCTTATGGGACAGTAGCTGGACCTCCGCTGTACCACCTAGCGTGGACGAGACCGCGGCCTGGAATTCCGGATCTGTGACTCCCGGCTTACCCAGCTCTATCAAGAGCTCCTCCGCTTTTGTGCGCCGGATATTCGAAACTCTCTCTCCGAGTGGCTTGAGGTCTGGAGCCGTTCGAATTTGTCTCAGGATGTCGGCGTAAGATCGCCCTGCCATCACTTTGATCTTGATGGCATCTGGACGGACTGGCTTCAAGACCGCCTTCGGTCCTTGAACCACCCCAGCCGGCCATCCGACATCCTTGGTCTGCTCCAGCTGCTTGCGCTTTTGGCCTGGTTTCTTGGCCTTGCGTACAACTGTTCCCAATCGCATGACTTCAGCTGGTCACTGTTGTTTCCGGTACTAGGTTCGACTGGTCCGGTTTACTTGGCTGGTTGTTTTGCCTGTTTCTTCCTCTTCGGCGGATTCTGTGGTGGAGAGGGTCTCTTCCTCTCGTCTGCCTTATTTTGGCGCGCCCCTTTGCGAAAGATAGGTGACGTCTGGCACGTTCCATCTCTGCGCGTGCTCGCCGAGCTATCTTCGCTTCCTCTCGGGTGCTGCGCGTTTCTTACCCGAGCATACTCATGTAGGGCCCTGCTGGTAGCCCTCGCCATAGACTTAATTTCCTTGTGGATATTGTTCTTGTTAAGAACAAACTCCACCAGGGTGTCTATTTTCTCACGCAGACGGAGGAAGGCTCCGTCAGCGTCACTCGACATCTCAGTCGAGGGTAGGTCACACGCAGCATTTGATGCTACAGAGACCGAGTGACCAACCTCCACAGCACTTACCATTTTAACGGTGTGAGTTTGGTCCCCCCCAAAATCCGTGGGACCAGCACTGACCACCGGGGCTTTCACGCGATCGGAATCAGTGGCGGGATTTGACAGGATTGCCATGCCCGCTTGGGGTGGTGTGGTTTTCAGCTCACTATCCATACATGGTTTAATTTCGGAGTGCCTTCCCCTATCTGGTTTTGGTTCGCCCCGAATATTTGATTTTATCGGCATGCGAGACTCCCCGTGTGTGGGACTCTCCTACCGAAGGATGTCGATAGGCATACCCACTAAAACTCCATCTCTTTTCTTACCTTTATTCCCCGCGGAAACCGCCGCAAGGCATTACTTCGCGGGAGGAGGCAACGGCTAGATTAGCCCACTACCGTTGCTATCGCAACTCTTCTCTCCTCGTCTCTTCTGATGATACCCAGCCTGTCCACTACAGACGTACAGAGGGTCACTACCGCGTTCCATCCCTCCTGGGAGCCAAGCAGGCATGCCCCGATGCCTTCAGGGGTGAGGGGACCACTCCAAGTGATTTGAAACTGGTCCCGTTCCTCCCTGAAACGAGGACACCGTAGGAGGACGTGTTCCACGTCTTCGTCCACTCCTGGACAAGCCGGGCACTCTGCGCTGCCGTAGACCCCTATACGAAATAGGTAACTACGGAAGCATCCGTGCCTGGTCAACACCTGGGTAAGCTGGAAACTGACGAAGCCGTGTTTCCTGCTCGCCCACTCCCGGATCCGCGGGATGATGCGGTAGGTCCAGCGGCCGTCCCTGGCTGAGTCCCATCTCCGCTGCCACTCCTCTACGGTCCGCAATGACCGTCGGTTGTGGCAGCGACTCTCTTCTACGCGTCGCCCACCCTGACGGTGTCTTTCAGCTCTCTCGGCTGCCAGGAGGTCGAAGGGGTCGGTCCCCGCGATCACCGAGAGCGCAATGTCAGATACGGTTCGGTACGCCCGGGCCACCCTTAGCGCAGCTATCCTGCAGGCTCTCTGACACGGAGCACCAAAGCTCCTGTGCCTGTTCAGAGCATCAGCCCAGATAGGAGCTCCGTATAAAATTACGGAGCTCACCACCGAGACAAGGAGGGACCTTTGCGGTTGCTGGGGTCCCCCGATGTTGGGCATGATGCCCGCCAGCGCACGGGCCACCTTTGCCGCCTTTGAGCCTGCGTTCGCGAGATGGTGTTTGAACGACAGCCGCGCGTCTAGTGTGACCCCTAAATACTTCAACGTTTTCACCGACCGTATCTGTTCTACACCTACCGTGAAGGTGGCGTTTCTCTCCTTTTTTGTGCGAGAGATGAGCACCGTCTCCGTTTTTTCCGCCGCCAGGCTAAGTCCGTGGTCTCTCAACCAAGTGGCGACCACTTCTATAGAGACGTCTCCGAGATATTCGATCTCTTCCACACTCTTTGCGACCACCACTAGCGCCACGTCGTCCGCGAAAGCCACCATCGAGACACCCTCCGGGAGTTGCTGCCTAAGCAGGCGGTCATAGACAACGTTCCAGAGTAGGGGCCCAATGACCGAACCCTGCGGCACGCCTCCCGTGATGTTGTGGGAGTGCACACCGTCGTCGGTGTCGTAGAGCAGAGTACGGTCAGTCAGGTAACTCGAGGTGACCTTCCTGAGATAGAGTGGCACTTGGAAGTGCTGCAGGGACAGCATGATGTCATCCCATCTGGCAGAGTTGAAGGCATTCCGGATGTCCAAGGTTATGATGGCACACACCGCCTTGCACTCCGACCAGCATTCATGGCGTTTGTGGCTATACCAACAACTCTGCCTACAGCGTCCATGGTCGATCGACCCTTTCGGAAGCCGAACTGGTTGTCGGAGAGGTCTCCGGCCCGACCGATGGCCACTGCGAGCCTGGCGCAGGTCACCCGCTCCAGGAGCTTCCCGACTATATCCAGTAGACAGAGCGGGCGGTAAGATGATGGCTTCTCCGGGGGTTTGTTTCCCTTCGGTAGGAGTACCAGCCTCTGCGTCTTCCACTGGGCCGGGAAGCAACCTTGTCTTATGCATGTGTTGCCCGGAGCATTCATCGTCGCTATCTTGACGGCCAGGCCAGGTATTCCGTCAGGCCCTGGGGCTTTACGTACGGAAATACCTTTAGCGGCCATCCTCAGTTCGGCATCACTAATGTCTGGCGACTCGGCTGCACCAATGGTGGCCATCAGGCCCGTCTCTGCTGCCCTTTTCCGATGTTCTCGAAACAGGTGGCGGACGACTCCGTCCAGAAAAACTGGGTCGGTGGGTGCAACAGCGCCCCCAGGGTTGATCTTATTCATAACCGTTTTATACGGTCTGCCCCAGGGGTCGTGGTCGACCTCCTCACAGAGCTCCCGCCAACACCTTCTCTTGGCAGCCTTGATGGCCACCTTGAGATCCCTCCGCTTTTGTTCGTATTCTGCGGAACGATCTTGGAACCGCGGTGTCCCCTCGTTCTTTGGTGCAGCCTTCTGGCACGCAGGCACTCAGGTCTCTTTTCTGCGATGCCCTCACTCCACCAGATTATCGGTGGGCGGCCGCGAGGGTTAAACTTCACGGCCATAGAGGCATCGCAAGCCGCTGTTAGGGCATTCGTGAGGCCTCGTGCTTTTTCTTCGGCGGTTCCCTCCACTTTTGCCCCCTCAAAAGAGCAGAGGAACGTCTCACGATCAACGGTGGCTGGTGCCCATCTCTCTCTTGCTCCTCTTTCTGCTCTCTTTGTCCTCCCGCTGGTCAGCTGGAGCTGGTACACGAGTGCTTGGTGGTCACTACCCGTGTAACCTCTGGAAATCCAACTGCGTGCGTCCACGCCGCCAGAGGGGGAAACGCCGATGGCTGAAAGTGTAGGCTTCAGCGTCTCGGTAGGCTAAATCGCAGCAATGGGCATTGGTCGGTTGGAGAGGTGGCCGGCTGGTGCTAAGACGCAAACTCAGGGTAAACGTATCTGCGACACGAGAAGGCAGTGCGCCAAGCAAGGGAGGCAGTGAAAACCCATAGCTCGACGGGAAGTACTATGAATACCTGGATGTAAAGAGGGTACATCATATAAACCGGGAGGTCGGCGCTCGGATCGCCGATCGTGCACGCCCGGACCGCACGATAGTACCAGGGCCCGGGCTTCCTTCGCCAGTTAGTCGGGCTGCCCTGTAGCAGCGTGTGTAAAAATTAAACTTGCTGAGGTTGCTCCAGGTGGCACCTGGAAGGGAAGCGGCACTCGGAGGTTTAAATTGTATTTGACGAGGCCACGATACGTTTAAGGCTCACGGTCAAACCCGTCAAAACGACAACTGCTAATGGGTGATCACCGAATAACTTGCTAGAGTTTACTGCGTCGTGTAATCTAGAGGATGCACAAAGTATACACTAATATAATATGAAAAATGAGTAAAAATAATAAACACTCAATGGTGCACAGACCAGAAAATACTGGGGTTCCCAACCCCACAGAAATCACAGCAGCCGCAACAACAAACAAAGAAAAAAGTACTCACAAGAAAACGGGTAAGCGTGTCCTGTCGTCTTCCTCGGAGGGGGAGTCGAAGGACCAAAAGAGATACAGGCCAGGAACTAGCAAGAAGGCCGAGAACAGTTCGAGCTCCTCTTCGGAATCGGAAATCGAGACAGAAACTGAGGTCCGACCTGAAACTAAGAAGGAACGGCATATATTGGAAACACCAATGTATGTGATGCAGCAAATTGAGATAATAAAGAATTACATCGTCAAGAAAGACAGTGAGAGAGCGCATACGGCTCTCCACAACATACACGCTATTATGTCAACCTTAATAGCGAAAAGTGCTTATCTGGAAGGGCAGATAAAAGCAATAAACGAAAGAGAGAAAAGCAAACAAGAGTCGTATGCAGGGGTTGCTAAAAGACTTGTCGCGCCGAAAGAAACGGCAAAGCAAGTAAACATTAAGAACCCGAAAAACCACAAACTGGTGATAAGACCAAAAGCTGCCGATACCTTTAAGTCAGAAGAAGAGATGAAGCAGAAGTTTCAGGCGGACTTCAGGCCGCGAATAGAGAAAGTACAGATCAGAAGCCTGCGTACAATTAATAAAGGCTTGCTGATAGAAACCGAAAACGAAGAATCTCTGCAGAAGATTCTAAACAAGAAAGAACTAAGGGCAAATTTCGAGATGACAAAACCAACAAAACAGAGACCGAGGTTGATCATCTATGATCTACCGAAGAACATAAGCGAGAAAGAGATAGTGGAAATAATAATCGAACAGAACCCATGCACACAGGACGAGGCCAAAAGGCAGATAATTCCGAAATTTAAAACAGGCAAGAAAGAGGGAACTAGGACGAACTGGGTAGTAGAAGTGACACCCGAAATGAGAAGTAGGTTGTTAGAAAAGAGGAGAGTATTCGTAGATTACCAATCGTGCAAAGTACAGGATTTCGTGCTCGTCTCCAGGTGCTACAAGTGCCAGGGTTACGGACACATCAGCAAGGTATGCCATAATGAGATATACTGCTCTCATTGTGCCGAAAAGGGTCATTCCTTTGATAAATGCCCGAACAAAAATAATCAGAAAAAGTGTATTAATTGTGTAAAGGCCAAGAAAAAGGCCGAACACAACGTCCTAGACACAAAATGCCCTTGTTATGTTAAGGCATTAGAGAGGCTTGTTAACAACACGGATTACGGAGAATAAGAACAGTAGGTTATTTGTAGCTCAACTTAATGCCAGGCGATCGAGAAGGGTAGTACCCGAGATCAGGCAAAAAGCGTATGAAAATGGCATACAAGCTTTAATGCTACAAGAGCCGTATACAAGATCGAATAAAGTGATGGATTACGGAATGGGAATAAGAATTGTCTCTGGAAAGGAAAACCCATGGGCTGCTATAGCTATAACAGACCCGAACGCAGTAGTTTTGCAAATATCAAACCTCTGCACAACACACTTTGCGGTTGCAGAAGTTTCGATACCATATAAAGTATATCTTATAAGTGGATACTTCCAACTAAAGGATGATATCGAAGTGCATCTTAACACGCTGCAAACAATTATTAACGCACTGGAAGGAAAGAACTTTATTATTGGTATCGATTCTAATGCCCGATCAGCCTTATGGGGTCCAGTAGACACAGACGCAAAAGGAGAAAAGCTAGAGGAGTTCGTTATCCAGAATAACCTGTGTGTGTTAAATGACCCGAATAGCATAGCAACGGTCGCAAGCGAAGTTGGAGAAGGACACGTAGATGTAACAATAGCCTCACCTAATATGATCGAGAGAATACATAACTGGAAAGTTCAAAAGAACTGGACTTCCAGCGATCATAGGACTATAACGTTCGAGATAGGAGAAATGGCTGTAAGCGGGAGATACAGAAACAGCGAAAATATGAGGCGTTACATGACTAGCAAGGCTAATTGGGGTTTATTTGTACACACTCTAAGAGAAAACTGGAAACCAATTCCGAACTATCACGATACGGGCTCAACGATCGCCGGCTTGAGAAACATAACCAAAGGCATAAGGATGGCATGTGACAAAGCCATACCAACAAAGAACAAATCAAATAGGAAAGTCCCAAGGTGGAACGAAGAACTGACTCAGGCCAAAAAATACACGAACAAACTGAGACGGCAATTTCAAAAGGAAAGAAACCCAGAACAGAGAGAGTATAAGAAAAGGGTTTATAAGACGGCCAAGAGACAGTATACAAGGCAAATTGACTCGACAAAGACCCATAAATGGCAAGAGTTCGTAACTAGACAAGGCAATGACAATCCATGGAGCTTACCGTACAAACTGGCCGCCAAAAAGGCAAGGATTAGAGACATCGCAAGTAACATTCTAACAGATAGTGGATACACGATGACTTGGGAAGAAACAGCAAAACAGATTCTAGACCGACTGTTTCCCGACGATGAAATATACTCAGAGACACAAGAGCAAGCGAATATAAGGCTGCAGAACAACAGATATACAGACGAATACAGAGAAACGGAGGAGTTTACAATAACAGAGATGGTACAAGTGGTAAAGAAAATGAAGCCAGGTAAAGCTCCAGGAACAGACTGTTTCGATCTGATAATAATTAAAAGTGCTCTAGAGGTAGTCGGCGAAGATCTGTTAAAGTTATACAATAGCTGTTTAAAGTATGGCATCTTTCCGAACATGTGGAAAGTTGGAAAGGTCATAACTATTAAAAAAGGAATCGATAAAGATCCAAGTCTCCTAAGCTCGTATAGACCAATATGCCTTTTATCTATACTAGGCAATATACTGGAAGGATTGATAATCAGAAAACTGGAGAAAGTAGTGGAACCCAGTCTTTCAGATAAACAATACGGCTTCAGGAAGAATAGATCCACAGAAGATGCGATAGTCTATGTAGTTAATAAAGTGAAGCAATCCAACAAGAAGTACGTAATCATAATGTTTCTTGACATTAAGGGAGCATTTGATAACGTATGGTGGCCAGGAGTACTGGAAAAGCTAAGACACATGAGATGCCCCTGGAGACTGTATGAAATAATTAGGGATTACCTCTGTAATAGGAAAGTAATTATTTCCGAAGGTGGCAACTCTGCGAGCAAAGATGTGACAAAAGGTTGTCCCCAGGGCTCACTACTGGGGCCAATACTATGGAACGTAGTGTTCGACGAAATACTTCACGCATTAGAAAGAGAAGGACATGAGACGATAGCCTATGCTGACGATCAGGCAGTGATAGTAGAAGGAGACTCCAGGAGAGAACTAGAAATAAGAGGACAAGCTGCAATTGACATGATAGAGAGATGGAGCAAAAAGGTCAAAATGAAACATGCACCAGATAAATGCGGCATGCTCTTAGCCAAGGGAACATTTCATGAAAAATGTTACCCAGTAATTAAAATAAATGGCAAGAAGAATAAAAGACAGGAACCAGTAAAGGAGCATATAGAACCACTTCGGCTGAGTCCATCACAATGATAACGGGTCACTTGCCGATAGATCTGGAATGTGAGAAAAGAATAGGAATGTATTACATAAGGAAGAACAAGGCATTTAAATACATGGAATTCACATACCAGACGGTGGAGAATCCTCTACCAGGCAATGAATGGAAAAGAAAATACAATGCAAAGTGTGAATTGGACAAGGAATTGAGGAAAGTGTGGCAGTCGAGGTGGGATAATTCTATAAAGGGCAGACATACATATGAGATAATGCCAAACGTGGAAGAAAGAAGGAAAAAGACGTGGCTTAAACCGAGCAAGTACCTAATGCAAATACTCAGTGGACATGGAAGTTTTCAAACTTTCAGATGCGATTTAACTTTGTAGAATCAGACCTGTGTAGCTGCGGAGAGACAGACTCCCCGGAACATGTTATATGGAAATGCGTGAAGTACGAACAAATAAGACTAAAGCACATGCATTAGAAAGAGAAGAGAACTAGAAATAAGAGGAACAAGCTGCAATTGACATGATAGAGAGATGGAGCAAAAAGGTCAAAATGAAACATGCACCAGATAAATGCGGCATGCTCTTAGCCAAGGGAACATTTCATGAAAAATGTTACCCAGTAATTAAAATAAATGGCAAGAGAATTAAAAGACAGGAACCAGTAAAATATCTGGGAGTTTCATTTGGCAAAGGCTTAAGTGTGCAGCATCATGTCACGGAGATCTCAATGAAAACCAGAGGAATCTTCCAAAGGTTAGCAAGATTAGCTAGAGATGAGTGGGGCTTGGGCTATCGTCTCTAGAAATAATATACAAAGGGTATACATACCAATCATAACGTACGCAGCAGCAGGATGGTTTAAACTCGCAAATAATGTCCAAAAGAAAAAGCTCATAATGTCACAGAGATTTGCTCTAATGAAGACAACGGGAGCATATAGAACCACTTCGGCTGAGTCCATCACAATGATAACGGGTCACTTGCCGATAGATCTGGAATGTGAGAAAAGAATAGGAATGTATTACATAAGGAAGAACAAGGCATTTAAATACATGGAATTCACATACCAGACGGTGGAGAATCCTCTACCAGGCAATGAATGGAAAAGAAAATACAATGCAAAGTGTGAATTGGACAAGGAATTGAGGAAAGTGTGGCAGTCGAGGTGGGATAATTCTATAAAGGGCAGACATACATATGAGATAATGCCAAACGTGGAAGAAAGAAGGAAAAAGACGTGGCTTAAACCGAGCAAGTACCTAATGCAAATACTCAGTGGACATGGAAGTTTTCAAACTTTCAGAATGCGATTTAACTTTGTAGAATCAGACCTGTGTAGCTGCGGAGAGACAGACTCCCCGGAACATGTTATATGGAAATGCGTGAAGTACGAACAAATAAGACTAAAGCACATGCAGGAGACAGAGGCAGGAATGAGAGACACAAAAGCCTTATTGGAAACAAAGGAAGGGACCGAGAGGCTGACAAGGATGACAAAAGAAATCTTGCTCGCAAAGGATGCTACGGAAATTCTAGAAAGAGATTTAGTCGTAGAAATAGTGGAAACTGAGGAAGCAGAAGAGTTAAGGGAAGAGAATGAGTGAGTAGCTTAGGGATAGACAATATTCCAGAAAGTAGATAGATAAGAGAAAAAGGAGAGAGAAAAAGGAAAAGCATAAGTGAGAAGGGAATGAAAGTGGCTAAATTAGAAAGAATTCCATTGTAACTAACAAAGAGAAGAATAGGAAAGGAAATAGATACAGAGGTAATCGAGATAGCTTATCATACTAGACAATAGGTAAACTAACATTTTCTATTAGATAGAATATAACTGACGAGAATGAATGACGATGAAAGAGGAAAAATGGCAATAGAGAGAAAGTAGAAAGAATGAAGATGAAAGATTAAGTCTGAAAGATAGTATGAAAGAGTATGAAAGTTAGGGAGAATGAACGGACGCTAGGTAGGAACTCCTTCGTTTATAAAAGTAGATGAGAAATGAAAGTAGGGAAGAAAGAAGAGAGAAGAGGAAGAGAGAAGATATTAGGAAGAAAGAAGAATAGAGTAGGAAGAGAAGGAAGAGAGAAGAAAGACGTAGCAAAAATAGAAAGTCCTAGTCCCTAGTTCCCGAAAAGTAGAAAGAATAAATAAAGTAAAAAGGAATAAAAATAAAAAACAAAACCGAAGCACAAGAGAGAACATAGAAAGAGTTGAATCGCAAGAAAAGGAAAAGACAAATGCGAACTCTGGAAAGTTCCGTAGTCCAAAAACCGTCACAGTCTAAGATAAGGAAGACAAGCAGACAGCAAAAGAGACGTGACAAGGACGACCGCCGGTATGCCAGAGGCGAGGTACGGCGGCAATGATCGATGCGTTAGGCATCGATCTAGCTCGGTTTTTGTTTTTTTTTTTTTTTTTTTTTTTTTTACCCGTGTAACGATCGCTAACTTTCCAACCGAGTCCCCCTCCCCCCATCAATCTAGGATCGACGAAGGTGAGGTCGACTTGCCGGCTTTGGTGATAGTCGGGGTTGTCCCTGTGTTAGCGATCTCCAGCCCCAGTAGAGCGAATGCCTCGAGAAGTGCGCGATCACGCGCGTTGGTCTTGGCGCTGCTCCAGTCCATCGCCCAAGCATTAAAGTCCCCACCGATTGCGACCGGTAGCCGTGAGGACCGAGCACTGGTGACGACTGCATCCAGAGATCTCGCAAAGTCCTCGGTGGAATCGCTGGGCGGGAAGTAGCAGCTGTACATGCGTACCCCCGCCACCTCCACCCAGGTAAAGCTGGGAAGGGGGGCGACCATCTTTCTGGAGATGTCCTGGCCAGATGGCCGCCTTGCCCGTGGCATCCCTTACCCAGTTCGACTTCTCGAGATCCCGGAACTCCTCGCTGATGATCGCTACGTCCGCTCTCTCCTCTCTGACCAGCTGGGACAGTAGGTCCTGGGCCACAGCGCAGTGGTTGAGGTTTATTTGGAGCACCTTAATCATTTTTGATGTGTGCTCCTTCCTCATGCAAGGTCTTGGCTTTGGCCTCACAGTCCACTGCTTTGTGGCCCTCTTGGCCGCACCGATAGCATTGCGCTGACCGGTCGACTGCGCTCTTGCACTCCCTCGCGATGTGTCCCGATTCGTGGCATCGGTAGCAGCGCGAGGATACCTCTCGCAGTCGAACTCTGCAATTGGCCCATCCGATCCAGAGCTTCCCGTCTTGCAGCAGTTTTTTGGCTGCTACTGCCAGAAGCTGGATGGTCGCAGCTAGGGGGCCACTGTAGGACCCCCTGGTTTTAATATTATCCGGGGGTACCACATGTGGCCCGATCTTTGCCGCAATCGCTGCGGCACCTCCGTTGTTGTCGTGGACTCGTCCATGTCCCTGATGGTGATGGACACTTTGTGAGTCAGCAGCTGGACTCCCTAGTGCCTTTACTTCCGGTGCAGCCTTGACCTTCCGGAGAATGTCAGCGTAGGAAGAGCCCCCGCTAGATGTCTTGATCTTGATGGCATCTGGGCGTGGGGGTCTTACTCCGGCCTTAGGCTCTGCCGTGCCTTTGGCCGATTTGCTGACACGTTTCTGCTGTTCTTCATGCTGCTTCGGCTGGCTGTTCGTCATCTTCTTCTTCTTCTTCTTGCCCTTCTTCACTACTGTCGCCCAGTCAGAGACCTTTGACTGGTTCCCACCCATGGCAAAGCATCTGCTGGCCCATTTTTGTTAGCGGTCTGCTTCGACCCCTGCTTCCTTTTCTCCGTGGATTGCTGAGGTGGTGAGTGCTTATCCCTTTCCACCGGCCTCCTTTGACGCTCTTCAGCGCGGAAGATGGGCGACGTTGGCACGTTCCATCCCTACGCGCATCCGCCATTTTAATTTTCGGCGCTGTCGAATACACAGCACTGTTCACCCGCGCGTATTCATTGAGAGCTCTGATGGTTGCTCTCGCCATACTCTTCAGCTCTTTGTGGATGTTGTTCTTGTTAAGAACAAACTCCACCAGGGTGCCTATTTTCTCACGCAGACGGAGAAAAGCTCTGTCAGCGTCACTCGACATCCCACTCGAGGGCAGGTCACACGTAGCATTAGATGCTTCAGAGGCCGAGTGACCAACCTCCGCAGCACTTACCATTTTCACGGTGTGAGTTTGGTCCCCCCCAAAATCCATGGGACCAGCACTGACCACCGGGGCTTTCACCCGAGCGGAATCAGTGGCGGGATTTGACAGGATTGCCATGCTCGCTTGGGGTAGTGTTGTTTTCAGCTCACTATCCATACTTGGTTTAATTTCGGGGTGTCTTACCCTATCTGGTTTTGGTTCGCTCCGAATATTTGATTTTTTCGGTACCATCCATATCTGGAAAGCATTCCCCTATCCACCACCTGGGGAGGCGCCACGATGCGGGACCAGCAAACCCGGCACGGGGTGTGTATGTGTGTGTGTGTGTGTGCGCGCGCGGCGGAATATTTATGTAAAGTATATATATATATATATATATATATATATATATATATATATATATATATATATTTCAAACTTATGTTGTTTCAAGAATAGATAATATATGTATTTTTTCCTTGCGCAAAAAAAGTTGTGAATATAACTTGAAAGAATGTGTATTAGTTTACTCATTCCTAATAAGACTCATAAAATTTTTAAACGTGTACTCAATAATAATAACGGATCTAAAATCCAATGTTTTAAATACAGATGCAAAATTGTTTGAAGATAAAATAAATATTAATCAAATATATCATACACTTTTCCAAATATCTATATGATGATATATACAAAGAGTTAAAAATTAAATACATTAATTATTACATTTTAAAGATAATTCTATCATAAACAGTAATGTCAAAAGTAAATTCAAATTTTAACCATGGCAATATAAAATACGAATTACAATTGAATATTTTTTTAAAAATTATTAATTTAGGAGCATTTAATTTAAATATTTTTTTAATTAAAATTTCAAAATTGTATGGATAAATAAGTGAGTCGAATATGTATATTTTGTAACGGGGTGGGTACTGGGGAAATATAAGACCCCCGGTTAGGCCCAATTTGTCCCAACTTACCAACCTTAAGTGTGCAGTTCCACGATGCGGCCGGGAATCTTTTTGATTCCCGTGCAATGCCGTTTTCAACGTCAAACACCTCGTTTGACTTAGATACCATGTGCTGGGCCCTATGCCCAAAATTGCCAACTAGGATAAACACCGGAGGGGGCGGTATTCGTAGGATAGGACTGTAACCGGTAAAACACTATCAACAATCGATATTTTACGTTAACAATTTAAGGGGAGTCGTACCGATGACTACCCCCGAGGTCAGCGCGAAAACAATTAGTTAAATCTATTTAACCGACGAGTTACGAGCAACCGATCCGGGAATGATCGGCTGCTTAACCTGATAGCTATACGTCACACCGCGTGACGTATGTATCTCTGACGTAGGGAGCTCTGACGTATAAGCTTCCTACGTCACGCGCGCCTTCTCTCATGAAGTGGCTCCCGCGAACCACCGACCTGTCTACCCGGGCGGGATTTGTCACGAGAGGGAGGAAAAGAGGAACGCTTCCTCACCTAGACCGTACCAGGTAAATCGGGACACGAAATATTAATCAGACACGCGGGTCTAAACGTGGTGCACCACTTACCGCGAATCGTGATATCTCGTCTCGGCGGGAATAGACTGGGCAACGGAGAGATAGCTCGGCCTTGTGCTTATCTCTTTCTCTCTCACTCCAACGGTCGGAAAGGCGGTCTACTCCTGGCTTCCTTCTTTTTCCCTTTATCTGGGCCGTGCTGCTCCGCTCGCCGACGAGGAGGTTGGTGGGGAGAAATACCTCACACTCACTCACCAATTGAACCGACACTTCGGTTCTTTATCGCGTTAAAAATATCACGGCGGTTGTCAACACGTTGTTGTGCCGTGCGCGCGCGAACTCGATCTCCCTAATCTCCTCGCACACGATACTCGCGCGCGTTCCCTGCGCGCGTATCACTCTCGATACTCTTTTCGGTTACTTACCTGATCGGTAACTCCCTTACTGTTATACCCCCCTTCTAGATTCCGCATACTCTGTATGTGGACTTTGTGCCGCGAGGAACAGGAAAGAGGATAAATAATCAGGAAGTATACCTTATTTGTATTACAAAACTTTAATAATAAAAAAGAATAAGAGCATCTATATACATTTTGGAGGGGTTGGGTCGTTGGCTGCTTATGGTCCTCTAGCCCTGCTTCCTGCGCGCCGCCTTGATTTCGGTGTGCGCCTTGAAGCGAGGGCATTTCTTCGGGTCAACGACCCCTTTGCAGCGGCAGAGCGGACACTTCGGTTCCTTATAACCGCTCGTTCCGCTCATGGAGGGCTGAGGCTGCAACCGCGCCTCCAGCTCAGCGGCTCTTCGTTTAGCGTCATCCGCTTTCTGCTGGAAACGCTGGTGCTCTTCAGCAGCCTGCCTATAGGCTGCCTCAGCCCTCAGCCGCTGCTGGCGCTCCTCCTCGCGCTTCCTCTCCTCTTCCGCCGCCTTTTCCTTGGTCTCACGCTGCTGGGCACGAAACGTTGCCAGGACCTTGCGCTCCTTTTTGAGATCCTGGACGCGCTCACATCAGACACCCTTTGTAATTGGAGCCGTTCGATGAGCCGCGGCAAACGCATCAAATTTAGCCAAGGCCTCCTGCTCGGCTGCCCGTAGCTGAACCCTCAGGGCTTTCATGTGCCTGAGGGCAGCCTCCGTCTGCTGCCACTCCTCTTCTTCCGTCTTGGGTCGCGTAACCTCTGGCGCCGCAGAGGTTTTGGGTTGGGACCCGTTGGAGTGGGGCCGACGGAGCTGGGGTCTGGTGGTGGCTGGTTCCGACGCAGTCTTCCCCTGCGGGTGATCCGATACCGGGTTGCCCTCCTTCTCCATCCACTCTTCTCTCGCGGATGTTAACGTGGACGGACAGGGGTATCGTCCCCATTGCCTGCGCCAAGCGGTCCGCACGGGTCGCTACGTAGGCCGTGTCCTGGCCCTGGCCATCCTCCAGGACTTCTTCTACGACGACGGCGGCGATGTCCTCCTGGCCACGGCGATGCTCCTCCTGGAGCTGTTGCTACCGATGATCTACGGCAGCAATTACTGCAGACAGGACGTCCGTCGTCTGCATCTCGCCGTGGCTGTCCAGGGTGTCAATCATCCTGGCTAGGAGGAACTCCAGGGCTTCCTGATCAACCTCGATGATCATCTGCAACAGAAATTAAGATCTCAGGTTATGGCCCATCGTTTCAAACGATACTGTTCTTTATTTGGATTTTGATCCACGAGAACGCCCTCGTCCTCGTCTAAGGGGAACAGTTTCTGGCGGTACAACGATATGCTGTCTTTCCGGTTGCGTTTCCACACCATATCTCCTACCTCGAATTCCGCTGACCTTCATCGTGAGTTGAAGATTTCGGCTTGCCGGGCCTTACTTGCAGCCGACTGACGATATGCGTTCTCGTGCAGTCTTGGCAACTGTTTGATTTTGTCGTTCCAGTCCTGCAGTCTACGGAACTCAAACTGTTGCTGGGCAAGCCGGTCTGGCTCTCGACGAGCTGTACTAGGCGCCTCGGGTTGGCGACCATAGTTCAGCACAGCTGGGCTCCATCCAGTAGAACTTTGCACCGCTGTATTTAGTGCAAAGACTAACTCTGGCAGCTTGTCGTCCCAGTCGCTGTGCTTATCCTGGATATACGACGCCATCATTGCCTTAAGGGTCCGATTGGCCCTCTCGACAGAATTGGCCTGTGCGTGTGATAAGGGGGTGTCGTCGAATGATACACTCCCTTAGATTCGAGGTATTCGTCTATGAGTTTATTTTTAAACTCGGTCCCGTTGTCCGAATGAAATACTTCCGGAGTGCCGAACCGGTTAATCACTCGTTCGTGAAGCTCGCGGACTATCTAGCATCTCTCGGACTTGGCGGTGCATCTCCTCCTGGATCTTCTCCGACACCGGGTAATACTTCTGCTTTATCGGGCGAGCTGATCCCACGTCAATCGAGTGCTCGATGAGTTGGGTTCGCCCGATTTTGGGAGAAGTATTAGACAGCACTTTGCTTACTAGCGCTCGCAGCTCTTCCTCTCCTGGACCGTACCAGGTAAATCGGGACACGAAATATTAAACAGACACGCGGGTCTGAACGTGGTGCACCACTTACCGCGAATCGTGATATCTCGCCTCGGCGGGAAAAGGCTGGGCGACGGAGAGATAACTTGGCCTAAGGCTTATCTTTCTCTCTCTCTGTCTCACTCCAACGGTCGGGAAGGCGGCCGACTCCTGGCTTCCTTCTTTTCCCCTTTCTTTGTGCCGTGCTGCTCCGCACGCCGACGTGGAGGTTGGTGGGGAGAAACACCTCACACCCACTCACCAAATGCACCGACACTTCGGTTCTTTGTCCCGTTAAAAATAACACGTTGTTGTGCCGTGCGCGCCCGAACTCGATCTCCATAATCTCCTCGCGCACGATACTCGCGCGCGTTCCTTGCGCGCACATCACTCTCGATACTCTTTTCGGTTACTCACCTGATCAGTAACTCGCTTACCGTTATAATTTATATAAAACAATATTTTAAATAATCAAATATGTATTTATTATTAGAAACAGAAGGTTATTGAAGGAATGAATCTGTTTATAATAATCAAAATAAATATATGAGCTCTGCAACTAAAGGGAAAAATAATTTGGATATAATGGATTATAACGCAAATTTTGAAAGAGGGTGCAAATTAAGAATTACGGGAGAAATGGAAGAAACAGGTTTTTATTTATATGTCGCTAAAATGTTGTAAATAGTTCTTTAAAATTAATACAAAAAATTATTTATTTATGAAAAAAGATTTATTACTCTAAAAGTACAAAATATTAATGACATAGAACTTTTGCCGATGATCCTTCGTCATTAAATAAATTAATTTTAGGAGGTGAAGTTCTATTTAGATCCGTTTAAAATAATCCAAAATTTTAATAAGTTGTTACTAATACTACAATTTAGTAAGTATATGCAATTTACTACTTTTAGTAAATTAAATTTTCATTAACATTTATAATTATTAAAATATAAATTTAAGCTTTATAAGAATTTATATAGTTTAAAATTTACAGTTAACATTTAATATGTCTCTATTTTTTTTATTATTTTTATTCTAATTTCATTACACTTAATTTTGGTAAAACCTTTTATTTATAAATTATAATCGTATTTAAAAAAAATTAAATTTTTGGTATAAACCCAATGCACTATAACAGTACCTCCATTGTGTTGTATGAATCTGTTTAATTTCTAAGATGTCCATGGTAGTGAAAAAATAATACAATTTAAAACATTATTTTAATAAATTAATTACAAAAACCTTTTTCGAAATTAAAAATTCGGGTTGGCGCGCGAAGCGCGCAGGGGGCGAGGATCCCCTAGTATATATATATATATATATACTACGCCTTATAATATCTTTGGTTATATTTATCAATATATATATATATATTGAGTCTAAGTTGGCATTTTAGCACTTTTTTGCATTATATGCCAATTTTCATGAATTTGTAGCTCCGAGGGGATGCATTTTTCACTAAAAACATAAATATGACTTTTTTCTAAACTTTTTTTAATTTTTCATTAAAAATACTTTTAAAGTCATAAATGTATGCTGTCACACTCTTGTAAGCCATTTAAACCTTAAATAGTGAAAATCAGCAATTCTGCTCCGGACTCTGGAAACCTAATACTGTCTAAAACATGTCTTTTTATAGTCAGAAACTGCTTATAAATTTCCAGAGTGGGTCTAAATCATTAAGATCACTTATGGTCAAGATATCAGAGAATAAATAATATTAATAGAAATGTATATTTGTTGCCTTATAACGATGAATCTATTAGCATGATCATTGTTAAAAAAAATTGATGCACTTATCTTGGAGTGGTAGAAAAGTATCTTCACTTGTTTCAGTATCCATCTAATCCCCTGTAAGCTGCTAAAGATACAAATATTATTATACAATTATAAAAAATTAATTTTTAAACATTTATAATGCTGGATTTTCAATTTTACAACCACTTTAAGAATTATGATACGAATCTGTAGGATTACTATAAATATATTAACATTATTATTACAATAACTGAATATCCGTATTTAATACAAAAAATATATAAATAAATCGGTTCTGAGATTATAATAAGTAATATGATTACGTGACAGTGACAAGTTTGTGAAATTCTAACAACGTATGACAGAATAATAATAATAATAATGTTGATACTTTTATAGTAATTCAGATTAGTATTATAATTCTTGTAAGGGTTGTAAAACTAAAAATCCAGCATTAGAAATGTTTAAAAATTAATTTTTTACAATTGTATAATAATATTTGTATTTTCAGTAGCTTACAGGGGATTAGATGGATTCTGAAATAAGTAGAGATACTTTTCTACCACTTCAAGGTAAGTGCGAACATGCAGCTAAACCATATGGGTATAAAAAAACAGTGGAAACAGGATGAAAAATACTTTGTGTTATGTCTGTATTATAAACACGTTGAATTTGTGATAATTTAAAAACACACGAAATTTTTTTAAAAATTTAAATGGGAATTACCATGTTAATTTTTGTGAATTTTACTCTTTCTTTAAATTATCATAACTTTTTACAGAATTGGAGGTCATAAAAATGCTACAGACCATTTGAAAGGTATTGCTCCAAGCTTTCTTTTAGACTTTTGGATAAAAAATTAATTGTTGCGCACTTGCACTTTTTTTAAGTTAAATATTGACATGTAGTTTATATAACATTCACTTTGAAATTAGAAATTCTAACCCAGAAGAATAAATTACAGACACAATTAGCAACGACCGTTACATATAATGTTCTATAGTAAAAATTGATAGATTTTGAGTTAAATAGTGGTAAACCCAGCTGGTGTTGCAAAAAACTTGGAAAAATCCACTTTTTGAGGTTAGAATAACTTTTGAACAAATAGATTCCAGTATCTAAAAATTTTTTTCTGTATTCTGAAAAACATTTGCAATGTGTACCCAAAATTTGGAGCATTTTAAAATGTTGATCGGACCACTTCGTGTGGAATATCCCATATATATATTATAACGTTAAGCGAGTTACCGATCAGGTGAGTAAACAAAAGAGTATCGAGACTGATGCACGCGCAGGGAATGCGCGCGAGTATCCTGCGTGAGAGGATTAACGAGATCGAGTTCGCGCGCGCAGGGCAACAACAAGGTGTTGAATACCGCCGTGATACTTTGACGCGAATAAAAAGGTTGAAACACTGGTGCATTTAGTGTGTGGATGTGAGGTTTTCTCTCCACCAATCTCCACGTCGGCGTGCGGAGCAGCACGGCTCAGAGAAAGGGAAAAAGAAGGAAGCCAGGAGTCGACCGCCTTCCCGACCGTGGGAGTGAGAGAGAGAGAGATAACCACAAAGCCGAGCTATCTCTCCGTTGCCCAGTCTTTTCCCGCCGAGGTGAGATATCTAGATTCGCGGTAAGTGGTGCACCACGTTTAGACCCGCGTGTCTGTTTAATATTTCGTGTACCGATTTACCTGGTACGGTCCAGTAGAGGAAGCGCTCCTCTTTTCCCCCCTCTCGTGACAAATCCCGCTCGGGTAGACAGGTCGGTGGTTCGCGGGAGCCACTTCACGAGAGAAGGCGCGCGTGACGTAGGAAGCTTCTATGTCAGAGCTCCCTACGTCAGTGATACCTACGTCACACGGAGTGACGTATGCCCTCAGGTTAAGCAGCCGATCATTCCCGGATCGGTTGCTCATAACTCGTCGGTTAATAGATTTTAAGTAATTGTTTTAGCGCTGACCTCGGGGGTAGTCATCGGTACGACGCCATTTAAATTGTTAACGTTGATTTATTGTTAATTTTTAATATTTAATTGTTTATTTAATAACTCGACTCGGTGAGACGATCTTTCTCGCCGATAACGTAAAATATCGATTGTTGATAGTGTTTTACCGGTTACAGTCCTATCCCACGAATACCGCCCTCTCCGGTGTTTATTCTAGTTGACAATTTTGGGTATAGGGTCCAACACACGGTATCTAAGTCAAACGAGGTGTTTGACGTTGTTAACGGCATTGCACGGGAATCAAAGTGATTCCCGGCCGCATAGTGGGACTGCACACTTAAAGTTGGTAAGTTGGGACAAATTGGGCCTAACCGGGGGCCTGACATTTTCCCAGGACCCACCCCGTTACAACTGACGCCCAATACGTGTGGATTTGGGATACAGGACATCGGAAAAATCAACAAGCACGATATACTTGTTCAATTGTTAATAATATTGTTAATCAACAATTGGATAACTCGCGAACAATAACGAGGTCAGCAGTCGCGTTTCAAAATTGTGAAGTATATTTCGGTACTCTTTCGTTCCCTAACAAAACGGGATTTGATTATTAACAAATGGAATTGTTATAAACAATTAAAAATTTTTATAACAAATAAATTTTTTTTTCTCGTCTTGATTACTTAGCAGTAGACACAGGAAATTGGTTCCTGTTCGAACATAGGTGGCGCCACTAGAAATAGGTCGCACAAATAGGATATTTGGTCGGTTTTCGAACGGAATCGATAGACCGACCAGCGTTGCTTGGAAATTGGATAATTTGGACCAATCCAAGTAACTAGCGCCATCTAGAGGAACGAAAGAACGCGACACAGCGCGACATAACCTGGTGGCATTTTATCGGTAAAAATAAATTATTTGTAAGTGTATGCAAGGTTTAACTGGTTTTTGCTGGCACAAAACAGGAAGCTAATAACCGGGCTCAGACCTTTACAAATTGTATTTTAGGTTATATTTTTGTAAGAGTTCAAGCGCGCGGTATCTTTAATTATTTAATTTATTTATTTTTTGATTTATTTATTATTTATTATATAGTACCGTTAAATTAGCGCAAGGTAAGAGCCAGGCAGTAGTTATTGAAAAATTTATTAGCAAATTTGTTAAAAATAATTTAAACTCTATAGTGCTTCCTTGATCAAAGTAAGACAGGACTAACTTTTAGCATCCGGTTTTGTGCTTTATCGGTTAGCTTAGGTAAAAGCAAAACCCAGTTACGCGGATTGGACATTTGGCAAGTAACGACAAAGTTAAATATTCGATAACACATAACCTTGCACACACATAGTGCGTCGAGCCAGCGAGGCTACATACTGTTAAACGTATAAACGACGCTACAACTGAAGATGAACGCTCAGCAGAAAGACGTCGATAGTCTGATTGATGAATGCATTGAGACGCTCACTCGGGAGCAAATTGAACTACACCTGGACGCCTTGAACCTAAAATCGGCAGTCTCGATTTTTTAGGAAAGCCCAGCGACTCCACCAGTGGCTATTACGAAATTATTCGGCCCAGGAGTTTAACCTGGAGGAAGATGAATCCACAGCAACAGCACAGGAGAAATAGGTGGCTGCAGATGCTAGGTGAACATTAAGACGAGGAGTCTGATGATTCTAGCCCAAATCAGGAAGTGTATCTGGTACTGCGGGAGAACGCTGTGGTTACGGACAACCTGCACGGGACAGTGCAGGATCTCGATGACGTCGACTTCAGCCGCGACCAACTCAGATCCACAACCCGAACGAGCAGAAGAATGGCTGTCGTTGGTCTCAGACGAGGAAAACATTTTTAAAATCCCTCAATCGTTCTCCCAGACCTTGGTGCAGCTTATCCAAAAAGTGAATGACCTTACGAAGAAGGTGGATAAGCTGATGTCCGAGCGCACTCAAACCGCTCACAGCACGAGATTGGACGGTGCCAACCAATCTCACCATGTGCAATTTCAGGACACATACGTGTTATGGTCCTGATGTGAGCGAGATAAGTGAGGCAGTGACAAAGCCTGATGGAGCTTGGAAGGTGGGGAATGCGCGCGACTCCCAGAGGATTCCACAAGCGCGCAGCTCGCCAAACAAGAGTCGGACATTTTCAACACCAAGCTTGTCTACGTCATCAAGGTTGAATGGAACACCCCGGGACGTCGGCGGTATTGCTAGGAAGTGGCAGGTCATATCCTCTGGCGAAAAGAGCCAGAGCATCGACGCCTTCCTAACCAGGATCGAGGATTGCAGGATCCTGGCCAACCTGTCAGAGGACGAATTATTGCCGTCACTCTCGGAACTTCTGACAGACACTGCCGCCACGTGGTACCAGAACGAGAAACACAAGTGACACTCCTGGCAAGACTTCGGCTAAACGTTGGTACGGAATGAGCCAACGTTTCCAGCAGAGGATCATCGCCGAGTCCAACGCACGTACTCAAGGTCCCGACGAACCGGTTAGGGACTATATGACGTGCTCTATCGCAATAATGCAAAACAATAATGCCGACTGAAGCACAGCAGCTCGATCATTTGTATCGGAACATGCTGCCACAGCTTCAATGGCTGTTCAAGAGAGCGGAAGTGAGCTCAATTGAACAGATGCTGGACCTCGCCACGGAAGCGGAGCAGACGATAGAAGGAGAGAGAGTATATCGTCCACCACCTACGGAGGAAGGCTCTGCTTCCCGAAATGACGTATAAGCCGAAGCGGAAAAAAGGTTCGCCGAAGGCTAAGGTAGCGGCCCCTGAGGTAACCTCAGCCAAATCAAGCGAGCCAAACGTCGATGACTGCATCGCAAAGATGCTGGAGGATGCGCTGCGGCCCATCGTACCCAATTGGCGTCGACGACAAGCAAGAGCTCCGGACACAGGCAGGAGAAGAAGAATGCTAATCCACCGAGGGAAAAAGGGAAGGAACAGCCAAAAAACCGAATGGGATCGATTCGACTAAGCCTCTTACCTGCGGTGACTGCGGGAAAATTGGATATTCCCGCAGGTACTGTCCGGTGTGCTCGGGAAACGCCAAAGGGAGTGGTTAATCGGAACGAAGACCGTGACCCAAGAGCTTGAGTCCCCGCTGTCCCAGGTGAGTTCGGGACAGACGCGCTCCGACCACAAGGGTGGTCCAGAGAGGATGAACGGTCAATAGGAGGAATGGTCCCAAGAAGCCAGCAGACCCACATCGTCCTATAAACCAGAGAATGAGAGTCGTTAATGGCTTCTCGTGGAGATTGAGGGCTTTCGTATAAGAGCCTTATACGACCCCGGAGCCTCCACAACCGTGATCGGACCCAGCGGTCTGCAAATCGCCACAGCATTGGGCAAGGAGCTCATTGTGGCGAACGCCAGACGCGTCAAGATGGCGGATGGTAGTTACCAACCGCTAAACGGTTATGTGATCTTACCTTTCACTGTCGGAAATGAGACACGTGAAATAAGGGTAGCGATCATACCAAACCTTGACGCCGAATGCTACGTAGGAGTAAATTTCGTACGAGCATTCAGAGCCATATTGGATCCGGATAGCGACCGTCTCTTCCGCAAGGACAGCAAGCAGCAGATCCACCTCGAAGTTGCTGGCACAGGGGGTATGGCCACCCTCTCGTCCGCTGGGATAGCGGACGTCACCGAGGCGGAAAGGGAAGAGCTGCGAGCGCTAGTAAGCAAAGTGCTGTTTAATACTTCTCCCAAAATCGGACGAACCCAACTCATCGAGCACTCGGTTGACGTGGGATCAGCTCGCCCGATAAAGCAGAAGTATTACCCGGTATCGGAGAAGATCCAGGAGGAGATGCACCGCCAAGTCCGAGAGACGCTAGATTTAGAGATCATAGAACCCTCGGACAGCGGTTGGTCAAGCCCCGTGGTGATGGTACGCAAGGAGAACGGATCACGTTGGTTTTGCATTGACTTTAGAAAAGTCAATGCGCTAACGAAACCAGACGCTTATCCCCTCCCGTTCATGCAGGATATCGTGCACAAGCTGAAGAGATGTCGGTACATTAGTACTTTGGACATGAACTCAGCGAATCATCAAATATCTCTGCAGAAGGAATCGCGTCCTTATACGGCTTTGACAGTCCCGGGAATGGGACTGTATCAGTTTAAGCGGATGCCATACGAATTGGCATACGCTGGCGCGACTTTCCAACGCATGATTGACCAAGTTGTTGGTCCTGATCTCGAACCCAATGCCTTTTCTTACCTCGATGACATTATTATAGTCACCGAGACATTTGAAGGGCACAAGAAATATTTTGAGGTGGTGTTGAAAAGACTGACCGAAGCTACCTTGACAGTAAATAAAGACAAGTGTGTCTTTTGTCAAGATGAGGTGAGATATCTTGGCGTGCTGGTCAACAGGGATGGAATTCGTCCCGACCCAGCCAAGACAGAGCCTATAAGGGTTTATCCGGATAAATTTTAAGAATAGTATTTTTTACTTAACCCTCGGAAAAAAATTATTGGAGTGACTTAAGTAATTTTTATTAGAGTTTTTTTCCGTGTGTCACGTCCTGACTTGTATTAACTACTTTAAAAATATTATAAGAAGGCAAGACTCAAGTTAAATAATAAAATTATCAGGGAGGCATATCCTACATTGGAGGTCCATGAGGGTGTTAATGCCTTACTTGATAAAATAATAATGGATATTAGAACTCTTACATGTGCAAAGGGAAATTGTATACTTCATTATAAACGATCGCATCGACGTATATCGGAATATAACTGGAAAAAAATGAAAAACTTACCGACAAAAATCAATCTGATAATTACTCACTTTGCAAATGTACTAATAAATCAAAGCGAAATGGAAAATCATAGTACACCTGGTATATTTGTAGAAAAAAACAAAAATCTACACGAAATTGTAGCGAATTGTGATTATTGTATTAATGCGCGACTAAAAGGGCTCAGACACACACATTTTGTAAAAGGGAATAATAATACAATGGAACATAAGAGTGAACCGGTAATAAACAAATATGCACCAATTGAGACTGTTTTCTCTAGGATTGATAACATGGCTGAAAAGAATAATATTAAAGCAATGAATAGTAAAATAGTGGAAAATCCAAGAAGCGCAATAATGCAATCAAACAGTTATCGTATGACATATGGAGATCTTAATTATCTTGGATCGAATAAGGCAATATTTTATTTTTATAGAGGTATTCGTGGCACTCAAACTTTTACTAATTCCATGTATCCGTTAAAACAACAACCCAAACATAAGGACCTAGTAGTCATAGATGATATTGTCTTCACATCCTCGTGTAAATGTGATTCATCGAACCAGCATAAAGAAATGTTCCCACACTATAGAGTCACGTGCGCAGTTGGATTAACTTGCCCAGCCAGATTGAACAATATGGAAAGATTACTATACGCGAGAGACAGAAATGCGAATACACAGACCTTCACTACGGCAAGATCAATGCTTGTTAGATATTGGTAGAAATATTAAAGTTATTCAATTCATATTTCAAATAAATGTAGTAAATTAAGGACTTGATCCTGTTATTTTAGTAACAGACTGATACAAGTCTAATTGAATTTTTATACGTTATTGTATTAAATATATACAGTTGTAAAATTTAAATTCTATAAACGGTTATTTATTTTCATAATTTAGGTTAAGTTAGTTTATAGTAAAGAGTTGGTTTTTGATTGTCTCATTGACCAACTCTAACTTAGTTTTAGTTACTTTAGTTTTAAATCCGGATCAGCGTAAAGAAAAACATTTTTTTCTCTGCTGAATAATTGCGTACAGTTCATTGTATAAAATTATGTAATGTATATGTTACTCTGGATGAATAAATAAATAAATAAATAAAATAAAGTGGTTAATAAATCATTCGCGTTCCTTTCGCTCTTGTTTGACTAGGACTAGCCTTACGTCTCCGGGAGTAGCGAGCGAAGTTATTTTGAGAGTAGAGATGTAGGATATAATGTGGGATAATAAAATAATATATTTTTTTATTCGTATTAATCATGCATTATTTATTTAAATTTGTTAACATAATTATATGATATGTCCTTTTTAAATGAACACATGTAACTAAATTCTTCCAGCTGTTTAATGGACAAAAACACACATAAAATTACAATATTTTATAAGCAATTGCACAAAATTATTTAAGTTCAATAACAATTTTAATTTTGATTATATAAACAATTGCACGACGAACGCGTTAACAAATTATAGAATAAAATATACGTTATGTTATTTTATTACAAACATTACTAATTAATAATCAAAATTAGAATTATTATGAATAAATGCAATTCAAATTAAAAATTGTTGCAGATGAAAATATGAATTATTGTCAATAAATTGCAATTCAAACAATAAATACTGTAAATAAAATGCAATGCAAAGAAGAATTGTTATATACAAATTGCAGTTCGAAATAATAAGTATTGTAACAAAAAACGGTTGGTTTAGTAATTGAAATAATATAAAATATCAGGTTTGCCTTTACGAATATCCAGCCATTACGACATCTGGCAATCATTGAGCTCCGAACGCATATGCATCTGACGTCGGCGCCCGCAGGTCTAGCGGGACTTCACCAAGCTACTTGACGCCGCTACCTACGTTCGAGGCAGACCTTCGTATCTTACCATATATATATATTTGGGTACTTAAGGTATATTCTTTTCGGCTATCTATACGCTTTGTAATATTCGAATTGCATTTATTTATAATAATTCTAATTTCGATTATTAATTAGTAATGTTTGTAATAAAATAACATTACGTATATTTTATTCTATAATTTGTTAACGTGTTCGTCGTGCATTTGTTTATATAATCAAAATTAAAATTGTTATTGAACTTAAATAATTTTGTGCAATTGTTTATAAAATAGTTTAATTTTATGTGTGTTTTTGTCCATTAAAAAGCTTGAAGAATTTAGTTTCATATGCTCATTTAAAAAGAACACATCATATAATTATGTTAACAAATTTAAATAAATAATGCATGATTAAAACGAATAAAAAAATATATATTTTATTATCCCACATTATATCCTACATCTGTACTCTAAAAATAACTTCGCTCGCTATTCCCAGAGACGTAAGGCTAGTCCTAGTCAAACAAGAGCGAAAGGAACGCGAATGGTTTATTAACCATTTGCCTTCTTATGATATTTTTATAGTAGTTGATACAAGTCTGGACGTGACACACGAAAAAAAAACTCGAATAAAAATTACTTAAGTCACTCCAGTAATTTTTTTCCGAGGGTTAAGTAAAAATTACCTAAGTAGTTCAATAAAATTTACTTAAGTAGCTTTAGTAAAATTTATGGAATATGTAAATCGGTAACATTTACTTAAGTATTATCTAAATTTAAGTAAACCTAGAAATTTAAAAGCAAACTAATTGACTGAGCAAAAATATATTTCTCAATTAACGATTTGCCGTCAATATATAAGTTTATTTGTATACGTACATGAGTACAGGTTTATAATGTAGAAGGCGCGTAAACATAAGCAGCATATACTGCAGTTAAATAATTTAACACTTCCCTTAATATGATTATTAATTATTTTTATATTAGTATGTTAAATTATGAATGAATTTCTTATCGATATATTCGTTAGGTTAGGTGCTTAATTAAATTTTACTGAAGTAGTTCAGTAACTTTTACCCGAATGATCAAGTAATATTTACTACAATATACCAGACAGAGCACATCAGTAAATTTTACTTAAGTGTTAAGTAATTTTTACTTTTTTTCCGTGTACACCTAAATAACTTTTAAATATCCACATAGATGTGCTTAATTAATAAAAAAATATATGACGTCTACAGGCCCTCTTTAGGTTAATGAAAATATTCACTGTTAATTAATTTAATCTAATTGTTTTAGTTATTTTAAATCAATTTTATTAACTGATTTTATATTAATAAAATAAATTAATTAATTTACTTCATGCATTCATCGTATTGAAAATCATTCACTTATAAATATTTTAAAAGTCGAATCAAGGTAATTAGTAATGCACTTGGAAATATTCAAAATATTCCATGCAAAATAATTCGTAATGAAATTTATTGGAAACTAGCAACAATTCCTCGATAGCTAACGCTACCTCGATCGAAATTATACTAATTTTATATTTATTTTTAACATATTTTTTTAACTTTATAATTTTAAAGTTTAATTGAATAACAATGTAGAATATAATATAATATGTAATTATTTAACGTAGTATTCAGTTATAATAAATTTTTTTTAATCAAGAAAATAAAAATAAAAGTGTATTATATTTGTAACATTATATATACTTATTTAATCTTAGTCAATTACTTATGAGTTTAAAGATAATGAACATATTTCTACATAATGCTGAATCTATTAAAAAAAATTAAAAATAATTATTTTTAATACGTAATAACACATACGTCATTAATTACAATATTTACACACTTTTCCGGTAGGAAGCTACATCAATCTAGTAACAAATGTTTGATTTTTCTACCAGAATAATATTTTCAACAACAAAACTTAGAATATAAAATTATTCTTTGATCATTTTATATATATTTCATGCTTTTTCATGATATTTTATGGAAAGGAGAACAGGTCATAGACATCCGTCCGCGGGTTTCGCGATCGGGTTCGGTCACCGGAGAGAACACATCTCAACCTAGAACCAAAAGGATTGTTATCCGGTTATCATCTGCGTCGGCCAGAGATGCGGTCGTGGAAAAAGCTCACCTTCTCAAAGGACGGAAGGCGCGTGAAATTTTCGGAGAAGGAGGAGACAACGCTATTTTTATGAGACCACTGTGGCTGAAAACCACTTTTCAATTATGGTCGTTAGCGACTCGGAAGTGTACCGTGCTGGGCTATGCGAGGCCCTTAGTAGTAAATTTAAAAGTTTATACACGGGAGACGAGAGATGGATCATTGACGCGTGTAACCTCCGAGGCCGACATTCACAACTTACCGCCGCTCCCCTCATCTTCCTCGCATGCTAAATGAGACAGGACTAATCGGGCCAATAACAAAAAATAATAACATATCATCTAACTGTTTTTCCATTTTTCATACTATCATCAATCGTTTAAAAACTCATTTTGCAGCCATTGAAGCATTAATTCACCCGAAATCTTTCGATGTCGTTGCGATCACTGAATCCTTCCTTACTGAACACGACTCCTCTGATATTTTTAAACTATCTGGATATGTATTGCACAGATTGGATCGTGTGGGTAAGGGAGGGGGTGGGGTTGCGGCGTACATACGGGAGGAGTATAAGGTTAATGTTGTTGCAAACTCGGATCCGGTTTTTTCCAACAAACCGGAATTCTTAATTTTACGCTTGGTAGGTAGCTCGTTGACGACTCTTTTAGCGGTGGTCTACCATAGGCCAACAGCTGCCTATCCGAGCGAATTTTTTTAGGTTCTCTCGGACATTCTACCAGATTGCAACAGCGTTATTGTCACGGGCGATTTCAAATAGTGCGGCTGCTAACATGATGAGAACGAGCCTGATGGTACTGGGCCTTTCGCTCATCCCATCGGAACCGACTCATCATGCGGTGACATCGAACGGTTTCTCCCACACTTGGTTAGACCTCTTCCTGATTCGTGAGCCGGTGCAAAATTTCAAATATCTTAAGTCGATTGCTCCCTTCGCAGCCGGTCATGACTCCATTAGACTGGAATTATTCATGCCGAATAATCAAAAAGTAGAGAAGAGGAAGTTTTGGAGGAGAAATCTGGAAGAGGTAAACCTGCAAATCCTTGCTACCACACTCGCATCATTCATGAATAACTCATCGGCACTAACTTGGCCTGACCAGCCCCTCTCCACAAACCTAAATTCATTTGTAGTCGTCTCCTCATTTTTAACAAACATTAGCCATTCAATCTTAAATTCTTATAATGTTCTTGCACCGTTGAATTCTCACCTCATCACCATTAAAAATTCCCATATACCCTGGATCACGCAAGAAATAAAAATGTGCATTAGAAATAATGCTTTTAAAAAATTCCGTATTTCAGGAGATCCACTGGATTATAGAAACTATAAGGAGCTCAGAAATAGTGTTTCAAATTCAATAAATTCTAGTAAATTCAAATTTCTTGCGAATAAATTAAGTGTAAATAGTGATCCAACTATTTATCGTCCAAATATTTATCGTCAGTTTGAATCAGGAGTTCAGCGAATCTCTAAAAATGCAAATGCCATTGCCGTGTGGGCGAATAAAAATGGTCTCAAATTACATGTAAATAAAACGAAGGTTATAATCCTGGGCAGTCAGGCGTTTATTTCTCGTATCGACCTCCCCGAGAGTTAGAATAGGAAATGAATACCTACGATATGAAAATTAAGTTAAGTCATTAGGATTAATTATTTCGCCTACTCTAGATTGGTCAAAACAGGTATCGGCAAATTCTAAACGTGTACACGGGGTTCTTCATTCCTTGAGATATTATAGGAAAACCTTATCGTGGAAACTCAAAAAAAATCTGGTGGAGGCGCTCATTTTCCCGTATTTCGATTATGCGTGCGCGGTTTATGATGATATCGACCAAACCAAAAATCAAAAATTACAAAGACTGCTGAATGCGTGCGTAAGATTTGTGCTAAATCTAAAATGGCTTGATCTAAAATGGCTGTCGGTCGAGTCCGGACGCTCCTTCCTCATCGGTTCATTAGCATATAATATCATAATTCACAACTCGCCATCTTACCTCACAAATCATTTCTCAATATTGAATAACCCAGTCACTAATCCTCGCGCCACATCTTGTCATACGCCTAAAGCACTTACATACTTACCACCTCACACAGAAGCCCTAAATAAATCATTCGTCATTACGTCATCCCGCATAATAAACATTTTACCCATTGACATTTTTACGAATTCCTCCCTAAACCTTTTCAAAAGATCCCTCTTTGATCATCTGTTTGGACTCGACCAGGCAGTTTGGTCCGACCGGGTTAAGTCTGAGCGAATCATTTTGTTTCGCAACTTACTGTGGCATAATATGTATTAATAATTAAATAAATATTATTACTAATAGCTTTTTTTAGCTCGATTGAAGTGAAATCTCTTAGCTTTTGTTTAATTCGATATATAACGTAAATTAAACACGCCAAGCAAACATCAAATAATACTAATGAAAAGAAAAAACAATTTTCAAGCTAAGCTAATTAAATCAGACTTACTTTTCACTAAGCAATCTACAAAAAAAAAGAAAAAATAAAGTATAACGGGAAAATATTTATATATATTGGTTATTAATTATTATTGTGTATATTACGCAGCGTTATTATTATGGGAAAGCATATATACAGCCTTATGTATACACCAAAATATTCATCAAATATATATTGTTATTATTATTAAAATCAATAAATATCGGGTAAATGTGCAAGGGAAACGTGCAAATGGTGCTAATATAAATAAAATACAACTGGGTTTGGCAGGCAGCAAAACAACAACAAAAAATTTTTATGCAGTATAAATTATTTACTAACTATTATAATCGGGGAGCAACTAGAAATTAAATTTTCGTTGCAATGGGTATAGCAGGACAAACAAATTTTAATTATTATTATTTATTAGGCTATCAATAAATAATTCAAGCAAAATGTGTGTGTTAATTCAATAAGCGTTAATTGTATAATGCGGCAAAAACACAATTTAACCAAACGTGATAATAGCAAAGGGACCATGAAATAGCATTAATATGTAGTATATATAGCCAAAGGAAATTAATATGCTTAAAAAAAATTATAAATTACGCTTAAAGCAGCTTGAGTTATTATTATAACTATAAAATGCAAATTGGTTATCAATTATTTATGTACTACAATTTAAAAAAAAATAATATTCTCTTATAGAAGCATGCAAAAAAAAATAATTATCAATACTTGGTTATTATAGCTGTACGGGTTAGAAGGAGAGGGAAAATGAATTATTTTTATATACATGAGCAAATCCACGGAACCTTTGATTTTCATTTGAAAATTTTTTTTTTTTTTTTGGGAGGCACATTGATTTTAATGGAGATATCTATTTCTTTAGAGGTTAAATAGTAGGAAAATATGAGGGCCCATATTTCTTTTCAAGACTTATCTAAGAAATTGACGATTAAAATATTGATGAGGGGTATCATAGGGTAAATTATAAAAAATCACTTCGTAAATAAACAGAACATTTTTTATTCTATAATTTATGAATATAACAACATAATTAAGTCTCTTATTTAACAAAAATGGAAATATCTAACAACAATTTTTCATATAAAAGGATGTTTTCAAGTGCCGTTACAGTACTGTAATTTTCTTTTCCTAGTAACAATGGTTTTTTTTGTTTGAGTACTTGTAACAGGAATTTCATTTTTTGCTCCATAAATCTTCCAACTAGAAGGTTTCAATTGGTAATGAGTACATGGCAAATTATTTGAAACATTCATTACATGATAAATAATTTTCTTTTCGTATACTTCTCTTTAATGGTAAACAAACTACTTGCGTAAGGCTGACTGAATGATATGTGTGTGTAAGTGTGTGCGCGCGCGGGTGTGTGTGTGTGTGTGTATTTATATTAGCTTTTCTGTTGAAATAACCTATTTCGTATAGTCAATTTGGACTTCAGTTCAAAGGTATAAAATGTTTATACTTTTATACAGCTTATATTATCTAAATTAACAAAAAATTCAATTGAGGTTTTACGTAGATGACTCAATAATCTACTAAAAAGTAGAGAGATATAATTTATATATGCTTTTTTTGTGAATGTCGAGTGTGCCATGCGAAAATGAAAATTTGGAAGACTAGCGGCCCGAGATTTTGAAAAGTTTAAGGTAGAATTGCTTGTAAGGAAAAAGTGGCACAGCTAAGCACAAAAAAGAATAAGAATCCTTATTGCAAATCGAAAAAAGCAATATTAGTCACAATAGCTATAAACAAAACTTATCTTTGTATAATATCAAAATTCTAAAATTTCCTAAATTTACAAAAACTGACTTCCTCAAGAGTTGCGATTTTTATTTTTCTGTATCATAAAGGCACACTATTCTAACACTTTTAGTTTAATAGGGTAGATGGTGTAGGTTGTCAAAAAAAATTTCTGTAACATTTGGTGAAGAATTATAATTTCTATAAGCTTAAAAAATAGAAGATGAGTACTACTTCCATCGTCAAATTTGCAAAAATGCAACTTTATGAAGCCTCTAACAAAAAGCTAATGAAAACAACTTTAAAAAAATGATAAGGACCCTTCATCGAATTACTTTTTCTACCAGAAAGCGTTGTTATAATGTTGCTAAGTCTGCTTATTTACTACTATATTACCCGCTTCCCCAAAATTAAAGGTTCTGTGGATTTGCTCACATATATTAACCAGCGTACCCAAAAAAAACTATACATAACCAAATACATAAAGTAGCGCAAATAAATTATTTAAAAAAAAAAACAAAATTATATTTTTCGTGCACGTGCTTAATTTTACTTGCTGCAAATAGGCGACAAAATGGCCGACCGGGTGTGTGCAAGCTTTGCTGAAGGAAGGGAAAAGGTAATATGGCTGCTTTTGCGTCGCGCGTCGACGCTTACAATACTTATATTCGCTCGCTTTTAACTACAAGAAAAAAACTATTATTTACGCTGATTGCTACTAATAATTCTCTTTAATTTTACGGTGAAACTATTAATTTATTTAAATGAAAAGATCCCTTTTAAACAACCACATTGGGCGCCAATAAAACGCTGCACTGGGATCAGGGTGCAGGTTAATAATTAGCTGTAAGGTATATAAAAGATTTATTTAAAAACTACGGTTACACTTTATTATGCCGGGGTGGGCGCCAGCCGCGTTAATACGCGACAAGATAACGATACACGCGGGATATCGTATTAGAATTATTACCAACCGGGGAATGCTGAAGGGGAGGAAGGGAAAGGATGGGGAGGAATGGGATGCTCGCACGCACTTTCCGCGGTACCCGGCGGTACCATCAGCAGAGAGAGGTAATTACACCAACCTTTACAGAAATCCGGGACACTTGGTCGGGAAGCTGCTACTCTCCCCCCCCCCCTCTCTCTCTCTCTCTCTCTCTCTCTCTCTCTCTCGCTCTCGCTTTGCCCCCTCGTACTCATTCTGACTCGCACGTTAATTTCTCGTTGTCGTCGGGTCGACCATCCGTAGAGCTTTGGCTCTCGGAGTGCTCGAGAGCCGCGATCGTGCCGCGCGCCCGCGCAGTACGTACTTGTATGCGGTACATCGATCTCGCATCGAGCGAGTGAGTCGAGTACCGCGATGTTCAGGCTGTAGCGGTGATCATGCTGTAAGCGTGTGCTGACCTGGTGCAGTTCATGTCTCGGAGATGCTGTATACTTCTTCCTAGGTAACTATTACCTCGTTCCTTCTTGCGTTATTCACTAAGTTGTACGGTGTGAGTTTCAGGTACGAACTCACCCGCCGCCGCATTGCTGCTTGGGGTCGACTCACCCTTCTCTCCTTGACGACGGCAACCTCGGTGACTGCTAGCCTCTCCGTCTACAGCTCCCGGTAAATCCTTTGTCGTGGGGATTACGCAAGTATGCGTATTCATTAATATAAGGTTTAAGGAGGTTTGTTATACACGTTGTTTATGTATAGCAACCTAACCTCATTCTGCTTGTTTACATACAGCTGTGCATGTATTTCCTTTATCTTTGTCTTCTGCATATAGCTGTGTATTCTCTTCCTCGTTCCTTACCCTTTTACTGCGTACTTGTATTCATTGTTTTACTTGTTTACAGCTGTATATTGGTTGGCGTTGGAGGTTCCATGGCCTTCCCCCTGGATGGTGCCTCTTCGCCTAGTCTGCTGTTCTGTGGAGCTAAAGAGGGTCCTGGAGGCTTCCTGGTTATCGCCTCCCTTGATGCATCCTGCCTGCAGTATCAGACCCGGAAAAGCCCACCTGATATCATCTGAGCTCGCTCATGGTCCTCAAAGCCAGGGCCACTTTAGTGTTTATGTGCCGTGCTTGGGATTGGGATATTAGTCTGTGACGGTAGGTAGGGTTTAGTTAATGTACGGGTAGGTAGCTAGGCTCAATTTCTATGGGTAGGTAGGTTTATCTAGGGATTCGTATATGAGATTGGCGAACTGTCTGACTGGCTGGGAGTAAATGTGGGTGTGTCTCGGGGCAGTATAGTTGGTCCGACTTTGTTTTCAATGTTTATATATGATTTGCCAAGTGTTTTAAAATACAGTATATATATGCTGTTCATGGACGATGCCCAGGTTTATTATTCGTTTTATCCGGCGGACCTTGTAATAAGGGTACAGCGTATCTCCAGAGATGCAAATGCCATCGGTGCGTGGGCTGGGAATAATGGTCTTAAATTAAATGTAGGTAAAACGAAATCTATGATCCTGGGTAGTCAGGCGTTTATCTCACATATTGATCTTAACACTGCCCCGAGAGTTAGTCTATGTAATGAGTATCTAAAGTATGAAAATGAAGTAAAGTCGCTCGGAGTTATTATCTCTCCTGCCCTAGATTGGTCAAGGCAGGTGTCGGCAATCTCCAAGCATGTTCATGGAGTCCTCCATTCACTGAGATACTATAGGAAAACTATAGAATTATCTTGGAAGCTTGGAAAGAACTTGGTGGAGGTGCTCATTTTTCCTCACTTTGATTATGTGCGAGCTATAACGACGTCGATCAGACCAGAAACTTGAAGCTACAAAGATTGTTGAATGCGTGTGTTAGGTTTGTGAGGGGCGATGTGACTAGGCGTAATCATGTCACTCCTTACAGGCTTAGTCCTAATCGGTTCCCTAGCCTATAATATCATTAATCATAACCCCCACTTTATATTGCAATTAATAGCATTAAATAACCTTGACACAAATCCTCGTGCCTCATCCCGAAATCCGCCTAAAGCATTCACTTACCTACCACCTCGTGCGGAAACATTAAACAAGTTATTCATTATTACATCATCTCGTATCATAAATCAAATACCCGTCGCTACATTTACTTAATCCTTCCTAAACCTTTTTAAAGCTTCCTATTTGACTATCTGTTCGGACTCGACCAGGCAGCTTGGTCAGACCATGTACGGACCGAGGGAATTTTGCTGTGGTCTATCCCTCAACTGTCATAGCTATTGTCTCGATACGTATTTTGCAATATGTTATTTTTATTTTTGTTAATTCGTTTTTATTTATTCATATTTCTATTTCTTGTTATTTTATTTATGTTACATTTATTGAATTATTTATCTATTTATTTATTGTTTTTATTTCTATTTTTATTCTATTTTATGCTTATATTATTGTATATTTATAATTTTGCAAATTACTATGCCTTATTTCTTTTATTATGAACATGCGTTTTCCATTGTAGCGATATTTTTTGAGTTTGTTGATTAGTTGTAAGAAAGCCATGCTACCTATGTATTACTTGTGTGCCTACAGGGTTTCTAACCCAAAAGGCCTAATAAATCTTATTTATTCATTTATTCATTCATTCTCTCTCTCTCTCTCTCTCTATATATATATATATATATATGTAAGCGAGTTATCGATCAGGTAAGCAACGCAAAAGAGGATATACAGCGTGGCGCGCGCAACAACGCGCGAGAATCGTGCGCGCCCAGCTGACAGTATCAAGTTCGCGCGCGCACGGTGACACAACGTGATGTCGAGCCGGTCCGACCTTTGTTTTAGTTAGTATAATGAACTAAAGTATCGGTGTGTTTTGTGTGTGGGTGTGAGGTATTTCTCCCCACCAACCTCCACGTTCTACCGTACGAAAAAGAAGGAAGAGAGGAGTCGGCAGTCGTCCCGACTGTTGGTGTGAGAGAGAGATAGTGCCGAGGCCAAGCTCTCTCAGTCGCCCAGCCTTTTTCCCCACGATACGAATTACTGAGATTCGCGGTAAGTGGTGTACCATATATAGACCCGCGTGTCTTATTATTATTTCGTATCCCGATTTACCTGGTACGGTCCAGGAGAGAAAGCGTTCCTCTTTTTCCCCCTCTCGTGACAAATCCCGCCCGGGTAGACAAGTCGGTGATTCGCGGGAGCCACTTCACGAGAAAAGACGCGCGTGATGTAGGCAGCTACTACGTCAGAGCTCTCTGCGTCAGATGTACGTATGTCACACGGCATGACGTATAGCCATCAGGTTAAGCAGCCGATCATTCCCGGATCGGTTGCTTATAACTCGACTGTTAACAAGTTTTAACGAATAGTTTTCGCGCTGACCTTGGGGGTAGTCATCGGTACGACTCCCCTTGATTTGTCAATGTTAATTTATTGTTAATTGATTGTTTATTTAATAAATTGACTCGGCGAAACTATCTTTCTACAAATACATCTTCAACATAATACATCGATTGTTGATAACGTTTTACCGGTCATAGTCCTCTTCCACGAATACCGCCCTCTCCGGCGTATATTCTAGTTGGCAATTTTGGGCATAGGGCCCAACACACAGTATTAAAGCCAAACGAAGTGTTTGACATTGTTAACGGCATTGCACGGGAATCAAAGTGATTCCCGGCCGCATCGTGGGCGACTGTACACTTAGGTTGGTAAGTTGGGACAGATTGGGCCTAACCCGGGGCCTTACATTCCCCAGTACCCACTCCGTTACAATGCGAATTGGTACACTGTGTCGAAGTGTCATAGAGTGAACTTTATATTTGCTTTAAAGTGTATTAAGGACTACTCATTTAAAATCTCTTGATTATAAAAACTTTTTAAAATAGTTACTATATAGCAAATTTTAAAATAGTCATCTCACAAAATCAATAGAGTCCATATGTTAATTTTGGCGTATCGAAATTTTTATATATTTATATTTATTAAATCTAGTTTAATTATTTTTATTATAAAAGTGTTGCTTTCTTAGGATTTCAATTAAACAGGATTTAGAAAAACCAACGTGTCTACACGTAATTTTTGTTGTGAATGTGTCACTATACTTTACGTTATCACGATATATATTATTAATTGCCTGCTATTCGCGATATTTTCAGTGCATAATTACTGATGTATATGTATGAACACAGTTATACTTACTTTTGTGACGTGTGTAAGTAACACATTATCTATTTTTATCTACTTTCTTTCTTATCGCTAATTGTTTATATGCACTTAATATTGTGAAAATCGTAATGCGTAAAATGTAAACGTATAATGCAATAGAATTTAGTAATATCTTTTAGCCCTTTTATATGTTATAGTTTTTGTAATCCTGAATGATCTTATTATCTGCGTTAGTTCTACTTTTACCTTCACTCAACTAGAAATCTTTTGTCTTATTAGGTCTAAAAATTTAGTATGTATCTAATTATTTAAGTTTATTGTTCTCTGTATATTATTTCTTCAAATGTGCTAGTGATTTCAAATGTCGGCCTGCGCTAATGCTATAAGAATATCGCGAATGAAAATCGTAGTTGCCTTATCTGTGGTAAATTTTTTCATCCTGGTTGTGCAATCATCTTTATTTCCAAAAAACCAGCAGATAATTGTTGCGTAAGATCTCATCGAGTAATCGATCGTAAACATCAAGAAAATCTGAACGTTAAATCAACCTCCTCTCCATCTAGTCGTTCTCAGAGTTATAATAAATTGCGCAATATTGACAATATTCTGAATTCTGAATCTGAACATCACCTTATTGAGCCTTTAGATATGTCTGTTACTAATAATATTTCTGCCTCTGATGGGTCGCTTTTTGCATTTTCAAGAGAGATAAATCCTGTTTCATCTCACACGCCTGCGCAATCAGTTCCAGTTGATTGGTTGTCCATTTCTGATTCTAATAAAATGGCAATGATTTTTTCGAAGATGAATCAGAATTACAGAGAGGTCACAAATCAGCTCGATTCTCTTAAATCTATGTTAGTCGAAAATACTTCTCGCATGGATAGAATTGAAGCTCAGATTGAAGAGATGAAAGCTACGTGTTCTGTACATCTTGGTTCTGAGCTGAAAGTTACGGGTAAACCTTCAGATACGTCAGTTTCACCTAGAGAATTGACTGTCTCCATATTAAAATGCTTAAAATTGTCCTGCTTTGAAAATGATATAATTGAGGTTCGTAAATTTCTACCCGAACGTCAAGATTTAAACAGATCATCTTCATCGCACTCTCAGTTTTTATCTTATATTGTAATACTTAAATCATATGAAATCAAGGAGCATGTTCTTAAGGTGAAACGGGAATATGGCGATATTATTTATCAGAGCCTTTTTATGAATTCAACAGTCAATAATGGTCCTATAGTTAAACTCTATAACATGCTACCACCAGCTTTGTATAGCCTACTTGTGCGAACAAAATATAAGGCTTGTGAACTGAACTTTAAACATATTTGGCCGAGAAACGGACTAATATATGTTCGTCGAAATGATCAGTCTGATTCTATCATCATCTCGACGTTGCAGGATTTAAACAAGTTGAATTGATAACATAAGGTACATATAAATATCCAAGCAAATTCGCATCCATGATCTTCGGCGCTGTTTTCGTCACATTCTCATTTAAGAGTCGCTCAGGTAAATGTCAATTCTTTGATGGAACACTTTGACGATATACGTGCTCTAATTTAACAAGAATTAATTGATGTGCTTTCATTATCCGAAACATGGCTAACTTCAAGACAGCCTACCTCGTTGTTTAATATTAATAACTATATTTTAATAAGAAATGATCGGAATATTAAATCAGTAGGAAAGAGAGAATTTATGCAAGGTAGTGGAGTAGCTTGCTATATTTGAAATACTATTTCATTTAAGATTCTTTCTAAATCCGATAATCGTGATGTTAATGCTAATGAATTTCTTTGACTTGAATTGTCTTCTTGCTCTAGTAAAAAATATTGTTGATTTCTGTTTATCGCCGCCCTAAGGGTCATGTTTTATCAGGCGTTTTCCAACTAACTGAAGATTACATTTATATCAAGATATAATACCAACAGGAGATCTTAATTCGGATCTAACGAATAATAATAACTACTATGCTTGTCATCTTAGAAGTATGATTGCGGATTCAAATCTATTTCTGATTCCTTTCGGTTCCACGCATCATCGTGATACGTTTAGTACCTGGTTGGATGTTATTGCTGTTTGTTCTGAAGATAAAGTTAAGTAATTTTATAATTCTCAAACTCCTTTTATTAACTGTCACGATTTTTTGATTATGGATTTTATATTAGATCAGCCAGTAAAACCTCGATTTACGTTGTCCTCACGTAAATTCACTCGATTTGATCCGCATGAATTTTCCTCAGCACTAATACCACTTCTCAATGATATTACATCACATCATAATCTCTGTGATTCAAATAATTTAGATCTCATATTAACTTTTTTTAGAGAGAAAGCCCTAAATTTACTAGATCTTAATGCACCTGTCACGAACCGTACGCTGAATAGACGACCTGCTCCTTGGTTCACAATTGAACTTAGAGAAAAGTGTAGAATTCGTGACCGTCTATATAAAAAATCTCGGAGAAATCATAATAATGCTTTGCTTTTGCAATATAAAATTCTACGCAAGCAGCTTAAGGTAGAAATAAATTTGGCCTGAAATTCTTACATAGTCATTTCTCTAAATGACGCCACCGATTCAACGAATTATTGGAAAATTTTTACGAAACCATGGTTTGACTAAGCCTAAGCTTGAATCCCCTCTCCATTATTTTAGTGCTGAAGATCTTATAAAATATTATTCTTCGAATGCCTGTTGCCATCCACCTTGTTCTCTTAATCAATTTAATGAGATCATAGGTCGCCTATATCATGATAATGCTGTACTATTTTCTTTTCAACGTGTAGATTATGATTCTGTACTTGTAGCTATGAAATCCTGTTTGCCTAAATCTAAGAGTCGCAGTTATGTTGGACTATTTCTCTCATATTTCGCACATGTTCTTGACAGCTTAGCACCATTTTTCGTCAATCTCTTCAATAAATCCATTGACTCTGGAATGTATCCTACTTTTTGGAAAAAATCAGTAGTTGTACCTCTTTTAAAAAAAATGTCCCGGACTCATTGGCTGATGCTCGCCCGATTGCTCAGCTACCTCATTTTGCTAAGGTTTTTGCATTTCTACTTTTGCCTTATCAATCGGGTTTTCGGCGTGGTTACAGTACTCAGGTTGATTTGCTAAGATCTACCGATGACATTCGCATCGGTTTTGATCATGGTATGGTAACTATCATGGATCTTTTTGATATGAGTCGGGCTATTGATACAATTAATCACGTCACTCTTACATTTAGGCTAAAGGAACTTAATTTTTCATCACTAGCGATGAAATGGATCCATTCTTATATATCTGGGCGTTCACAGGCTGTGCTGAATCTAGACATTGCACCTTCTTCTTTTTACCTGTAACATCAGGTGTGCCACACATTTCTAGTCCAGGCCACATAATATTTTTAATTTTCATAAACTTAATTGTAAATGTCATCAAATTTTCTAAATATATGCTTTTTGCTGATGATCTCAAGATATACATTCAATGTCTATCTTCTTGCATATTTGAGACGATAGCTAATCTCAATAGAGATATTCACGCGATTGCGAATTGGATAACTGATAATGGCCTAAGTCTTAATATAAGCAAAACCAAAGCCATCCTATTTGCCTGTTCCCTAATGTTTATACGTCCAAAAGATGTTGACTTTCCACCTATTCTGCTTCAAGGAACTCAAATTCATCTATCGAGTTCGGTTAAGAGCCTTGGATTTATCTTAACATGTGATCTCTCATGGAATGCACACAAAGCACGAATATCTTCAAATGTCTATGGTGTTTTATACCGTTTGCACTATAAGGGCTATCGTTTGCCTGAAGCGGCTCATATCTTACTTGTTAAGGCTTTAATTGTTCCACACTTTGATTATGCCTGTCTTGTGTTCAATGATCTTCCGTCCTACGATTATGCAATACCGTTGTAAGACTTGTTTTTTATCTTAAACAAGATGCGACTCTTCAGCCCTACTACGATCGTTTGGGTTGGTTTTCGTTGAGCGTTTTCATCATACCCTTCGCAAATTGAGATTCCTATAAATCATCTTTTATTATATCTGCCATGGATCTTTGGAATAAATTACCGGGAAACATTAGAGACAATACTGGATTATATATAATATATTTATAAATGTACATTGTGATAACTTTTTATCTTGTGGATTTTGCTTGCCAATTTTGCAAATTTTATTCTACTATACTTTTTATGTATCTGGCATTCTATTCTTTATATTTCTTATTATATATTTTATATTTTATATTTCCTGTATTCTTAGTTATTATTGTTAGTTTTAATATTTTGTATGTTAACTTAGTGCCATTCGGTTTTGTAAACTTTGGCACAAATAAATACAGTTATCAATCTCTCTCTCTCTCTCTCTTAACTTTATAAATTTATAAATCTAGAATTTTATTATTTAACGCTTAACTTTTGTTATATTTCTTGTAAACTAAGCTGACGATCCCAAATATATGTATTTTCATGTAGTTTTACGTTACGGCTATGTAGGACCTCGAGTCCTTTGCTGCTCAATGAAGAACATTCATTCATTCATTCATTCTCTCTCTCTCTCTCTCTCTCTCTCTCTGGTGAGTACAAGTTGGCTTGTTTCTTGCTCCGTCTTGCTCTGTAGTTTTCACTCACACAGTTGCTCCGAGTTTCTTTCAGTACATAAAAAAGGACATATACTGCCTGCAGCGTCTATCTAGAAATTTGATGGTTCATTGCTGCAGCCAGTTGTTCCAATATTTGCAAATCTCGTTTTGCGGCTTTTTGGAGGTTATCCTCGGAAGAGAAAGACGACTCATCGCGCTGGCCAGTGTAAGCAGTGCTCCCAACATCCAGACGGCTTTTCGCACGCTTTTCGACCTTCGTCGACGGACACTGTGCGGATATCATGGCAACATCGCGCGGCTGCTATGTATGTGGCGGGAGACTCACCAGAAAGGACTACACGGAGGTTTGTCCACAGTGTAATAAAATCACGCACGCGCACTGTTTTGACGTCGCGCTGGGCACCTCCGAGCGCCGCTGTTGCGCGTTGGCTCAGGCTAAAGCGCTAGTCGAGGCATCAACTGATGCGAGGGCGCCACCGCCTGGGTTGCCGCGACAGTCAATGGAGACCTGCGCTACCGAGCTGGTGGCCACGCCCACTCCGTCTCCTTCCAGCGTCAAGCGCATAGCCTCGCCCCCGTCGCCATCATCGTCGCAGGTTGCTAAGCAACCTCGCGGCGCCGCGCCCACCGAGAGCTGCTCCGACCTACCCGCGCGGACGATCGGTGCCGGCGATATGGCGGCTCTGTTCGCCGAGTTCGCGAACCGTTCGGAATCTAAGCTTGAAAGTTCGATTTCGCGCATTGAGTCCTCGATGCAGGGACTGGCCGGTGAGATTCGCGAGTTGGGAACGCGGGTTTCGATGATAGAAGCGTCGACTGAGGAGAGGTTGAACGGCGTGTCGGGCCGCCTGGATGCCCTTGAAGCCGCAAACGAGGAGATTCGCGGCCAGATTAGCGGGTTACGGGGTTCGAGTCTGGGGACTACCGCGCCTCAAATTATTGACGCGTGTGAAATACTTATCCGTGGTATTCCGACAAATCTTAATATTTCAGAAGGGGAAGCTCTGCAAAAAACTTTTGAGGCTCTTAATCTTCCCAGGGTTTCTTCCCAGATAATCGAGACTCGTCCCTGACTCGTTCGTGACAGACTTAGCGGTAGTGACTCGGAATCGGCATCCTCGACCTCTGCCGCAAAAATGTCAGTATTGTTTCCAACACTGCTAACAACTTTAATATTAATATTAAGAACGGAATCGTCGTCCGATTTTCATCGCCCTCTACTAGAGACCTTATTCTCGAGAGAGCGCGCCTTCTAAAGGGAGTCTCGGCGGATTCTCTGTTCGGTGCGGGTGGATCTTGGGCGATTTATTTGCGTGCGTTATGGCCCAAACAGATCTACGAACTACTTTCTAAATGGTCTTCATGCATATTACCAAGGGAGAGCAACTCTTCCCGATTCACTCAGAGGCGGACATTTTTAAGATATCGTCACCGAATCCTCCCTCCCCGAAATAGGGTTTGTCTGGCCAGGCATCATCTTCAACTAACTCTTAATTCTCCATTTTCCATGCAAATATTAACAGACGAAAAACCCATTTTTCATCCATAGAATCATTAGTTTTACCTTCTAATCACGACATCATCGCTCTTTCCGAAACATTCCTCACTGAGTATGACTCCTCAGACATGTTGGGCCTTCCGAACTATACTCTACATAGGTTGGATCGTGTTGAAAAGGAGGGGGGGGGGTGTTGCGGCCTACATCAGGAGACCCTCAGCGACCTATCCATCGAATTTCTTTGATTCAGTAACTCATTTCTTACACACCTGTGATCAGGTTGTCATTACCAGGGATTTTAACGTTAATATGTGCAAGAAGGATGGGTCGTCAACCATGTTGGAAACATATTTCGAATCATTGAACCTTTCCCTAGTCAAATCCGATCCTACTCATCATACTCATACCTCAACTACCTCATCTCATACATGGCTTGACTTGTTTATCGTACGCAACTCTCCGCCTCTTTTCAATTACTTTAAATCTCCGGTGCCCTTTGCAGCAGGCCATGACTTCATTGTTCTGGAACTCAAATTTTCTAAACCACTACCTGTTGCAAGGAGGATATGGTCGCGCAATATTACCCGGAGTGACCTGACGGAGGCTGCTGCGATATTCTCGGCTGCTTTTGATCGTGCTTCATCAATTCCTATCACGTCTGCTGTCTCATCTTCCTCATCTGCATCTATCACGTGACCTAATTCGCCTGGCCATACTCTCTCTTTCCCGTTTCCCTCCGTTCTTTCGTCATCGCCTTCTCCTACTCCCTTCAACAACCTCCTTTCCAGCCTCGTATTGTCTATTTTACATACCTTTGACTCCCTTGCACCGGCAAGACTCATCACTATCAGAAACTCCACCAAACCCTGGATCACTCCATCTATAAGACATTCAATCAAATCTCGAAACTTGGCTTTTAAGAGGTACTTGTCCACGGGCCTGAGCTCTGACTACCAGATCTATAAAGATCTTCGGAGGCTAGTTAAGAACTCCATAGACTCATGTAAATTTACGTATTTCAGTAGCAAAATCAACGCGGCATCCGATGCTGTAGGTTTGTGGAAAAAGCTCAGGAACATTAGATCAGCTAAACACTCACTATGCATCCATCTCTCATTCATCTACCCGCTTCGATCTTGCTCATTTTCAGTCACTCATCTCATCCTCTAACGTCTTGCCTCCCTCTTACCCTTCCACTTCCTTCCACTTTGTTCCTATCACTCCATACAAGATCCTGCCTACCATCTCCAGGGCTTCATCTAAGGCCATAGGCTCTGATGGAATCTCTGTCTCTATGCTGAAATGCTTATCACCTCAGATTGCACCCCACCTTGCCGAGTTATTCAACTCCTACCTATCAACCGGATCTTTTCCAGAGCCTTGGAAGAAATCTCTCCTTTTTCCATTGGCCAAGTCGGGCAGGATGATCTCGCCGCCTGATACTAGGCCCATCGCTAAGCTCTGCGAAATCTCCAAGATTCTTGAGAAAATTGTATACGAGCAACTAATGGAATACTTAAATAATAATGATTTGCTCATGGAGAGACAAGCGGGCTTTCGGCGGGGGCATAGTACCCAGACGGCCCTAATTGGCGTACTCGATGATATTAGGAGAGCGATTGATAAGCGCATGATCACCGTCCTCATCCTGTTCGACTTCTCTAAAGCGTTTGACTCGGTTCCACACGATATCTTATTGCGTAAACTGCGATCTCTGGGCTGTTCTGACACGGTCATGTCCTGGTTTTTCCACTACCTCGTGGGCCGTTCCCAGGCAGTGGTGGATGAACTAGGCTCTAGTTCGGCCTGGCTTGACACATCTAGGGGGGTTCCTCAGGGAAGTGTCCTTGGCCCACTTCTTTTCTCCATTTTTATCAATGACCTGCCGAGGGTCTTAAAGCACTCAAATCACATGATTTTCGCGGATGACACCCAAATCTATCACTCTTTCCCGCCTGCTGATCTTGCCCTGGGAGTCCAGAGAATCTCAGAAGACGCAAATGCGGTGGAAAACTGGGCGAGATCAAACGGATTAAGTCTGAATGTAAACAAAACGAAAGTGTTGATACTGGGTAGTCAGGCTTTTATCTCGCGCATTGATTTAGATTCGGCCTCTAAAATCAAGATCGGTGACAATTCCCTCGAGTATGCTTTAGAGGTCAAATCACTGGGCGTTTGGATTACCCCCACCCTGGATTGGTCTCGCCAGGTTGCGTCGATATCACAGTGCGTTCATGGAGTCTTGCACTCTCTAAGATTCTTCAAACGTGCTCTCTCGCGACAAAATAGGAAACATCTTGTAGAGTCGCTTGTTTTCCTACACTTTGACTACGCTTGTGCGGTCTTTCACGATCTAGACGCCACTAAAAACCTTGTGATGTAGCAACATCACTGGGCGTCGCCTGGAGAGTCGTTGCTGGTGCATGCGCGCACCACCGTGCGCGCACCACTCCGCGGTAGTACCCGGGTACTATTCCCGACGGTGGGGATCGCGCACACCCGGGGAAACGGTCGCGAGGCACGTTGTTTACGTGCCGGCCCGCGCTCAGTTGTCGCCATCTTGAATCGATCTAGATTCAAGCGCGCGCACACTGAACACGCGATCCGCGCTCGTATCGATACGGGGATCGCGCGCATATAGTATAGGGAATTCGGAACGCGGATAGTGGGGGAACATGTGTATAAGAGTACGGAGATAAATGTATATTTGAATTTAGCGCTGTTAACTAGAGAATAATTTAGTGATCTATTGAACCAATCAATAGATGACTTTATTAGAGAATAAGACTTCCGTATGGGTAAATATAACAGCATATTACGTTATATGACTGTAGTTACCTTAAATACGGAAAGTCGAAATACTAGTTGGGACAATGATAACTTATGCAAATTAGTTGTCATTTTTATTTATAGTAGGGTAAATACGGGTAGCTTTATTACACCTGTGACGGATACGGAAGGGTTGGAGAATTATAATATTGCCGTATCCCTCGCAGGTAACGAGAGAGAGAACAAATAGGGATATTAGGAGATTGAGGGAGATGGAAAATCGGGGAAGAAGTTTGGCGTGACTCGGAAAAACGGATCATCGCCATTCTGATTCTACCCACCGAAAAGTACAGTGTTTTTCAGTATTCTGATTCTATCGATCGCAAATATTATTTTTCTGTAGTTTTGATTGCTGAGATTTATGGTGATTATCTTATTATAAAGGAGGATTTATTTTTTCATAATAAGGATTAAGGAGGATTGAGTATAATTAAGGAGGAATTGTAGATTAAGGAGGAAATCAACCAGATAAATACAATTAGATATATCTATAATATATTTTATCAGATTATTATTTTTTTCCCAATAATTACTCTATATTTTGGTGAATTATTTTAATTATTAAAATAATAATTGATTTATTTAGTGGGGACAAAAAGGATAAATTCTTTGCGCGTTTTTCTGAATAAATTAAATCATTTATTTGATTAATTATAAAGTAACGTTCTCTCTCTCGTGGTTAGTGGTGCCACGGGATCTATTATTAGATCCCGTAATATAATTATCTATATTTAAATTTTGTTAAGGGTGTTAATATTCGTTACGCGGTGTAATAGTTATCCGGAACTATTATTTTATTCAACGGAACTTCCTCTGGGTGAGTCCACCGGGTAATCAGGACTAATAAATTAATATTGTTTTTTTTTTCTTTTTCGATGATGTTGGGATCCGGATAATTTTGTTTAAATAATAATTTTCGTTATTTGAATTAAAACCAGCATCACAACCTAAAACTCCAACGTTTATTAAACGCTTGCGTTCGCTTTGTGTGGGGAAACATACCCTGGAGAGAGCACGTAATGCCCTACCGCCTCAAACTTGGTTGGTTATCGGTCGAGCTCAGGAGATCCCTCTTCATCGGCTGTAGTGCCTACAATATTGTCTCCCATAGATCCCCATCCTATATTGCTTGTCACTTTACCCTTCGCGTTTCTTCCTTTTCTTCTCGAACTTCCTCTCGTCACCCACTCCTTTCCCTCTTTTACCTCCCTCCTAGGACCGAAGCCTTTAACAATTCTTACCTAATTACAGCATCTCGCCATATTAACAGTCTTCCCTTTACTAACTTCGATCCGCTCCTCTTCCCTTCCTTTGAATTCTCACTGGCACTACATCTGAGCTTAATCGACGGGCGTGGGAATCGAGAGTGGTTGATGAGGGTTTAGAGTGCCCTCCTTTGCCCGATCTTTAGGCTTTACTTTATCTCTAGTCATGATCCATTGTGCTGCGGCTTTTATGTATTTATTTATTTATTTATATTTTATGTGTTTTTTTACCTTTGCGTGCACCGTTATATACATATTTATTTATTTATTGTTTTTCTACGTTTTATTTCTCAACGACATATATATTGTTATTTTTTATTATATTCATCTTTTTTTTATCTTATTTTATATCGTTTTATATATTAAATTTATCAATTTCATCATATACTTTGTTTTTATTTTATATTTTATTTGCCAGTTTTATTTTATTTTTGTTATACAGTTAGTTGTTATTTTATTTTATTGTTAATTTATTTTATTGTATTGTACAAATTTGTTATATTTTTTATTCCGATATATATAATCCGATTTTATTTTCTATTGTTTATTGCTTTTTGAAATTTATGTAACTACTGTGTATACGGGGGTTTCCCTAAAATACCAAATAAAAGAATCAATCAATCAATCTCTCTCTCTCTCTCTCTCTGTTTATATCGCTCGATGACATTCAACATATAGCTGCAAGCTTATCGACACACCAGATAACTTCTTAAGACGGCTGACCGTAGATTTCTACTCTCGCGCCTCTCGAGAGCCGTGATTCTCAATGCGCGCAAGCGCATATCTCGTTCTCGGCGGGCCGTGCATCGAAAGCTTATTCCTTAAGGTAATAATTTGGTTTCCAATACCCGCCCTTCAACTAACGAATACGGCGCAAGTTTCAAGCTCTACGTCGACTTTGTTGCTGTGCCGATAACCTGTTACCTGAAGCCGACTTGATTCTCTTTTTCTTGTTAACAACAAACCCTAAGATGACCACAACTATTCATCTACAGCTCCAGGTAATTATTTATCTCTTCGAATTACGCTAGTATGCTTTTTCACCTACAGGTTATTTCTATATCATCTGTACACTAGTTTGTGTACGCAAACATTATCTCAAATTAGCCTTTACTCTCCTAACATACAGGTTTTATATTAAGGTACGGCTGCAATATTAAGCTACAGCTATATGTGCTCCTTGCATCTTTGTTCTGCATACCGCTAGCTTATACTAACACAAATAGTATTATTTCCACAGCGGGCTGGCTGCTTGCCTACTGACTCGGACCCTCTGGGTCAAGGATAACTATCTTCACCCTGGCTGCTGACAACTTCTAGATCAGCTTTTCGGTGCTTGCCATGTAATTACGGGAACCCCTATGTTTGCTGTTTCATCGACTTCTCTCCCGGTAGGTATTCGCTGTAACTTCGGTATGTTTATAATGTTGACATGTGTTTTTTTTTTTATTATTATTTTAACGTCGCTCTTTTTATGCTCCCAAATCGGTGCTAATCAGCGACGGAGGTCATACGATGTTTGGTGAAAAAAGCACTTGCTGAAAATACATTCGCCAGTGGTGCTTATATCAATCGGCCAGAGCCGGGAATCGAACCTGGGACCTCCAGATTACGAGTCCGACGCCCTACCGACTGAGCTATCGCAAGCCTCAACACAGGCCTGGTGACATGTGTGAAGCACATAATCACAGTTTTCATAATTTATTAATTTTTATTATTATTATTATTATTATTATTATTATTTTTTTTTCGTGGGAAACTGGAGAAATCTTACATAAGACGACGACGAGGGTCCGCACTCGTCGCCAGTGCCGTATTCTTACCGGCTAAAACTCCAAACCCAACGCTTTCACTTGCCCATCCCGGAACTGTTTTTCACATTACTTCAAGCTGGGAGGCGTGTCTGTGACATGCGTCAATTCGGTCGGTCCTGTTTCTTCTTTCCTCCCTCGATGAGACTGCCACTTATCGTGAAGCGGCCTTTCTGGCGGTATCGAGCGCGCGCCTAAAGGTGGCACAGGCTCCGGACCCCGCCACGTGAGACACTCCCTCAGCATCCTTTGATGGACAAAGAAAGCATTTGGGAGCGCTCTTGCAATTCTTAAGGTTGTGTCCAGGCTCTCCGCACTTGTAGCACGACGAGGACCTGTCCACTCCCTCACACTTCCTTTTCGTGTGGCCGAAGTCTAGGCACCGATAGCACCTCTCGACCAAGACTCGATCTCGAACGCGACAGCTTACGAAGCCGACGCAGAGATGCCGCATCGACTTCAGCTTGTCAGCGCTCTCGTGATCCAGCTTCACGATGGCTGTCTTCTGTTGACTGCGGTTTAGGCCCAAAAGCGTCACCTCTCGGCCCTCAGGCGACGAAGTAAGCACTTTATTTAGGGCTGCCACCACTTCGTCCCTCGTTGTGAGAGCGTCCAGGTCTCTGATCTCAAGGGTAACCCTTCGATCTCGGACTCGAACTTCTCCCATTCCTTGGGTAGCAGTACGCACTTTCTCCGCGAATACTGCCGTATCGGTTTTTTTGCCTAGCCGAAGCAGGGCGTCCCCCCGCCCTGTGGGCCGCACACTCAGAACCTGCGCGCCACTGTCGTCCGGATTCACTTCCTTTCAGAGCTTCCCCAGAACTTCAGCAAACGTTCGGTCCTTCGCGATGGTGACCACCAGGGTGGATACCGGCGCCTTCTAGCGCTTTCTCCTGTCAAGAGGCGCCTGTCCCGACTTAACCGTCGGCTTTTTCTTTTCCACCACAGGCTTGGACTTGGATTGCTCCTTGTCCTTACCAGGTGGTGGCACCTCCTTGCGAGGTTTCTTCTTCTTACGGCTTTTAGAGGCCTCGGGTGGGCTTTGAGGGCCCTCCCTACTCCTCTTTTGAGCCTATATCTTAGCTGTAGCCGCGATGACGGCTTTAGCAATGATGCCTCTTCTCTTAGGCCGCCGACGATTCTCGTGGCCAACTCGATAATCCTCGACTTGGCATTTGTAATCATCGACTGCTAAAGACATCTTCTTCGTTTTCCCGTAGAGCTCTTGTACAAGTGCGTGTATGGTTTTCAGCCCTGTTTTGACGACCATGGAAATGTTAGGCTGCTTTGCACAAGCTGCCAACATTGCCTAAAGTTCTTTTTTCAGATGGTCGTAAGTGGAGTCGATCTCCTCGTGCGCTTTCTCCACCTTCTTGTATTCCTTACGAAACACTTCTATCTCCTCTTGAGATTCTCTGCTATAGGCAGAGATGCCGCTGATGGCGCTACCAATGCTGGTAACGCTGCCGCTTCGTAACCTGCTTGCAGAAGCAAGACTCAGCATCTGGGATAGCGGTTGCTGTTGGGGGTTTTCTTTCGAGGACCCCGCCTCTGACGTGATGTTACAACTAAGCGGTTTGTGGCCTCCCCCAAAATCCACGAGGCCAGCGCCGGCCACCGGGGCTTTCACCCGATCGGAACCGACGACGGGATTCACTCCTAGTTTGGAGTTGCCCGCTTGGGGTAGTATGTTTTCATCTCGCTTGCTCATACATCTGGTTGTACTGTTTGGTCCACGGAGATTATTTTATTTCACCTCTACCCTTCACACTAGAGTGACGAGCATTCCCCCATCCGCCACCCGGGGGACGCGCCCCATACGGGGACAGGACACCTCGCGCGGATTATTATTATTATTATTATTATTATTATTATCATATAATACATATGATATCTTTTATAACTATTGGGTCTGTCACAGCACGTTAGTCCTATTGCACAGTTGACTCTATAGTGTGGAAACATTTCTTTGTGTTGCAGTGCAGAATCATATTTGCAAGGAGATGTGAATATTATGTTATCTACTATTATTATATCTTTGTACGATGGTTGGCTTTTTGCTGAATACATAAAATTTGTAAAAGTCTGAGTTCCTCTTGAACCTCTGTAGAAATAAAGTATTGCTTTATTTTCTCCTAGGTAATTAATATCTCAACACGTCATTCTGTGCTTGTTTATTTGTTTTATCTTGTTTCCATATGCAGTAGGTACATCATTATTCTTTATATTATTCCTATTTATTTTAGCCATATTATCTATCACATCAAAAAACGATTTCAATAAGCTTATATCTTTCAGTAGTAGTTTCCCTCTTATATTCCGTAGTATGTTGGTTTTTTTAATTTCTGTTTCCTTCATTTATGTATACAGTATTTCTTCAGTGATAATATTCAGTTTTATATTTGTTTTTGAAAAGAAGTTACTCATTTTGTTGTAGTTATAATTTAAAATTCGACGATGTTTACAATCTACGTTATGAATGCATTACCATTTGCACAAATATAAATTCAAAATTTATACCCAGATATTTGGCCTCCTTTACTCGCTTAATTAACTTATTTTTTATATCGCGTTATTTGCGATTCAGTTCGCCGTTGATTGAATAAAATATCTTCGTACGTAGACATTATAGCAGTCTATTATCTGTATAATTGTCGATTTAATATTCAATTTAATGTTCACATAAATCCATAATTTTAAACACATCTTGAGTTCACCGCTTCGTTCGAGAGGCGCTGACGAGTAAGAGCTACTCTCAGAGCAAACTCTCCCAAAAACGATACGCTCAACGCGCACACGAACTCGCTCGAAATATAATTTGAAAAAAAGGCGCAAACAAGAACTAAGAATACAAATACTTTATATAATTTATATATTGTAATCATTTCTTTTTTTATAACTGATTCTTATAAACTGTAACGGGGTACGGATTAAGTATAAGGAATAAAAAAATCAACGAAGTTATCGGGGTGCGAACACACGATCTCGGCAAGCCGAGGCAGAAGCCTCACCACTTACTGTAACATATGGTGTTACAATTCGCAATTATCTTGGCTGGTCGACTTAGCCCTATCGACGATACGTCATCGACAATTCAGGGACCTATCTGCGCCGACACTCGAAATTCGTACCAGATATAAAACTTAATAAAATCACACTAGTTTTAAAGCAACACCAAAACCTCTAAAAATTTGAATTTCACACCAAAAATTATATTAATTATACCATTTTTATTGTAAAATTATTTGTTTTAATAAAAATAAAGAGTTATTCCCGCTAACTGTTATAATAAGTAACATTTCTATCAATGGATAGTAAATAATATTGTTTCGTGTTTTGTGAAAAATTTGCTTTACTAAAAAAATGCAAAACATAAACTTCTTATTTACAGTAAGTCATACATTTTATAAAAACGGAACAATATTTTTTCTCTTCTTAGACATAAATGTTGCTTTTATTATGATAGCTCGTGGGCCCAACTATTTATTTTTATCTAAAATACTTATGTTTACAATAAACACGAATTAGTCGTTGAAATTTAAGACTGAAACTTAAATTTCTAAAAAGGCTTTGGCATCGCCTTAATATATTATTCAATTATTTTCAATTTATGGCGTTTGCGGAATACCTATGGAGATTATAAATCATGAAGATTTATTTATCTATCTATCGACATTTTCTCCATAGTACCGCTCTTGTCGTGGCTAATTATGTAATTTTCTATTCTTAGCTAACTAACCTATCACCACCGCAAGAGTTTCATGATTTGTGTATACGACCGTACTCGTGACTTACTTTTTTCGATAACGCACTATTCCATTGTAATATTTTTGAATAAAATATTAAATAGTAAATTTATACTATTAAATATTAAATATTAGATACTAATAAATATACTTAGGTAGACACACCACCATTGATTTCTAATAAATATAAAGAAGGCTAAACATGTATTAATATATACACAGAGGGTGGTCCAATTTAATACATCATTTGAAACAATTTCAAGGATAGTGGCTTATTTAGATGTATTAATAACCTTGACCTCAAAATCAGTTCAGAAAGTTATTTCATTTAGTCTACAGATGGTGGAAAAGAAGAGAAACCGTGAATAAATGACGAAGTAAACAAAGAAGACATTGAAGAAGTTTGTAGTGAAAGCGAGAGATGATTTAAATGATTTAATCAGAGGCCTTAAGAAAGTTTCCTTTTATCGTAATAGAGATGAGCCTTTTCGAAAATATTTTATTGAAGAAGGAGACTTGGTGTATTGCAATGATGTTTATGGTCTCATGAATGAGTTAAAAGAGAATGTATACGTACCCAATGATTGGATGCTGTTCATAGATTGTTCTAAACGAAGCCTCAAAACAGTGTTGCTACATAATACAATAAGATGAAGTACACAGACAGAACACAATTGGCAGATTTGTGGGGATCTTAAGATACTCACACTAATTTTGGGCCAGCAATCTGCTTTCACGAAGTTTCCATGCTTTCTGTGCCTGCGGGACAGTTGAGATCGCAGTAGTCATTATACTAAAAAAGATTGGCCAGCTCGAGTAACAATGCTAACTGGATTTATGAACATCATAAACAAACCCTTGGTTGAGCCTTCGAAGATTCTCCTTTCTCCTTTGCACATAAAACTTGGTTTAATGAAAAAATATGCAAAAGCTTTGGATAAGAAAGTACAATGTTTCACTTACTTGGTTAAATAGTTTCCACCTTAATCTAGTGCAAAATAGAAAGAAGGTATCTTTGATGGACCTCAAATTCGTAAGTTGCTAAGAGATTCGTTAACACAATGTCTGAGAAAGAACGAGCTGCATGGCTAAGTTTTAAAAGTTTTAATAAGTTGAAAATTTTTTGGGTAATCGCAAGAGTGGAAACTATAGGGATTTGGTAGTCGAAATGTTCAAAAACTATGAAAAATTGGGCTGTGTGATGAGTTACAAATTGCATTTTCTTGATTCGCATCTTGATAACTTCCCACAAAATCTTGGGGATTACAGCGAAGAACAAGGAGAACGCTGTCATCAAGATATGAAGGAAATGGAAAAACATTATCAGGGTAGGTGGAATGCACATATGATGGCTGACTACTATTGGACATTAAAAAGAGAGAACACTGACAATAGTAAAAAGCGCAAACGTAATCAACTTCACAGGTCATTTGAGGATAAAAGAGTACGGAAGAGCAGATTGTCTTGGTTATAGATTTATCGGTTTATGAGATAATCGAATTATTGGGTAATAGGGTTATTGAGGTAAGGTCCTGAGGTATCTTAGGGTCGTGAGATCGAGTGATTTTGGAATTTATGATATAGTTTTACGGATAAAGTAAGGCATTCGATAGATTTGGTGCATTTTCAATTATACGATACATTTTCTGAATTTGAGCTTGACCTGACCTTGACCCTGACGTGACCGGGTCAAATGACCCACGGATTCGTATTCAGCGACCCTAAAACATGTAGATATACTGGTTCACTTTGTTTGCGATGTATTTTCTGAATTTGACCTTGGCCTGACCTTGATCCTGACATGCCCGGGTCAAATGAACCACGGATTCGGATTCATGCGACCCCCAAAAACATAAAGTTCATATGGTCCGGTGTACCGCGTATGAAACTTTTTTTTGTGGGCCTATGTTATTATATAATTTGTTAATATGTATAAAATGGATTGCACGTTACTGAATATGTTGGTGGGGTGAGTATGCTATCAAGATGAATATAAATAATTAATTATACGCTTGATAAATTCTTCGTGCTATTTATCTCGAGGTGTAAGTATTTAGTCTTGCTGATTACCGCTTGGTTGGACATGACTGTGTTATGTGCACGCTGAGTGTATAAATATTTTCAACCATAGATTATATGCTATAGCGTTGATTAAGAGTAACGGCGAGTGGCATACCCTTTACAATGATTTTGTTCGCTTGAGAGCTCTTCCCGCGAACGCGGATCTCTCATTCTTGTACACTTACATGTTGTTCGCATATTCATACGTAAGTATGTATAAAATGTAAATCAAGAGAATAATTTAATAATATTAATAATAATAATCAATAGATTAGTACATACCTTTTCCTTGATTAGTTGCTGCATGTGTAATTTCCCTGCTGCTTATTTCTTTGCTCATTCCGATTTAATAAAAAAAATGTGAGAACAATAACAAAAAAAAGTTGCTTTCAATTTGCATCCATAATATCGTTAAATAATGACTTAATGCTTGCTACTGGAAGGGGAGGGGGAAAATTAAGAAATTTTGCTCAATTTGATCAATTTATTATGAAAATAATAAAAAAAAAGATAAGAAAAAGAAAATTCTCTGGCCTAGTGTCGTTTGGCTAGATAGGCCTTGTAAGCTTCTTTACAGCGTGGGTAGCTGCTGGTCGATACCCTCGGTATCCCGCAGTTCTTGCAGAACTGGGCCCGGGGTGAAGTGCACTGCCGCTAGCTGTGCCTTTCTCCGCCACAGTTCCAACAGAATGGTCTGCATTCTGCTGTAGATGATCGGGGAATATACTGCTTCCTGCTGCTCACTGCTGCCGTTGGTTCTTGGCTAAATCTATGTGTCCTTTTACAAGGTCATAAATTTTTGGCAATCTGTGCACGCGCTCTATCCATTGTTCTGTGTCTGGGGCTGTAATTTCGTTTGGTGTTTCTATATGCTTTCTTATAAGGGCTACGGGACGGGGATTTCCGCCTAAGTTTAAAAATGCTGGGCTTTATTTTGTAGAGGAGTGTATAACTGTGTTTAGCGCGAAATTCAACTCTCCGAGATGTCTATCCCGGAGGTCATCTGTTAAATAACTATTTATCATCGGCTTTATGTTTCTATTAATTCGCTCTACGGGGTTGGCTTGTTATTTGGAACAGCCACATCTATTAATGATGAGCTCGTCAAATGCTTGTAGCACGCTCTTTGCATCGTCTCGTCTAAGAAGTTGCATCTCAATGTATCCAGTGAACAAATCCTCGAATAAAATGATGTATTTAAAACCTTGTCTCGACGGTGGCTTGGGTTTCATTATATCGGCTGCTACAACTGACCATGGCACGGTTATATTTATCCCTTCCATTAGTCCTGGGGGTGCTTGCTAGCTCCTCTTATGCGCTTGGAACTCTTGACATGTCTTGACGTAATGGCACATCGAAATATATGCCTGACAAATAATAGTAAGTGGCTAGTCTAGGGTAACTTTTGTTAATACCTAGATGGCCTGCTTGTGGCATATAATGGGCTTCATATAGGGCTTTTTCGCGATCGGCTTCCGATTGAACTACTTTCCATGCGTCCAAGTCGGGCATAAATGGATCTACAAGGGGATTGGGATGGTGGGCGTATTATACGTTATTGGCTATTCTGAGATGGGGATATTTATTAGGGAATTTGGCTACGGCTCTTAATTTCTCTTGGTACAGTGGGTTATTGGTGTTTACCATTAAAGCTGTTGCTACGGTATCTGCTTCTTCTAAAGCTCTGGAGAGTACATCTGGAACTTTGTGCATGGCTCCTTTCCGATGCACGAACTTGATGTTATAGTTTTGCAATATGGTATTCCAGCGAGCTAGCCTGACAGCTGGATCTTTTAGCTTGTTCAGCCAAAGGAGACTGTGGTGATCCGTAATAACGGTAAACTCTTCACCTTACAAATATCCTTTTAGCCTTTCTACAGACCAAAGAACAGCCGAACACTCTTTCTCTGAAACTGTATATTTTTGCTCGGTTTTGCTTAGCGTTTTACTTACGTAGTGGATTGGGTGTTCTTCACCATTGATCTCTTGCGTAAGAACACCTGCTATGACGTAATCACTGGCATCAGTTTGGAGGGTAAAGAGGTGGGAAAAATCGGGACGGACTAAGACTGGGGCTTGGGTTAGTGCTAGTTTAATATTTTCGAATGCTTCCTGTTGCTCCTAGTGCCACTGTCATCGTACATCGCTAACCCTTTATGAATCTACAGTACCCACCTACTAAGCCGTTGAAACGTCTTATTTGTATCAAATTTGTTGGTGCTGGGTACTCTAGAATTGGCTTAATCTTATCCTGGTTTGTTTGTAAACCGGACTCGTTAATTTTGTACCCGAGATAAATGGTCAGCAAAATTCGGATTTCTCGCAGCTGATTTGCAAGTCAGCTTTGTTTGGGACTATTAGGACTATTTTTAACCATTTCATATGATGTTCAAATGTTTTTGCCGTGATGATGATGTCATCTAAGTAGACAAAAACATGTGGCTCCCATTCCGATTTGATTAACTTATCCATCAGCTGTTGAAACATGACTGGTGCGTTCGTCAAGCCGTAGGGTACACGCTTAAATTGGAATAGTCCTTCACCAGGCAGGGCAAATGCTATTATTTCGCGGCTCTCGGGGGCTAGGGGAACTTGATGGTAGGCTTGTGACAAATCTAGCTTGCTAATAAATCGGCTTTCCCGCAATTGGTCCAGGATACCGTCCATATTGCGCATTGGGTATGCTATTTTCTTTGTCACTTCATTTACTAGCCTTAATCAATATAAAAGCGGTATTTGCCATTTGCTTTTGGTACGATTACCGGATAGCTGCACCATGGGCTTTGCGAAGGCTCTATAATGTCTTCTCCTAACATTCGATCTATTTCTTCGTAGAATGTTTGAAGCATTTTTGGTGAATATTTGCAGTGTGTCTGTCTTATTGGCTCTGCTCCTTGCACATCTAGCTTGAGGCTCGTTAGGTTGGTGACTCCTAGGTTTTGGGGTATTTGGGGAATCAATTCGTCTAGTAAACGATGCATTCTCTCCATTTGCTCCGGGCTGGCTTGCTTGAATCCTCCAATACTTGCTACGGCTGTATATATGTTATAAGGCCTTTGCTTGTCCACCGGGTATCATTTTCATAGTTAATACTCAAATTAACTTTACGCTTAAAGTCAATTCCAAGTATGCAGTCGTACTGGAGTTCATCTGCTACTTGAAATGGCATAACAACTTCGTCTCCATCAATTTTTATTGTGATATCGACTATGCCCTGGACAGGTATAACTGTGCCATTTGCTACTTTGACTGCTGGGCAACAGGACGCTCTTAGCTTGTGTTCGTTCATATTGCCTCCTAGGAAAGATCTCATTGCTCCATCGTCTAGAAGTGCAATCACTTTGTGGTCGTTTATTTCTAAATTGAAATAATATCTAGGGTCAATATTGGGGACAATAAGGGACTCGCTGGTTGCTAACTCATACGGCTCAGATCCTTTAGAGGTTTGGGGTGAAGAAATACGGATCTTTATTCCCTCTGGTTATAGTTTCCTGACGTCTGTTGTAGGTTGCATTTTGTGCACTGCCTGATGACAGTGTCGGTTTAAACATTCCCAATTGTTACAGCTGTAGCACGGTTCTGTTAGTTTGAAGGGGTGGTTGTATATAATCGGGACTTTGGCACTGCTATTTTGATTAAAGCTGTTTACTGCTGGCTGTGGTTGTTGCATTTGTTGCCCTTGCCAATTGCTTCTGCTGTTGAAGTTTTTAGGCTGTTGGGCTACTGCTTGCTGATGGCTCGAATTATTGCTTTCTGCTGCTTCGCTATACTGCTTCCTGGGGTATTACTGTTTATTGCTCCTTTGGATATTCTGCTTGAGCTGTTGGGTATTTTTGGGAGGGATCGGGCTAGCTATCGGGGCTGCTGACTCTAATGGGTTTGAGGCTTCTGTGGTGGTTTGATTTAGCTCGGTCGTTATCGCTGACATTTTTCATGGCTTCGTTTGCGTGGGGTCTACATAAGCAAACATTTGTAGCCCTGCAATCGTGATTAAAGGAGGTGGATTGTACGCTTCGTCCAAGTAGCGTCTGGTTTTTTCTCTCTTGCCTAATCGCTATAGCTCGGTGCAATCTTTAAAACAATGTCTTTCTATTTTTACTCGATAGCTCGGGTGTATATTTCTACATGCCCTATCGAGTTTTTCGTGAAGGGACATTGGTGGCTTAAAATGATCAAACATCCCTCCTAACTTTTGTAAGTATGTGGCTTTTGTAGTAGCGTTCTAAGCTGTGCTATGCGACGTAGGCTTATCTGCGTATCTTCCACTCTATATTGCAGTCTGAAGGCATCTATACATAGGCTAAATGATCTCCAGTTGTGTTTATTCCTTTCGAAACAATCGAATAATTCGTCTTCGAGTACGACTGGTAAGGAGAGCATAATTACTTCCGTTTCAGGGTCGCCTTTTTTATTGGCCTCGAACGATATATGCCACCAGTTGAAAATTTCAACCGTTCGTTCTTCCTGTGTAAACCTGGCGTCGTCTAATCTGCTTGTCCTGTAGGTGCTGCTAAGTAGGTGTATTGTATTATAATCTGGATGCGGCTGACTTATAAGCTGGTTGCTATAATAACCAGGATGCTGCGGAGCTTGTTGCAGGATGGCGTTTGCGAATGTTTTTGGCTATGTTTGAGGAATAGAGGAATATGAAATTTCGTAGCTTCTGTCGGTTAATTGTTGGGACGGAGGGGCAATGTATGTGTTTTGCTTTTGCTGCTGTGTCTGGCTGATATGTTGCACTTCATCTTCCCAATGGATGCTTGGTAAATTTCTATTTAATTCTCTTGGTCTCGGGTCAATCTGGTTCGGTAACGTTAAACCTTTCTACTGCGTTGCTGATGGTCAGCTTGTGGTGGGTGCTGTAACGATGAGACAGAAAGCTAATTGCTGGATGTGTGGGATTGTCGGGACTGAGAATGTCGTTCAGAGTTGGTGGTATAGGTTGTGGTAGGTGTTGTGTAATTAATGAAAGGATTTCTTATAAGCGATGGGTTGTTGGGTAAAGTGGGAGCTATGGCTTGAATAGTGTAATGTGACGTAGTGTTAACTGTTAAATTTGATGACGTTACTTCAGGCAGCGTATGATAAACTTCTATATTTGGTGCATCCATTATATTCTGGCTTGTTGTTATTGGTGTTGGCGTCAGTCTGTATGCAGTCGATTGTGCTCGTAGGTGATTCGAATTTAATCTATTTTGCTGTGCTTGTCTTTCGTTTGGACTACTACCTCGCTGAGTCTGACTGTATGGTGTTGATCGCTGTGTTGGCTGAATCATCTCTTGCATTGAAATTGGATATGTATAGGGATCGCGAGTTTGTCCTATTTCCAATTCAATAAAATTTGCTTGACTGCTGGCTTGTTGGAGTGTGTGGGAAGATATGGAAGGCAAGAAATTTGTCCGCTCAGATTGGGTAAGAGATAGGGATAACTCCTCTGGGTTTATTGCTTGTGATCCTTGCTCTTCTGCTTGGGTTACATTTTCTTCAGAAAACTCGTCAAACCACATTTGGTCTGTTCGCGGATTTCTTTGAGCCGCTGAGTCTCCGAAATTAAGTCTAATTTCATAACGAGCTATTCTATCGCGATTAATTGTTATATGGTTATCTAAATTTAAAAATGATGTTCCCGCATAGAAGACAAATCTTCCATCGGCTAATTCATTTATGGCTCGCCTAATTATTGGTGCGCCTTGAGCTGCACTTATTCCAACTAATTTTCCGCCTAATCTATAATTACGGACATTATAAATAGATCTGAGAAAAATTTTTGCTTAATTAATATCTCTTGCTCAATAATCGAATAGCTCAATGTTTAAACTATTAAATTATTTTAAATTTATAATTGATTAGAAAAAAAACAACGCAAACCACCAAACGAAATAATTATTTGCTTAAGCAATAAAAAGAATAAATACGCTGTTACTCGACTGAGGATTTGGCCGCTCGCTACCATTCAATACATCAGCATGCTGCTTCAGTTGGCTAGCTCTTCGTCAAGGTTAATGCTTGATTTATTTCAAGCATACACTGATCTTCAAGTGAACTCCTGATATGCTCTGCTCGGCTGTCCCCTGTGTACCTTCGTTTGTGGGGTTCGGTGGTAGTTTGTGTTGTATTAAGGAACTCGGTTACAGGGAGGGTATGGACAAGGGTAAGTTAATATTCGTATGTAAGTAGGTTCGGTTAGGCTTGTGTATGTGTGCTCGTTTCAAGGAAGTAGAGTATCTAGGTTTTATTGCCGCTTTACATGTCATGCACTATTTGCATTGTCACAGTATATATACACCTATATATATCCCGTTATTTTTTTACATTTATTTATAAATATATGCTTAGATTCATGATCCAAAAGCGAATATCATAATTAAACATTAGAAAAAACTAGCAAACCTGTTGATTATAATTTAGGACACATTTGCAATATAAAGTACAAAGAAGAATATAACAATGATACGATTTAAACAGGTTTTAAATATTATTTCTAGGAAAAATGGTTTAAATGATGTATTATAACTTATCTAACAATATAATGAGAAAATCACAAAGATCTGATTACTGTAAAAAGCAGTTAAGTGTAATAATAATAAAGTTATCCATACCTGCAACTATATAGATGATTTTTTCGCACTGAACGTCTAAAAAATCCTTTGCAGCCATCACATGATAGCGCACCGTAATGTTTTCCTGTAGCTCGATCACCACATATAGCACAATGAAACATATTATTTAATGTATCTTCATGTTCCTGTACTAGATGATTCTGGATAGTACAATCATTATTAATATTTGTACTATCCTCTGTAAAACAAATAAGTTATTCATTATATTAGTCGGATAAGTTGTAAAACCTAAATATATTGTAATATTGTATTCTGAACGACAACTCAAAATTAAAGGGTCTTGACTAGTAATCATATTCAGCTTTGGTGACACAAAGCCAAATATGTGTATTGATCGCGCAAGGTGATAAGAGATGATGTTATGAGATAAATACAGATAGTGATAGAGTGAGGGGGTACTCATTCTTTTTAGGAGGACTAAGCCACGCCGCAATCTGGATGAAAGAGCCGAATGGTCGCTCGAAAAGCAGAAATTGAGTTTTTCTTGTAGTAAGATAGTAGAATTAACCCCAATAGACATATGATTAAAAAATGAAAGCAACTTTCCAAAAAACAATTTGTACCTGCTTATCCAAAATTTGCGTCAATGTAAGTCCTTATTTATTATAAATTTGTTTCAAATCATTTACATGAAAATAGTGACAGCAAATTTATATAAAATTAAAGTCAATTGTTGCATAAAATTATTACTTTTTAAATAGCAAGTATTGCTATAAATGTGCTTTTATTTTGTTGAAATAATATTTTAAGTAAATATAATAGCAAATACTTATATTATTTTTGTGCAACTTTCCAATAAAGTATTTTATAATATCAAAAATGTTTTACAGTAAAATAATACAAGTTTTATTTATATTTTAGTTAAATATTTAAAGAAATTCAGGAAATGTAGCTCCATCGTTTATAAAAATGAGACTAACAGTTTGAAAAATAACAAAAATAAGTAAAAAAAAATAATGGATACTCTCAATAAAACAAACATAAATTAAATTTGATATGAAATGTATTTATAAAAACAGTTTTACACCGAAATATAAAACGACGTACATTTTAAAGCTTAACTAAAGCGCTTTAGGTTTCACATTTTTATTAAGGGGATGTCGGAGCTATAGCCTCCATCAAAAGCCGCTCGATCTCGCGGCTTCGAATGGCGCTGTAGTCAGGTGTCGATTTCTACGATAAACGTACTTAAAACATAAATTATAAATTTGACAACTACATAGAGCTGTTGAAAGATACTTTCCCCCCTAACTATGACTAAAATAAAGGTAATTGTAATACTACTCTTGGCAGCAAATGTTTATTTTTTTTAAGAAACGTGAAATACGTCTGGTATTCATTGAGTCTATATCTGCCGTAATGCTACATACAACATTATTTCACATTTCTTTAAAAAAATAAACATTTGCTGCCAAGAGTAATATTACAATTACCTTAATTTTAGTTATAGCTAGGGGGGAAAGTATCTTTCAACAGCTCTATGTAGCTGCAAAATTTATAATATATGTTTTAAGTACGTTTATCGTAGAAATCGACACCTGACTACAGCGCCATTCGAAGCCGCGAGATCGAGTGGCATTTGATGGAAGCTATAGCTCCGACATCCCCTTAACAATATTTTTAATAGTAACATAATTTCAAAGTTTTTAAACAATCTGTAATAGAGTTTTTTTTATTAATTACATCTGCTATTTTATATTCTTATTTGTTTAAACAATTTTTTATTTGTTTAATAAACATCTTAAAATTACAAACGAATCTTGAAACTTTTAAACTTTTAATAAAGATTTAATATATATATATATAAATATACATATATAAAGATACTTTAGAGAATTTTCATTCACGGTATAAACTTTTTAAATGAAACTTCATTTTTAACAATTCGATTTATAGTTCAATTTTTAACTCTAGGCGAGATGTCATCAGTTGGAGATCTGGATGAAGATCTAAAAGTTGATTTATTATATGGGGAAGACGTTGAAAAGGAAGTCGTTGACGACGATCGAGATGCAGACTTGCGTTCTGATTGCCGTTGATGTGACCTAGGTCTTGACCGATATTGAGATTGATAATTAGTCTTTGGTACACTTTGTAACAAAAATTGATTATTCAATGGTAATAAAGCTCTTGATAAGTTAAAAATTTTTTCATGTGCATTTTTCGAACACCGCGACTCAGTGGCTCGGCGTGTCACTATAATGTGACGCCAGTTCAGGTGCGCGTGCGTTTCGTGCACTTGTCAGTGCATGAGAGGCACGGGCATCTGAACTATAGGGAACGTTAGGGACGCGAAGATGTAAAGAGGATCGCGGTGGTTCCATCGGGAGGACAGGAAACTGTAATTATTAGACTAACTACAGTGACCGATGATATCTTCCGATGGACACAAGCACCACTGTTTCAACTACATGTGCTTTGTTTACAGACACACCGTTCACCTCCGTCGCTGATTAGCCCTGGCAGCATAAATAGAGCGACGTTAAATAACAAAAAAAAAATATATAAGTTCCTTTGTTACCGACATCGACTTGCATTTTTTCATCTCTCTCTCTATTGACTTTCCTTTTTCTAGATCGCACGTCGCATCGCCACAACTAGTAAATGTGTTAGACTCTTAAAATTGCAAAAAATGTAACAAAACTTAAAATACTTGAAACACAGATTTTCTTGAATAAAAAATACATTGAAATTCTTATTTTCATGATAGCAAAATAGCAACAAATTATCATCAAATCTTGTTGCAATATACTGCACTATGTATGCATTTACTGATTTAATTTTGCTACCAATTTGCTGAAAAAGAATTTCTCAAATCATGATATATTTCTTAGCAAATATATACCAAAATTATATCAACACGTGCAGCAGAGTTAAATAACAAATTAATCTAAATTTGCGTCCTTATTCGTTAGCAAATTTATAACAATTAGTTGTGGCAACTTTTTTTAACAATTTAACATAAAATTTAGGTACACGTCACTATTATGTAATGTCTTGTTAGCAAGTTTAACACAAGTTGTTTTCAAAAATTGTGTAGCAAATTTTAACGAAGTTTTGTCTGTGCAACTCTGTCTATTAGGGGAGGTATTATTTTCGGTTATTGAGTAGAGTGAAGTAGGTTGAATTTGGAATCGAACTACGGAATTAGACAAGTATATTATTTATGGTTAGCACAGATAGATTAAATTATTCTATTAATTGTATATTTTTTATTGCAACTGCTGTATGGAGAGCCTGAGCGTGTACATGCTAGTGTGAATGTCGGCTGTATGCGCGAGGTGATGGATAAAATTTATATCATTTTCTCTAGCTTCTAATTTATAATAAATTAAGATTTAGTTGTAATTATTGCATTACCCTAAAGCCCGATTGTTTCAAAGCAGTCAGCTGTCGCAATTCCTTCTGGTACACGGGGTCAAGAGGAGTTAAAAAAATAAGTTTGTCGACAGAAGATCTGAAATTAAGTATATTGTTAGGAGCTCAAAATTCTAAATTCGGCAATAATGCCGTTTTCGTACGTCACTGTGACGGAACCGCAAGGCTGCCAGACTAAAATTATAATTTTCTTTAAAAATAATTATTTTTCCCGATGAAAAGTTGCATTACAATTTATAAGTAATAGCAAATGTATAATATATATATATATATATATATATATACACACACATATATATATTTAATAAACTTAGGAATAGGAGTTTATGCCGCCGAAGAAAGATAGGAAAGACATGTAATCTATAATGTGAAAGAGAGAGGTTAGGTTTCCAGAGCCCTGGTACCATAAACCGCCCACCCCTTGCCAATGGTGGGAAGCAGAGAGAAGATTCAAATTTATTATGTCGGGCGTCAGAAACCCCCATGTACAAATATCTAATATATATATATATATATATATATATATATGTGATTCTCTGTGAAATCGAAGATGAACAAAATAAATATTGTTATAACTGTGGGCATATGTTTTAGAGGTGTACAGTAGTTCTCCTGAATTTTTTCAGATTTTTTTCGGGGTTATTATTTTAAGTTACAGAGAGTCAAAGTGGACCTTTTAGCACTTTTTTGCATTATATGCCCATTTTCATGAATTTGTAGCTCTCAGGGGATGCATTTTTCACTGTAAACATAAACATAAAAATGACTTTTTTGTAAAATTTTCTGAATTTTTCTTTCAAACCTTAAATAGTGAAAATCAGCAATTCTGCTCCAGACTCTGAAAACCAAATACTATCTAAAAGATGTCTTTTTATAGTCAAAGCTGCTTGTAAATTTCCAGAGTGGGTCTAAACCAGGGTTGGATACGTAGTCGTCAACCACCCATTTTCGAATACTTTTTCATTATTTGAGTTTAAACCTTAAAAAACATATAGACTTGCATAACAACATTGTATATGGTATATATAACAAATAACGTTAAATCAAAAATATTCGAAAAAGTATTCGATCGAATACTTTCATCGAATACTCGGTATTCAAAAAAATATTCGATCAAATACTTTCTTCGAATACTTATTATTTAGCGTTATTTGGTATATATATATATATATACCATATGCAATATTGTTATGCAAGTCTATATGTTGTTTTAAGGTTTAAACTCAAATAATGAAAAAGTATTCGAAAATGGGTGGTTGACGACTACTTACCCAACCCTGGTCTATACTATTGAGACCACTTTTCCCGAGACCCGTTTGCTCAACATGCTTGTTGTCCTATAGTAATGAGGGATATGTTGATGACTTGCATTTAACACTGCTACATCCGTCTCTTAATTATGTAAAAAAGGAAGGCTTATTTTCTTCATAACTTTGCTTCAAATTAAGCAATTTGAGCTTCTTTTTTTTCGAACCATATCTACTTGAACTCAACTTTCTTCTGGTTTTTGATTCGATTGTTTATCTTTATTTGTTTTCGAGTTATAAGCGACCGAATTGGAAGTAATTTTTACTGCTATTATTATTGGATGTCGAATAACTTCCGTAAAAGTGGCCATTGGCAAGAGATAACTTGGCTTTCTTTATATTTTTATATTATAAAAGACATACCAAAGTTAGGATGAAATCCGTTTCCCGGAGGTCATGTACTTCCCTTGTCAGTATAGTCTACAATTGGATAAGAAGTCCAAGAAAACTGTAATTATGAGCTCGTTCGAGAACAATTGTGAATTAAAAAGAAAATCTTTGTGTAATCCCTTTTTGGAAAAACTCATAAAGAAAGTTAAATTTAAGCTATATAATCAGTCCAAGCGCATCAAGAGTGAAATAGACCTAAAGTTTCTTAGAAGTTATTACAGTAAACACAAAACCACATGAAAATCCGATAAAATCTATTGTAGGTGATATCAAAACAAAGGAAGGAATTTGCCTGAGTTAAAATAAAAAAATCTGTTCAATATTAACAATTAATATTTTTTTATAACAATTTTTTTCATAATAATTGAAAACATATCTTAATTTTTTTAACAAATTATACTAGTATTAACTTTTGTTTAAATTTTGTTGACCAATGTATATGTAACATTACTATTTTAATTAATTACGAGAAGACTCCGCCTTTTTCCTGTTTTTTCCATAATGGACTGATGCAGGGTACCAGATAGTTCAGGAACCACTTCATCGAACAGGCTAACATTTTAAGAATAACTTTGAAATGTGATTTTAATACAATTGAATGGAACAGACTGTGTTAACATTGTAATAAAAAGTTATTCTCACCAAAATATTTTGAAAAGTTGAAAAATTGTATTAAAAACAGCTAAATATTTTCGTTAAATAAACATTTAGACTTTTATTAAAATTATGTTTCATTTAAATGGTTCTAAGGCCTAATCTGGAGGTCCCAGGTTCGATTCCCGACCCCGGCCGATTGATACAAGCACCATTGGAGAACGTATTTTTAACAAGTGCTTTCTTAATAAAGACATCGTATTACCTATGTCATCGATTAGCACCGATTTGGGAGCATAAAAAGAGCGACGTTAAAATAATAAAAAAAAACAATTTAAGTGATTTAATCCTGTTTTACTATAACTGTTAAAATTTCATCCATGGCCATTATCACGCGGTAAGTCTATTATGGAAAAAAGTCAGAGAATAGAGTCTCATAATTGTTTCAAATAGTTTTGTTACACATAAGTTGGCCAAAAAATTTAAATAAAAGTTAAAAATAATATAATTTGTTTAAAAAATTTAGAAATGCTTTCAATTCATATAAAAAAAATTATTAAATATTTCTATAAAAATCTTATATTTTCTAATTTATTATTTTATCTATATTTTTTGTTTGAAGATTTCCTATTATATGAGTCTTAAATATAAAAAATTATCGTTTTTTTAACATACAGTCTTTGCCGTCATTGGTCGGGTTACCCATAAGAAAGAAAAATAAAATATTTTTTATACTCGTACACTTTCAAAAAAGTCAACGTGGAGATACGTGTGGTTTTTTCGGACTTTTGGAACAATACTTTATTCTTTAATATAGTATTTTTCGACTATACAGGGTGTCTAAAAAGTTACAAGACACAGAATGTCCCAACGTGTATTTTAACCTGAGATAATTTTAAAAGTGTTTCGTTACTTTTTAGACACTCTGTATATCCAAGTTGATGAAAATTGGTATGTGGAATCAAACATGAAATTGCACGAGAAATTGCATGTGGAAATCATTGTTAACTTGTATCTATTGTCAATAAAGACTATCATACGGAATAAAGTATTTTTCCAAAGGCCGAATATATATTTATTTCGAGAGAGATTGATTGATTGATTGATACGCTTTATTTGACCTATGGGATTCAAACCCCGTAGGCACGTACAATTATATATACAGTCAGAGGAAAAAATTAAAATGACAGTATTGTTAACAATAAAAAATATAAATTTTGACATAAAACTAATTAACGCCTTTGTTTTTGCGATACATTTGGTATAAATAATATCGATACAATTGATATATAAAATATCAATATAAAATAAAATAACAATAAAAATAATCAAGTTAATAAAATAACAAAATAAAATAGTAAAAATAATATTATAATAACATTAACACATACATCTATGCAATAAATAAATAAATAACATGTGTGACGCCGAGAGACAATGGTCTTATACACTAATCACGTCCTACTATTCGAGGTGAGGGATCAGCGGTGAGGTTATTCCCTCACTTTGCATCCTAGTGGCCTAGGCAGTTTAGTCGAGTCCAAACAGATGATGAAATAGTGAATTTTTGAAATGGCTGATAGATGATTTGTTTAGAGCCTCCGTACGAGGAGGGAGGTAATTAAGTGATTTTAATGGATGACGAGAGAAAGTGCGGTGGTTATGTTGGGGGGTGTTTAATTTGATTAAGTGATTTGCCAGATAAATGGGAGAGTTAAGAGAGATGATACTGTATGCAAGTAAGCCGATGAGGTATGAGCGTCTGGACTCAACTGACAACCACCTGAGACCTAACGTATACGGAGTAACGTGCTCTCGTCTCGCTATGTCCCCCCACACGAACCGGATACAAGCATTCAGCAACCTTTGAAGCTTTAAATTTCTGGTCTGATCAACGTTGTTGTAGACCGCACACGCATAATCGAAGTGTGGAAAAACAAGTGCTTTTACCAGTCTCTTCCTAAGACCTCGTGACAAAGTCTTTCTGTAATATCGCAATGAGTGTAAAGCTCCATGTACACGACTCGAGATCATATAAAACACTTGCCTTGTCCAATCGAGAGAGGGAGAAATCATGACCCCAAGCGATTTAACCTCACATTCATAATTCAAGAAGTCCGTTCCCAGTTTAATCTTCGGGGCAATGTTCAAGTCAATACGCGATAAATAGGCCTGACTACCCAGAATTGGAACCTTTGTTTTTTTACATGTAGCTTAAGTCTGTTCGTGCAAGCCCATAGGGCTATTGCATTAGCATCTTGCGTAATACGTTGCACCCCTACTTCAAATTCTGCCGGAAAAAACGAATGGTAAACCTGGGCATCATCGGCAAATAGCATATAATCGCTATGTGTAAGAACTTTCGGCAGATCATTAATGAATATAGAAAAAAGTATTGGGCCAAGAACACTGCCCTGAAGCACTTCTGCATTAATCTCAAGCCAATCCGATAACTCGCCAGACTCATTCTCTACTGCATGCATGCGACCCACAAGATACCGATAGAACCAGGTTAGTACATTATCGGAGCAACCAATTTCACTCAGTTTTTGAATTAGTTCATCATGAGGTACAGTGTCAAAGGCTTTGGAGAAATCGAACAGGACAAGAATGGTGATCTTTTTGACCTCAATGGCTCTCCTAACATCATCTAGAACACCCAGGAGTGCTGTCTGGATACTATGTCCTTTTCGAAACCCTACCTGTCTATCAATAAGAATATGAGTCTCTTCTAGGTATTTAGATAGCTGCTTGTGTCAGCTATCGGTCTTGTATCAGAGCATGATTCAGCCCTGCCCGACTTCGCCAATGGAAACAGTAGTACCTTTTTCCAGCATTCAGGAAAATACCCACCCAGAGCATATCATTAAAAAGATCCTTAAGGTGCAGAGTTAATTGAGGCTCCAACAACTTTAAGATTTCCACAGATATGCCATCAATCCCCACTGCCCTTGAGAACGCTCCCTGAATTGCATATTGTATTCCTTTTACGGTTATAGTAGAGAAATGAAAAGATGAAGATGAGGGTGACATAGGACACGAATTGCATGATATGGTGAAAATGTTTGGATAGAAAGTGGTTGGACATGATTCGAGACAGAAGCATAGTGAATGTTTAACTGATGAGACGTGAAAAATTTAAGCGGTGATGGATTTGTCTTTGAGCTGAGGCCCATGTTTTTAAGGCATTTCCAGGATTTCTTAGGATCATTTATACTATTAAGTTTATTTGCCAGTAAGTGAAATTTACTCGAGTTAATAACATTTAAGACATGATTTTGAAGACCTTTATATATGTTGTAATCGTCAATTGAACCTGTAGTTCGAAATCTTCTAAAAGCTGCGTTTCTGTCCTTATTGCTTACTTTCATATCCTGAGAAATCCATGGTTTGTGTTTAGTCCTAATGGAATGAAATTTTAAGGGAGCTAACATGTCGAATGTAGAGAGAATTGCTTTGCATATGAATGATAAAGTAGATGAGATAGTGCTGTGATTGATAATTGATGAATGAGCCTGGTGTGAGTGCGGACTAAACTGATAGTTATTTAAAGACAAATCCATGGAAACAGACTAGTCAGGCATAGGATGATTGAATGACTGTAATGAAGAAAATCAGGTGATAAATGAGTTGAATGTGGTTGCGGGGTTATGAAAGTTGATCTCCCCCAAATTTCGTCTTCCAAATTCCTGTCTGCGTATTAGCGATCCGAAGGGTAATATTTATAGCATCATGTCCTGCTGCGAAGGGAGCTGTCGTTTTAACATATTCGTAATCAGGTATTGGTTCACGAATAAGGAAGAGATCCAACCATTATGAGAAGGCCCGCCCGATGTCATTGCGTGATGCGTTGGCTCTGACTGGATAAGTGATAGTCCCAGTGCCGATAAGTTTGCTCTAAACTTATTTGTCATAGCACCGGAGAAATTCATATCGATGTTAAAATACCCAGTGACGGTGATTGCAATGACATCATGAGAGGCTGAATGAACTAGTGCTTCAACGGATGAAATATGTGTTTTGAGACGATTAATATTGGAATGAAAAATGGAGAATGATTTCGATGATTTTAATGATTTGGCCCGACCAGCCCTGTCTTATTTAGTATGAGGAGAGAGAGGAGGAAAGTTTGAAAGTTCAGCATCCGAGCTTACTCGCTTTAATGGATCATCCTTCACCTCGCGCATAAAAACAACTCAAACTAAGACTATGGGTCTCGCGTAGCCCAGTACGCTCGATTTGCGATTTGCTGCCTGACACAGTTCGAACACAGGTTTCGGCCAAAGAGGACTTATAAATAATGATTTCTCGTCACCTTCTACGAAAATGTCCCGTGCTTTTCGTCCTTTTAAAAGGTGCGCTTTCTCTATCACCGCATCTCTGGATATAACAGATGACATTTTGACGACCAAGCCACGCAAGCGTATCGGAGCAGGGGCAGAACCCGTCGAATTTGTTTTTGGCCGCGGGGTCCAAGGGCGGAGGTCAATCACTTGGCTAATTATTTTTGGCAGCTTTATCACTTCAAAATTATTAATTAACAGCTCGTTATCGGATTTCGCGGTTACACCAGGCAGTCCCGTAATAAGTAGTTCACATGTGTCTTTTAGTGTAAGAGATTGCGGTGCTGCATTTATGTCCTTGCTACCCGTTTCTATACTACTAACCCGATTTTCCAACTTGTTTATGCGCTCGTCCAAAACTGTGAACTTCACTTCAATCTGTTCCTCAATCAAGCTGACCTTTGCTTTCAAATCCTTAAGTTCTGCCTTAACCTCGTCCACCTTACCCTCAACACGGCTCACTATATCTAGCACCGATTTAAAGTCGCTCCTTAAATTATCTTGTACACTCCGTGTAAAAATTTCTACCCACGGTGGCAGAGCGGCCGCCATCGGTACGGAGTCGACAAGAGTATCGTGCGCCGCCTGATTGGACTTAGCGGGCGGAGCGCCGCGAGGTTGCTTAACAACCTGCGACGTTGATGGCGACGGAGGCGAGGCTACACGCTTAAGCAAGAGGTGGTAGGAGTAGGCGTGGTCGCCGGCGCGGCGTTGTCAGTTGCGATAGTCTGGCGCGGTAACCCGGGCGGTGGCGCCCTCGTATCGATTAAAGCTGTTACTAATGATTTTGACTTTGTTATCGCGAGCTCGCAACAGCGCCGCTCGGACGAGCCCAACACGACTTCAAAACAGTTCGTATGTGCTATATTATTACATAGGTTACACACCTCTGTATAATCCTTGCGCGTCAGCCGTGCTCCGCAAACAAAGCAGCCTCGCGGTGTTGCCATTTTCGCAAGGTGATTTTCGCAACGTTGGCCTGGACTCCGTGCGCTGATCTAACCGCCCAAATTTTTGCCGCTTGCAAATACCTCTGGCTAACCTCTAAAATTTTGCAGTTGATTTTGCGTGATTTATGGACGACTGTCATAGTGAAAGTGCAACTAATTTAATAGACACAAGCTGTAGACAGCGGGCGTCCGATTTGTCATACACTAAAACTCGAGTTATTTATAGCGTGAGTACAATAATCTCATTAGAAATACGGAGTTATATAATCGAATGTCTTTGTACTCACCGCGCCAGAGAGAGAGAGAGAGAGAGAGAGAGAGAGAGAGAGATTGATAACTAGTTTATTTTTGCCTAGGTTTGATAACCGTAAGGCACTTTCCATATATAAGCAAATAATGAATGATATAATATAATAGTACAAAGCCAGTAGATTAAATAATAAATGAGTGCTAAATACATAAATAAAATAAAGAATAGAATAAAATAATATATAAAATATATAAAATGTATAATATATAAGGCTCTAATGCAAAGTGTAGCTTAGTCGTATTAAACGCTATAACAATAACTCGGTAAGCAACAATTTCAAGCTGGAATATTGCGCAGGTATGATAAAAAGTTATGCTTAAATATATTAATCGAAGTTGAGTTCCTTATATGTAATGGAATATTTTCCCAATTTGATATCGCAGAAATTGCAAAAGAAAATTGGTACGAGTCTCTCACAGCAATTGAAATGTTAAAAATCGAATCATTCCTTTCAGATCTACGAATATTATCATTTATGAAAGATAATTTATCATGTATGTACGTAGGTGTTTCTGTAGATAACACTTTGTATGTGCATACCCCTAAGAAGCAAATGCGACGATGTTTTAGTGGAAGTCAATTCAAACGTTTATAAAAAGGTTGCAGAGCTGTATCCTTCTTAAGAGCAAATATAAAGCTAACTATTGTATTGCACAGTCTTTAAAGTTTTAGAGCTAAATAGGAGGAGAGATCATTATAAACTAAACATGCATAATCAAAATACGGAACAGTAGTGCGTTGATAGGTAATAGAATGCGTACGTTTATAGGTAATGACTGGCCTTTATAACATATTATGTACATAACTCCATGCATATTTGAGGATATTTTGGATGTATGGACATTCCAAGACAAATCTTTGTCTAGAATAACACACAAGCTCAATACAGATTCTGATAGATTTACTTCAGAACCGTTTACTAAAATGAGTGGGATGACGACATTTCTCAATCTTATTAATAACTGAGTTGAGGCGAACAATATAGATATTGTTTTAGAAACATTTAAATTTAATCCACTGTCAGCCACCCACTTCTCTATGGATGTTACATCGTTGTTAATTTTTAAGATGGCTTTTGAAATGTTAGAAGGTTTGCACTGAATATATATTTTTAAATCATCAGCAAATAACATTGGCGTAGAGAACTTAACAGAACGTATAAGGGTATTTATGTATGCTAGGAATATAATTGGTCCTAATGAGAAGCCCTGAGAAACTCCGGATTTTGATGGTAAAAATGATGACAGTGTACCATGAGAACCGACTATTGCATGAAAACGGTCAGTCAAATAACTATGGATCCACTTCATTGCAGAAGGAGAAAAATTAAGTGTATGTAAACGTAACAATAATAATTCATGATCAATTGAATTAAATGCTCGACTGAGATCAAACAAAACCATAAAAATCACCAAACCATTTTTAAAGCCCCACCGAATGTCATCAGTGACTCTTAACAGATCAGACTGAGTACTGTAGCGTATCGAAAATCTTAGCCAAATGTGGAAGATGAGCTAATGGGCGAGTATCTGCTGGTGTGACTGATACGTTTTTTTTACATAGCGGTAAAATAATAGATTTTTTCCAAACATTTGGGTATACTGAATGATTTATCGACAGATTAAATAATTTTACAAGAAACGGTATCATATGATTGAATATACCAACCAAATAACTAAGAGAGAGCCCGTCGTTACTAGAATATTTGGATCTAGTTAAACAATTTTTTAAGGCAGCAGATACCTGCGATTCATTAACATGAGCGAAGAGAATAAAATCGTATTTTCACCATGGGGTAATGCACAGATGCAGTTCAATCGCTTCAAAGAACATAATTCATGGCAGCATGTAACATCCGAATAGTATTGACTAAGATCATTGGAACTAAAAAAACTGCAATGGCGACCCTAGCAATGACTTTAATAAACCATGGGCTCGCATATCTCTCCAATATTCAGATGTATTTGAAGCGTTTGATAGAGAAGAGACCAGATAATTTTTGCGAGATTTGTGCATATCTATTTTAAATTGTTTACGTAATAATTTATATTCAGCCAACAACTCAGTATTACGAGTACGCTGTGAGCGCTTGTAAAGACGATTCTTCTCCTTACATTTCTCACGTAATTCCACTGTAAACCATGGTGCAGGGCGCTTTTTATTCGCTTTTCGAAGAATGGTGCATGAATATCCAACTATGAAATAACGGAATTATTGAACAAGCCCAATATACCATCAACATTCATTTCTTCATCATTCAGATAGAATTGGATATTATTTACTTGGATTTGAAAAGAAGTAATAAATGTAGGTGAGTTTAGCTGTTGGATATCTCTAGAAGAATTATTACGTAATGATGGGACGGGTTCATCTAATATGAAGTCGACAACCAAATAGTCATGACAATTAATGAATGGACTAGCCGATTTATTAAAATAATTATTATACTTTCAAAATCCACAATTATAGCATCTAACCAAGTATCTAAGTGATCCATATGATGAGTAGAATCAAAGGGAACTAAGAAAAGATTATGTTCATAGATCATGGTTTTTAAAACGCTTGAATAAAAATTATCAGTTAAAAAATCTGAATTTAGGTCGCCTGCCAGAATGACATCTGAATAAAGATGTAAGTATTTAGATAGTGTGTCAAATAAATTTGATAAGACGTGACCCTTCGGTCTTGTATAAATCGAAGCTAAAAGAACTTTCTGATTTTTTGTTAGGTGACAATTCGAGAAAAAGAAATTCAACAGTATTAATATTAACATTTGAAGACTGACAAAGTACTTTATACGTTATTGCATTACGAAGATAACAAGCTACACCGCCTCCTTGCGTATACATTCGTTTACTATTTGTTGTCTTAATGTTGCGATCATTTCTTACCAGAGAGTAATCATAAATATTAAAAAGAGAAGATGGTTTATTTGGAGTAGGCCTTGTCTCAGACAGGGATAAGACATTGATAGATTGATCTACTAAAAACTTATGCACTAAATCTAGATGAGATTTCAACGAATTTACATTTAATTGTGCTACTATTATACCTGAATCTTTCTGAGAGGACTTTACAGATACTTGCTTCTGACAATGTAGTTAGATCAAATTATTTCTGAGGGTATACTGCTTTGGAAGGCCTAAAAAACCATTTTTTAGGGAATTTTTTTAAGATAGAAAAAAATAACCAACTCCACAGAACTTTCAGGAATATTCTATTATATAGTTGAACATTATAAAAAATTTTTTTTAAAGAAAAATATCAAAATGCAGCCGATTATTAGGCACATTTGTTGGGCAATCCGTAATCCGAGTCTTCTATTGGCGGGAGTGATAGAGCTCTTAATCTTGATCTCAAACAGAAAGCCAAAAAAAAATTTCATTTTTATACATGTATTTTCTATTTGAACCAAGAAAAATCCGAAGAAATTGTGAAATTTGAAATTTTTTCCGAATGTGAAGCAAAAAGTGCTTTTTACGAGAAAAAAAAATCTCTTCAATGTGCTGAAAAAGTCTTTTAGAAATTTATTTCCAAAAACCTTTTTGGTTCATATTGAAGAGTAGATAAAACTGAAGCTAAAAAAACTTCGGATCGTTACGATAGTTTATTTATTTTTTTTGCAAACACGCCCGCCAGTTTAAAAAAAGTGGAAAAACGAAAACTCGAGAAAAAGCGCTTTAAAGTTTATGAACTGGAAAAATGTTAATTTTCGAATACTTACAGCAATAATTCGCTAATCAGCTATTCCTGCGCCATACAATAGACCTTCAGCTTCCTCATGGAACTCATTTTGTTGATGTTGTTCAAGTCTACGGGCCGTACGAGCTTCCTTACTGGAAAGAGACGAACGTCGTCTTTCTCGTTCAATCCGTTGTATGTCGACATTATCCGCAAACATTTTACATTGCTGGCCAATTTTCAAATTGAGTAATTGCATGGTATGCAGAACTGCTGAATATCCTTCATTGAACATTCCTGCAGCCATATACGCAACAATTTCTACGATTTTTGACCAGAATTGAGATGTTTCGGAGTTATGCGCCAGACAGTGGAGTTGAACGATTCGTTCGAATTTTGCAGGTACACACAGATTATATACCGATGACACATACTAAGGTTCAAAAGACGCTTCTATGAAAGCAAAATATTATTTCGAACAGCTACTGAACCTTTTCAGGGTATATAGTTTCGAGTTTAGAGACGAGGGGAGGAGCGCGCGCGTTTCAGTCTTACCAAGCACTAGCACTTGCTCGATGCCCCGTTGCGTTTAGTGCTGTATCTTCGGAAATACTACGAATCCTAATCTATAAATTCGGATATATGTTCTTATACATATAAGGAATAGATTTAAGCAATAGAAAAAAATCGATTCTTTGAACGTTCTAAATCAGGATACCCTCTTAAATCATTGGTAGTATGAATCTGAATTATTTCAGACTGATCAGAGCAACGCACAAAAATACGGCCTTCTCTTGTCCAGATATGCTTAAAATTTTGCTGTTTGGCCCGTGTCTTTATAGCTGTAAAACGTTTATAAATTTGAGGTGGCAAAACATCATACATATTTAAATTTGAAGATGATTTTGAATTCAATCCTGATTCAATATCTTCAAGATCAAAAGAACTATTAGGAAATCGAACATCGTATGCTATTTCACCAAACTCACGCTTAATCTTGACTACATTATCTTTAACCGTATGCGAAGTAAATTTAACAATCAATGCAATTTTTGAGATTATTGAGGAATGAGATGTATTTTGAGTTACTGGGTTCGCTATTTTCGACTTGCATTTTAACTCTCTAATTTCAAGGACACAGGTTTTCAAGTTGAACAATTTTAAGTAATCCATAACAATATTAACGAACTCTTCGTGAGATACAGACAAATTTGATGGTATACCAGTGATTTTTAATTCAGAACTAGGCAATGTAGAGAGATGAGTATATTTTATTTCTGACCATTTTGACTCAAGATTCCGTAATCGCATTGCAGTTTGATTTAGCAGTGACGCTATGGAGTTCATTTTACTAGAAAGAGCCATGTTCTGTGACGTCATCGTATTAAGGACATGCGTAATCTGGTCGGACACAGTTAATGAGTTCCAATATTGTATAGGAGTCTATAGACAGGAAAGAATTCGCTGTAGGTTGGACGCCTTGTCCATTGATCGTGCAAAGATTGTTATTAGCATTTAAATGTATATCTAGGATATCAGAAGAATTAGTTGGCAAAATACTTGAATTATTCAAAGAAATCACAGAGGATAAGTTTAGATCACGCGCCTTGTCAAATGTTGAAGAGCGACTGGTTGATGGCTTGCTAGTTAGCGAGTTCTTAATTTGTGGATTACTGTTTAATGCTAAGTTTTTATTTATCCGAAGAAAAGATCTAACACAACAATTATCGTTTGGCTTTTCAGAAATATAAATAGTCGCACAGCCTGGATGAAACGTTTTGTTACAAAAAGCGCACCTTAATTTTTCTTTAATGATATTTCGATTGCATTACGAACACTCCATCATTCGAGTTATCGATAATATTAGTACTAAATATACTATATCATTAAGTATTGAATGTCAGTTTCGAATCGAGATATATTAGATTACATTAAACATGCCAGATTGAAATGTGATAATATGAAATTTGATAATATTTGACAGAGTAACTCAAAATATAACTATTATATAAATGTAATTTCGTTTATACAGGAGATCAAAATTTGGCGTGTGTCGCTACTTACATAGAGAGAGAGAGAGAGAGAGAGAGAGAGAGAGAGAGAGAGAGAGAGAGGGAGAGAGAGATTTAATTTGATTTGATTTGCTTTATTTATTGTTGGGCTGCGGGGGTAAACCCCCATGGTAGCACATAGTACAAAAATAGTAACAGATATAATTAATAATAATACGCAATAACAATGATAACAACTGTATAACTCTATAAATAGAAATAATGGATAAGGCAACGTCATTGCGCAATACATATAAAAATGAAATATAAGCTATAGGGCGCAACAGTTTATCACAGTTTCTCGTTTCTCGTTAACCAAATTATTGAAAAATCCGAAAATAACGCAAATTATATATACAAACGCAGGCTAGCTTTAACATAATCACAACCAACAATCGAGAATTCAATGCCTATCACACAAAGTTCAACATTCAACGTCGCGGTCTACAACAACGGCACCACTGGCACAACAAGGCCCTCTTCAACCACGCGCCTCGACCAGGCCTGTCGATCGAGCTCAGTAAGATATTCGCGAAGATGATTATGAAAAGTTTGTGCGTTGTTCATATTAAAATCAAGGTTATGAAAATTATTGAGGATTTTAGAGGCAGTAATGAGAAATGACGTGTTCAGGACTTCAGTGCGAGGCGGGCGATAAGTGAGCGGTCGAAATTGTATTCGAGATGAATGGCAAATATCTGGGCGGGAGTCGCATTGGGTAAAATGTTGATGGAGATATGAGGGCGTCGACGTAGAAATGATTTTGTAAGCCAATGACCCACTGAGATAGGCTCTTCTGAGACCGACCGATAACCAACCCAAACCTAAGCGAAAAAGTGTAACATGTGCCCTCCTAGGGATATTACCCCACACAAAGCGCACACATGCATTTAAAAGTCCCTATAATTTCAAATCACGTACTCGATCAACGTTGGTGTAGACTGTGCACGCATAATCTAAGTGGGGCCACACCAGAGTCTCGACCAGCACTTTATGTGTATCTCGCGAAAGAGCCCGCTTATAAAATCGCAAGGTATGGAGAACGCCATGGACTCTTTGGCAGATCTGTGAAACGTGCTTCGACCAGTCGAGCGCCGGCATGATCCACACACCTAACGACTTGACAGCACAATCATATGGCAGTGATATGCCATTAATATCAACCCTAACCGCAGTTTCTAGGTCAAATCGAGAGACATGTTGTTGGCTACCCAGCAGCAGGACATTAGTTTTGCCACATTCAATGCACCACCGCTCGCTCAAACTCAGCCGGCGGAAACGTGTAATACATCTGCGTGTCATCCGCGAAGATCATGTGATTTGAGTACCTCAGGATTGCTGGCAGGTCATTTATAAAAATTGAAAATAAAAGAGGACTCAAAACACTACCCTGAGGAACGCCCGCCCGGACAGTAGTCCATCCAGAGCGTTTGCCCCCGTCACCCTCAACAATCTGCATGCAGTTCTGTAAGTATGAGCAGAACCACTCCACCACCACGTCCTCGCAACCGATCGCTCGAAGCTTTCGGAGGAGAGCGCCATGGGGCACCATATCGAAAGCCTTTGAGAAATCAAACAGTACTAACAGCGTGATCATGCGATTGTCAATACCCCGGCGAACATCCTCAAGTACCCCAAGCAGTGCAGTCCCCATGCTCTTCGAGGTAACTCGACAGCTGACCCGAAGCTGATCGTCAAAGATGCCAGCGAGGACGTCCACAATACACTCTCTCGACAGCTTGAGCACAGGGATCAAAATACCATCTAATCCTATTACTCGTGAAGTTGCGCGTCCCAACGTCCGAAAAACCCGAGCCGCCGACACCTCACCAAATCAAAAACGCGAAGGCACAACGATCGGCGCAAAGGTGATGACATCAGCCAGAGTGTGCTGAGACAGCGGAATGGCTCGGCGCGAAACCGAGACATAATGTTCGTTAAGGTCATCCAGTGAGAAGAATAACGCAGGAGAGGGCCTCATACGACCTAAAACGCCATATTTCCGAAGAATGCGCCATCGTATTTTGCTGACTCTAAGGCATTTGAGGCCAAGCTACGCAATCGTCTATATTTCCGGAAGTCATCAGCGTTATTTGTTTTACAGTTTTCCGGCGTCAACCACACCTTGCCCTATGAAGTTGGTATAAAATATCTTAAGGGGGCTAGTCGATCGAAGGTCTGTAAGAGCGCGGAATTTAGGCAATCTGCTCTGCACTCGGTCCGTGCATCAGCTCTGACTCGGTCCGTTGCCTGCGCAAGCGTATCGACATCGAGACGAATGCCCGTACATCAGTCTGGATGGCATCAAATTTGCGGTTAAGTTCACAGAATCGATCATCAAATTTTTGCTCCATGCGTGACGCAAAGCTAGCAAACCAGCGCGGGGGTTCTTCGTCCATGCTGTCGATAGGTATCGAAGAGAGGGGTAGAGCATCCGTCTCTTGAGCGCGTGGTTGCTTGGTAACCTTGCGCAATGATAGCGACGTAGGCGAGGCCAGTCTCTTCAGCGAACCAGCGGGAGTGACGGGCGTGGCCTGCGCAGGCGGGTCGGCGCTAGCGGTAGGGGCCGGGCTAGCGGGAGCGACGTCGGTAAGATTTGCCACATAATAACAGCACCGAGATAAGCCCGATTCCACGTGAATACCCGCGCACCTTACATGAATCTTGCTAGCGCATGCAGTACAAACGGTAGTGAGAGAAGAGCGAGTAAACCGGCAGCTACAAATGGGGCAAAGCGCGTTCTGTCTCTGAGAGAGAGGGAGATAGATAGATAGATAGAAACTTTATTAGGTTTTTGGGGTAGAAACCCCGTAAACACAAAAATATACATCGTTGAAAATGACATAATATAAAATAAAATAACAAATATAATTTAACAATAAAAATAACAATAGAAATAAATATATAAATAAAAACGCAAATAAGAACATTAGATAGATAAAACATATGAGTAAATGTGCGATGTATAACGAAATATAAATAAAAATTTAAAATACAAAATAGTAAAATAAAATAAAATAGTAAAATAGTAAAATGTAATAGAATAAAACAATAAATAATAAAATAATAAATATCACAGCGTATGTTATAAGCTTTAAGCTTCGGCGTTCTCTACGTTTAATACTGATAATTCGCTTACATTACTAATGTTACTTATATAACTAATATCGCTTAAGTCGCTTAAGTGGGGACGGATTAAATTTTCGCGAGTTGCTCTTTCCTCCCAAGCTATGGAGTCGAGACGAAGAAAATGAGCGAAAACAGATTATTTGAATGTGATAAAGTGGGATGGGTCAAATGACGTGATAGAAAGCGTATTTAACTGCTTAGTGGCCGTGATGACAAATGATTTGTGAAGCGATTCAGTGCGAGGTGGAAGGTAGGTCAACGGTTTAGGAGGATGGCGAGATGAAATGCGTTGATCGGTTGAGCTATTAAGTCTGATGAAATGATCTGATAGGTAATGAGGAGAATTATGCGACAAAATGTTAAATGATAAAGAGATGATTAACGTAAAATCCCGTGCACCCTCTGAGATATAGCTAATACGTGCTTGGACCAGTCCAGAGTGGGCAGCAGCCAGACGCCTAGTGATTTCACTTGATTTTCGTAGTGGAGACAATTATTCAAAAGCTTAACTCGCGCGGCAGTGGTTAGATCTATACGCGAGACATATGCCTTATTGCCCAGGATCATTACTTTGGTTTTATTAACCTTTAGGTCTAAACCATTTAGGAAAGCCCAGGATGCAACCGCATTAGCATCATGTGTGATTCGTTGGACACCCAATTCGAATTCCCCCGGAGGAAAGGAGTAGTAAACCTGAGCATCATTGGCATAGATCATATGATTACTGAATTCGAGAACATCCGGGAGATCGTTAATAAAAACTGAGAAAAGCAAAGGACCCAATACACTGCCCTGGTACGCCTGAATTGACCCCAAGCCAGTCGGAGCAGACGCCCAACTCGTCCACCACCGCTTACGAACAACCAACCAAGTAGTGAAAAAACCACCTCAATAGCGTGTTTGAGCAACCTACATTACGTAGTTTAAGCAAGAAAAGGCCGTGTGGTACCGAATCAAATGCCTTAGAGAAATCGAACAGGACCAAAATAGTGATCATGCGCGAGTCAATGGCCCTTCTGATGTCGTCGAGAACACCCAAAAGAGCAGTCTGCGTGCTGTGGCCTCTGCGAAACCCTGCCTGCCTGTCGATCAGTTTACGATTTGATTCTAAATAATAAGAAAAATGTGAGTGTACCAACCGTTCAAGTAATTTAGAGACCTCACAGAGTTTAGCAATGGGCCTGGTGTCCGAGCAAGATTCGATCCTGTTCGACTTCGCCAATGGAAACAGCAAACATTTCTTCCAGCAATCAGGAAAAAAACCGAGTGACAACATGTCGTTAAATAAATATGTAAGCTGCGGAGTTAATTGTGGTTCAAGCAGTTTGAACATCGCCACAGATAACCCGTCCGTCCCCACTGCCCTTGATTTTGCATTAAAAAGAGTACGCCGAACTCCCAAGGAACTAACTGCATTAAATTCAAAGTTAGGCGAACTAGGAGGGTCGGAAACAGAGGAACAAATTGTGTTTAAAAAGGAAGGTGAAAGCGGAGAAACCCGATTGGATATTGAGGCATAATGATTGTTAAGTTGCTGGGTGGAGAATGTATCCAATGGAGATATATTGGTTTTGGCGCACAGACCAAGGTTTTTTAGTTCCCTCCATTTAGCTTTCGGGTTTGCAGCATTTTTTAATTTGTTTGAAAGAAACTTATATTTATTGCTATCGAGGAGGTTTGAAACTCTGTTTCTTAATGCTTTGAATTTTTCGATACTTTGAAATTCTTAAATGCTAAATTCCTGGATTTAATGAGCTTTCTAACTTCCGCTGTCACCCAAGGCTTGGATTTATTGCTAACAGTTGTCAGTTTAGCCGGTGCAATGGAATCAAAAGCGGAGAGAGCTGATACCATGAGATGAGATACGAAAGCCCGGAGATGAGAGGCTGAATCGCCGTGTGAGTAATTATGATTATGAGAAGAAGAATTATTGTCAAAAGGAGAGGGTAATGAAATTTGTGATACCGAGCCTAATGAATGATGGTTATGAGAAGTGCGTAATAAGTTAGGTGAAGACATGTTAAGTGAGTGAGAGTTACGAGAAGTGAATAATAAATTAGGTAAAGACATGCTAGATGAGTGAGTGTGAGAAATGGAAAATAAATTAGATGATGACATGTTAAGAGAAATAGAGTGGTGAGTGGAGATAAGTGGATTAGGTGAATGAGAGTGAGGTGGATTATTGATGGGAGAGCAAGACAGCGAAGTCGAATTCCCATTCATATTCAAATTCGACTTCAAATTCGAATTTAAGTGCAAATTCAAATTCAAATTCCTATCAGGCGACTCTAATGGATTTGAAATATGAGGTTCAGGTAAAAAATGAGGTAAGAGGGTTATGTTGGAATTGTAAATAGTATTGAATGTGTTGGCTAGTTCTTGGAGGTTGATCCCTTCCAAATCACGTGACCAATACCTTTTTAATTTGGGCGGATCTCTGTTAATAAGTAATTGAAGTGCTATGAAGTCATGACCCGCAGCAAAAGGAGTGGATGATTTATAGTAATTAAAGTCAGGTGAAGGATCACTAATAAGGAAGAGATCAAGCCATGTGTGTGAAAAACCCAGAGGTGTGATCGCATGATGAGTTGGTTCGGAAACAACGAGAGATAAATTGAGGGCTGTTATATTAGCTCTCATCATGTCTGCCGCAGCACTTGAAGACTTCATATCAGTATTGAAGTCCCCAGTAATAACAGCAAGACTATGGGATGGAAGGATATCAGATAATAAATCAAAGAAGGTGATGGGGTAAGATGCAGTTGGCCGTCTGTAAACAACACTCAGAATCAGCGAGGTCGATTTACTAATGATATGCAGTATAATAAACTCGGGAGAATTCGAGAATAGTTTAACAGAATGGGCCAACATATTAACTTTGTACTCATCTCTAACATAAGCAGCAACTCCCCCTCCTTCCTTACCCACTCGGTCAAGTCTGTAGAGAGTGTACCCAGGCAATTTTACTATATCAGAGGAATCTGCTTCGGTAAGAAAGGTCTCTGTGAGTGCAATCACATCGTTCATAAATTAATGATTCAATTGATGAGAAGTGTGTCTTGAGTCTGTTAATGTTAATATGAATGATAAAAAAGGAAAGTGAGTGTGATTGTGAGTGAAAAAGAGACGTCTAACCAGCTGCCCTTCATAAGGAAGAAAGAGTAGGGTTGTCCGGTGGAGAATTTGGTGATAGGGAGAGAAGTTCAGCTTCAGAACAAATGCGGAACAAAGCACCCTTTTTTTCTTTACGCATGTATACAGTACAATTTTTAGCAATCGGGCGCAAATAACCTAATTCCTTCGCTTTGCGCAGAGATTTCATCCATAACATGGACTGTCTTCGGCCATAAAGGCCTGATATATAGAGAAGATTCTCATCCTATGCCGAAAATACTAGAGGTTGTAGCACCCTTTAAGAGATAGGCTTTTTCAACAATTAGGTCTCTGACGGCTGGTGAAGAAACCTTGCAAACTAAGCCTTTAGATACGCTGAGAAAGGAATGAATGATCGTCGTTTGGCTTGATACAGATGAAGAAGAATTAATTGAGTTGGTTGCACGCGGCAACCATGGACGAATCTCGACGATGTGTGTTACGACCAACGGGAGATTAATATGAGTCAAGATTGTTTCAATTACTTTAAGGTCATTTAAGGTGGAAGCGGTAAGCAGGATTTGTTATCTTGAACCCCGCTATCTCTCTTTCTTACATTCTTGCTCTGGTACTCTCGCTCTCTCTCTCTTTCTCAATCTTACTCTCATCGAGAAATGTCAAAGATCCACAGACACAGCCTAGCCTAGTATGAGTGCGCGAATATGAAACCTTGATCTTCCATTAACTTGCAGTGTTATACAATATAAAAATGGAATAATTTAAGGTTGGATATAATTTTGTAATCAATTTTAATTCATAACTCATGACAACAAAATCGGGCGTGCGAGTTAGCTATGACGAAACTGATGAGAGTTTGCTTGACTCTATCTCCTTCTCGCGGCTACATTTGAACTTCTGCCAATAGTTATTAGCTCTGTGGCTGTTCGTTCACGGGTTGAAAAGTCCAATCTCTTTTTCTATTCCACGCATCTCCTTTCTCGCTGTCTTACTTTTCTTTCTAGTAGACATATATATATGGGCTATTTCACGTCAAGTGGTACGATGAAAATTTTAAATCGTTCCAAAATTTGAAAATAGGCTGAAAATATCTTCCAGAAGATAGAAAAAAAATTTTAGGTGTTAAAAATAATTTGCCTGAAAGTTATTCCACCATAAAAAATGGAAATTTTTCAATTTTTTAGGAAATTTTCTATTTTCAAAGCCATTTATCTCAAAATCTATTGATTTTTTTGAATGAACATTACAAACAACTTTTGTTTAAAATAATCTTTAAAACTTATCTACCTGGGTTACAATTCTTAATTTTAAATTCTCGATGAGATAGAACGCCCGAAAATATTGAATATCAAAAAAAGGCGACCACGCCACAATCGATTTTGATCTAACACCGCTCAAAAGATCACATTTTTCGAGAGCTTTCGAATGGCTTGGGTTAGATTATTGGCTAAGATCGCTGGTGTAAGTTATGCCTCATAAACCTCATAAAATCACTAATTTTCATGTATTTTAGAGCATAACTTACAACAGCGGTCTTGGCCAATAATCTAACCCAAGCCATTCGAAAGCTCTCGAAAAATGTGATCTTTTGAGCGGTGATAGATCAAAATCGATTGTGGCGTGGTCGCCTTTTTTTGATATTCAATATTTTCGGGCGTTCTATCTCATCGAGAATTTAAAATTAAGAATTGTAACCCAGGTAGATAAGTTTTAAAGATTATTTTAAACAAAAGTTGTTTGTAATGTTCATTCAAAAAAATCAATAGATTTTGAGATGAATGGCTTTGAAAATAGAAAATTTCCTAAAAAATTGAAAAATTTCCATTTTTTATGGTGGAATAACTTTCAGGCAAATTATTTTTAACACCTAAAATTTTTTTTCTATCTTCTGGAAGATATTTCCAGCCTATTTTCAAATTTTGGAGCGATTTAAAATTTTCATCGTACCACTTGACGTGAAATAGCCCGTATATATATGGGTGGTTCCCTGTGCCATCGAAGATGAAAAAAATAAATATTGCTATAACTGTGGGAATATGTTTTAGAGGTATCCAGTAGTTCTCCTGAATTTTTTCAGATTTTTTCTGGGCCATTATTTTAAGTTACAGAGAATCAAAGTTGACATTTTAGCACTTTTTTGCATTATATGCCCATTTTCATGAATTTTTAGCTCCCAGGGGATGCATTTTTCACTAAAAACATAAGTATGACTTTTTTTGTAAAATTTTCCGAACTTTTCATAAAAAATACTTTTAAAGACATAAATGTATGCTGTCACACTCTTGTAAGCCATTTAAACATTAAATAGTGAAAATCAGCAATTCTGCTCCGGACTCTGGTAACCTAATACTGTCTAAAAGATGTCTTTTTATAGTCAGAAACTGCCTAAAAATTTTCAGAGTGGGTCTAAATCATTAAGATCACTTATAGTCAAAATATCGGGGAAAAGTGCCCGAAATATTAATAGAAATGTATATTTGTTGCCTTATAACGATGAATCTAGTAGCATGATCATTACAAAAAAATTTATGCACTTACCTTGGAATGGTAGAAAAGTATCTCCACTTATTTCAGTATCCATCTAATCCCCTGTAAGCTGCTAAAAATACAAATATTATTATAAAATTATAAAAAATTAATTTTTAAACATTTATAATGCTGAATTTTTAGTTTTACATCCCTTACAAGAAGTATAATACTAATCTGAAGGATTACTATAAATATATGAACATCATTATTACAATAACTGAATATACGTATTTAATACAAAAGATATATAAATAAATCGGATATATAATTATAATGAATAATATGATAACGTGACAGTGACAAGTTTGTGAAATCTAAACAATGTATTGCTGCATAATAATAATAATAATGTTGATACTTTTATAGTAATCCTTCAGATTAGTATTATAATTCTTGTAAGGGATGTAAAACTAAAAATCCAGCATTATAAATGATTAAATAATAATTTTTTATAATTTTATAATAATATTTGTATTTTTAGCAGCTTACAGGGGATTAGATGGATACTGAAACAAGTGGAGATACTTTTCTATCATTCCAAGGTAAGTGCATAAATTTTTTTGTAATGATCATGCTACTAGATTCATCGTTATAAGGCAACAAATATACATTTCTATTAATATTTCGGGCACTTTTCCCCGATATTTTGACTATAAGTGATCTTAATGATTTAGACCCACTCTGGAAATTTTTAGGCAGTTTCTGACTATAAAAAGACATTCTTTTAGACAGTATTAGGTTACCAGAGTCCGGAGCAGAATTGCTGATTTTCACTATTTAAGGTTTAAATGGCTTACAAGAGTGTGACAGCATACATTTATGTCTTTAAAAGTATTTTTTATGAAAAGTTCGGAAAATTTTACAAAAAAAGTCATACTTATGTTTTTAGTGAAAAATGCATCCCCTGGGAGCTAAAAATTCATGAAAATGGGCATATAATGCAAAAAAGTTCTAAAATGTCAACTTTGACTCTCTGTAACTTAAAATAATGGCCCAGAAAAAATCTGAAAAAATTCAGGAGAACTACTGGATACCTCTAAAACATATTCCCACAGTTATAGCAATATTTATTTTTTTCATCTTCGATGTCACAGAGAACCACATATATATATATATTGTGACGGGCACGCCTTGCCGTCAGCATTTATTATTTATTTATTGCAGGTATCTTATCTTATTTTTCTTATTGATTTGAAAAGTGTATAAGGGTCGGAGCACATAGCGTAGGTGAATGCGTTTTGCCTCACCCATGCCACCTTAGCTATAGTATGTATTATGTATGTGTAAATGTATGTGGTTAATCAGAGTATAGTGGGGACTTAGTGTCCCACTATATCAGATAGTGTGATTATATTAATACGCATATTGCAAGAGAGATTAATTAAAATAAATAAAGATTTTAAATTTCATAAAAAAAGTACATTTATTCATTTATAAGAATTTAAAATCTATTTATAAAATATTGAAGGAACGTAACTGATTCGTATGGAGTGCAACAATAGCATCCATACGAAACATTGAACAAAATTAACATAAAAGAGAATTTAAATAATACAATAAATGGTTGAGTACTCGAGACTTCTGCAATAGAGGCTCGAGCCACAGCTGAAAATAGGCGCACGGACCTGCTCTTTCGAGCCCCCGTAAGGCACTGCTGATCGTTGAGATTCGACAGTCGTTTAAATATCCTCGGAGAAGCTTCCCCTTTCCTTAGCGTGACGTCATTACATATGATCAAATATCTGCTTCTTGTTTTTCAGCTATAGAAGCAGTAAGATGAATTTATTTTAATAGAGACTCGAGAGAGTTTTCTTATAATAAATATTTGCTATAAATAATTAAACGTTATTGATTTAATTATTTATTTAACAATTATTTATTAATACACTCATAAGAGCTCCAATTGAGCTGAGAATTTGAGTATGAAAAAGAGCCAATTCAAAATAAAAAATAATATTATATTTCATCAAATTTTATGTTTTTTACATAGAAATTGTTAATAATAAATAATTTTTGACAAATAAAAAGTTTCCTCAGATCGGGGATCGAACACTCGATCTTCGAGTTTGTAGTCGAGCGCTCTAATCACTACGCTACGGCTACGCTACTGCTTATCTGTATATGCGACTATACGTCTACATTAGCTTGGACTTGATAGTCACAATATATATATATATATATAGATATATATATATATATATATATCTGGGAGACGAAAAAAGAGAAATAGCAAAAATCGAGTTAAGTAAATCGGCAAGCAATTTCTTTGAAAGACAATGTAATTATTATTTTTAATGCAATGATGATCTATCTAATGCAATTTTAAAAACGATTTTTATAAACTTTTAACCACTGCTAGCTTTGCATTAAATAAGTATTATTACAGTTATTTTAGAACATTCTACAAAATCTGTTAAAGAGCAAGAACATTTATTTTGCAAAAAGAACAGCTGAAGTAACTTTTTAGTATTCTCCATTTTTTTCTAGAAAACTGAAAATAAAAAATTATAAAATTCTTAAAAAAAGGAAAACAGAAAGCATTCTTGCAGTTATCTTTTTGAACACTCGAATAACGACTATTTATTTAAATATTATTATAATTGCTGCAAAAAAAAGTAACTTGTAGTTTACTTCAAGTATACTTTAGAACCGGACTTTGAGTATACTTTAAGTATATTCCAAAAAATCTTTTTGCTGATTAGGTGTTTGGAGTCATAGTCATTTCAATTTAAAAAGAAAGTTGACCTTTACACACCTTGAATTTTAAAGCCAAGATCAAAATGAAGGTCACAATTAAATTCCTTATTGTATACTACCTTGATCGTGACCTTATTTAACTATTTATTGATCAAATTCTGCGTTTTTTCTCGGTGTTTCGAAATTAAAAAAATAACTACTTCAATTTATATAATATGTACCCAATTATTTTATTTTTATTACGTAATTTCATTATTCAAATTAATTCCCTAGCTAAAAGGGTGAACCGCAAACATTAAGTATGACTAATTATGACTGACATTGATTACACCGGCACACAAAAAAAAGTGGACTGTTCAAGCAACCAGACCTATCTATCCTTATGTATTTTGACGCGCTGAATCGGAATCCGAGGTTGATTTTACTCAAACACCACCACAATTTTTATAAAATATGCCTCCATTTCGATTTCTAGGTATCATTATGTTAAATAATTGGAATTAAACAAATAATGCACCCAACATTCAGAGTCGGCATAGTACAATGTATTTGCAAGCACGAGGTGCGTGCGGTAGACGTTCCGATCGGTGCACGCACCTCCTATAGAATCCGTAGTCTATTCCACCACGAATGCGTTGATCGCTATTCTGTGCAAGGTGCGAAAGCAAAGTAATTATGAATGAATGGAAACGCTTAGTATCGCCACCTACTGATGCATTTTCAAACTACTTAGTTAAACTTTTTCTTACTCTTCCGTTTGTTAAATTACACATTTTTTAGAAGGAATAAATATCGTTTTTATTTTTCGTTTAATGTTTCAATCGATTATGTACTCTTCTAGTTTTTACTGAAAACTGATTCTAAGATGTGATTTCTTGATCTTGTAATTACAATCTACATTTATTTCCATCGCAAATATGTAGTACCAGTTTCCCAACGTCTTTGTGTCAATCGTATTTTTCTATTTATTTCTTCGTCATGCACTTTTGACTGTTTTTTTTTAGTATTCCAACATTTACCAATATCGTGAAATTGTGCGTCAGTAATGTATTTGTTAGAAACCTATCCAGTTTTTACAAAATTCAATTAAATTGTTGTTGCCTGTTAACTAAGAGAAGTTATATTGAGATCGTATTTTTCAAATTCTAAGCTCATTTTAACATAATTTCAAGAGCCGCGGTGGCTCATGGGTAGAGCTCCCGACTCTCACACCGAGGGTCATGGGTTCGATCCCAGACGTGTACCTCTGAAAATTTTTTCATGTGCATTTTTCGAACACCGCGACTCAGTGGCTCGGCGTGTCACTATAACGTGACGCCAGTTCAGGTGCGCGTGCGTTTCGTGCACTTGTCAGTTAGGGACGCGAAGATGTAAAGAGGATCGCGGTGGTTCCATCGGGAGGACAGGAAACTGTAATTATTAGACTAATTACAGTGACCGATGATATCTTCCGATGGACACAAGCACCACTGTTTTAACTACATGTGCTTTGTTTACAGACACACCGTTCACCTCCGTCGCTGATTAGCCCTGGCAGCATAAATAGAGCGACGTTAAATAACATAAAAAAAAAAAAAACATAATTTCAAATTTTTGTACTTATAATTTATTTAATATATGTATTACAAATATACCTCCACTGCGTTTATAGGTTGTCATTGTATTAAATAATAGTAATATGAGAAATAGTGCATGTTATATACAGGTGTCGGCATAGTAGGATTTAATTCAAGTATGGCATCCCCTTAAACTTTGGAGGACCGGAAAATCATTCTAAGGGCTCAACTTTATTCTGTAGTAATTTATTCTGTAGTACTTTATTCTGAGTGTAACTAAATTTTTAGATCTGAATTTCAATTATTACCAGAGCTGTAGCTAATCAAAAAATTAAATTTTTTGAAATAAATGACTTTTTGGCCATTTTTATCACTTAATAACTCCAAATCTAACCATTTTTTCTTATATACATTAAATTTGAAAAGGTTTATAAATTGTAAGAAGATTCTATCGAAATGTTTAATTTATATTAGTTTAAAACATTGTTTTACCGCAGGGCTCTGTTCTCGGACCCTTACTCTTCTGCCTGTACATAAATGAAATAAAGAACGTTTTTCCTGCTGGCGTAGATCTAATCCTTTATGCACACAAAGAAATTTCGGCATTGGGAGATCCCAACCTAACTTACAATTCCGTACTCCCAAATAATAGTAATTCTGAAATAACAAATAAGAGATCGGTTAATTGAAAGACTATCCGGATTAAGGTGCTTCAATCATGGGAGCTCTGCGCTCCCAAGTTGGAATTACCGCTATTGAGTGGTGAGTTCAATATTGTATTTATAAATGGGCACTATAAATGCCTATCATTGTAATTTGAAGGTTATAATATACTTCATCATATACAGATATTATATGTATTTATTTACATAAAATTTTTATTTGAAACTTGATGAATTTTTTTTTAATACTACTAACTTAAGCGAAAAATTTGTAACGACAAATTATTGTAATAACAATATTAAATAAGAAAAATAATAAAAAAAAGTTAAATTGTATGCTATAGTAATACATGCAAATATTTTATTTTGTAATACAATCATCCTTGGGCTTACTGCAATCAAAACAAAAGATGTATACACTTCAAATACAACTGGTATTTCTTTAACCCTGACTTGGGCACGCCACGCTCCCAACTCTGGCATAAAGTGTTACGGACGGTACGGACGGGGAGTGAGAGAATTGAATGATTCTTGGTGTTCAGTTACGCCCAGCTTAGGTATACTTTATTCCTATTTTGATAATGCTACAAGCTAGGTTTTATTTGAACTGCTGTATTCTTAATTTGGTATTTATACATTGCGATTTTTGTAGCATATAATTCAAATGAGTATTGGGAATCGTATATTTTATTTAGTTGGGATCTCCCAATGCCAAAATTTCTTTGTGTGTGCTGATGATTTGCACGTGTACCTTCAAGTTCCTCGAAGTGACATCCTGGGAGGTGTTCAGAGACTATCAGCAATAGCGAGAAGTGTCTCTGATAGGGCTGTCGAACCTGGACTTAAGTTGAACGCTGGCAAGACCCAGGCCATTATTTATAGTTCTCGTTATTTTAACTGTGCCCTAAACAGGATGGATTTACCTGAAATATAGTTCAGCGATGGTACAGTCATTTCCTTCTCCGAGTCGGTCATTAGCCTGGGGGTCGTACTCGATCGGAACCTTTCATGGAAAGCGCACATTGATCATGTAGATAAAAAAGTTAATAGGGTTGTGTACATGCTTCACTCGCTTTCAAAATGTACCAGCGTGGAATTGCGTAAATAACTAACACAGGCACTTGTATTTCCCCACTTAGATTACTGTTCTACTTTAATAATTGATGCTACAGTTGAGCAGAAAACCAGATTACAGAGGCTGCAGAATTCTTGCATTAGGTACATCTATGGATTCGGTCGTGATGTTCATATAACACCCTACCGTAGGAAGCTCGATTGGTTGCATTATTTATTTATTTATTTATTTATGTATTTTTTATTTATTTTTTTATTATTTATTTATTATTTATTTATTTATTATTTATTTATTATTTATTTATTTATTTATTATTTATTTATTTATTTATTTATTTATTTATTTATTTATTTATTTATTTATTTATTATTTATTTATTTATTTATTTATACATATATTGTTAATGACTCTATCTTCAAGTTCATGAGCTACTCGTATCTTTTTCTGTGATATTATAATTAATTAATTAAGACTGACTATTGCATGCGATTTTGTATGTATAACTTGTCATATTGTTACAACTTATATCTATTTGAATTTTGTACTTACTATTTTGGTGTATTTCCAAATAAAACTTTATTATTATACATCATGTTTCAACGACTAGACAAAATCGTAGTATGAGAATTGTTTTAAATACGCAAGGGATTAATATTATTATGGTTCACTAATGACAGGGTCCTCCACTAATTAAACAAATAATACTATATATACGCTTAAAAGCAATATTTTTCTACTGTTGATTTGAATGGGAATTATATACAAATTTTGCTTTAAAAGAAGCCGTGACTTAACATAGCATGTTTAAAGAAGAGCAATTTCAATTTTGCCAAATTCCAATCCAAGCGCAGTTAACTGAGTCTTGATTCATTATGGAGTTACAGCATGCCATTTTTGATAATTAAGCATCATTTATTATTTTTTATGTGGATGACATATTAGCTTTATCTACTAAGTTTAAAAAATATTTAAATCATTTATCAGAATTATTTGGTCCCATGATTTACAAACAATTTATATTACATGTGACAAAATCATTGTTTTTCTATAATAATAATTTCTTTCTAGGAGTGATTATAACTCGTGAAAATGTTAAGCCAAAGTATGTAACTATATAGTGGTATTATTTTAATGTGTTTAATTTATATTGGTTATTTGATAAATGCATCATTACTCTTCCCTTCATTACAAAACTTTGTAACTACTATATTATTATGAACAGGCTGGGGTAGTATTGAGGATTATTTTTGGTTCACACTTCTTTGCTGGATCCTTCGCTATAATTTAAACTAAGGCAAGAACTTCTTGTGCACCCTCGTGTTGATCATCGTTGCATTCAATTTGCACGAAATACGTTGCATTACTGTCCGTGTTATTAAGCACAATATATCTTCCTGCAAAAATAATTAGAATAATCATAAAAATCGAATATTTATTGTCCAAAAAGTTTTTTTTATGTCAACTGAAAATTAGAAAACGTGTGCATATTTAATTTGCATAACCTATTTGGATAAAACATAGTCTGAAATAAAAGACATTCAGTGTACCATGAATAAAGTTATTTTTGAACAGTGTGAAATAATATTTTACATGATAATTAATATTAATTGAATAATAAAACAAATTTAATTTATAGAATATTCATTATTCACAAATACACGATCATGAATAAAAATACGTAAATAATTGTACGTTTTTTAATATACTATAAAAAAATTTGAGACTTTAGTTTTGTGTGTGAAAGAATTGTAACCCTATATAATAATTATGAAATAAACAACGAACAATAAAGTTTTACTTGATCAGTGAAATTATTGTGCTTCTAAAATTTGTAATCATATCGTATGCACAAGGTTATTGAATACATTAAAATATTAAAATAAGAAAAATTGAACATTATACAGCGTAGATTGTACAACAACCATTTTACGTAATCATTTATAATTGTATATAATTATTTTGAATATATGAATTTATGTTATCACTGAATTTATTAGACTTTGTTACTGCTCGACAGTATTTATTATTGATTACCTTTGTGTTTACTTTATTATTTTTTATTTAATAAAATACCTTATACTATACTTTTATAACCCCAATAGACAGAGTTGCACAGACAAAACTTCGTTAAAACTTGCTACACAATTTTTGAAAACAACTTGTGTTAAACTTGTTAACAATAAGACATTACATAATAGTGACGTGTACCTAAATTTTATGTTAAATTATTTAAAAAAATTGCCACAACTAATTGTTATAAATTTGCTAACGAATAAGGACGCAAATTTAGATTAATTTGTTATTTAACTCTGCTGCACGTGTTGATATAATTTTGGTATATATTTGCTAAGAAATATATCATGATTTGAGAAATTCTTTTTCAGCAAATTGGTAGCAAAATTAAATCAGTAAATGCATACATAGTGCAGTATATTGCAACAAGATTTGATGATAATTTGTTGCTATTTTGCTATCATGAAAATAAGAATTTCAATGTATTTTTTATTCAAGAAAATCTGTGTTTCAAGTATTATAAGTTTTGTTACATTTTTTGCAATTTTAAGAGTCTAACACATTTACTAGTTGTGGCGATGCGACGTGCGATCTAGAAAAAGGAAAGTCAATAGAGAGAGAGATGAAAAAATGCAAGTCGATGTCGGTAACAAAGGAACTTATATATTTTTTTTTTGTTATTTAACGTCGCTCTATTTATGCTGCCAGGGCTAATCAGCGACGGAGGTGAACGGTGTGTCTGTAAACAAAGCACATGTAGTTGAAACAGTGGTGCTTGTGTCCATCGGAAGATATCATCGGTCACTGTAGTTAGTCTAATAATTACAGTTTCCTGTCCTCTCGATGGAATCACCGCGATCCTCTTTACATCTTCGCGTCCCTAACGTTCCCTATAGTTCAGATGCCCGTGCCTCTCATGCACTGACAAGTGCACGAAACGCACGCGCACCTGAACTGGCGTCACATTATAGTGACACGCCGAGCCACTGAGTCGCGGTGTTCGAAAAATGCACATGAAAAAATTTTCAGAGGTACACGTCTGGGATCGAATCCACGACCCTCGGTGTGAGAGTCGGGAGCTCTACCCATGAGCCACCGCGGCTCTAAGGAACTTATATGCGTATATAATAAGTATGCCGCTTTGTTTTGACATATCGAAATTACCGCTCTGACATTCGCTATCATATAACTGTCTATAGTTTAAAAAATGATATGCCATTGAAAATTTAATCATAATATACTTTATCAAGATCTAGATCATTTAATCGTCGATCCGTACGTAGATCTCCATCTCACCACTCATCAAGGAATGCATCACCAATTAGTAGTCGATATTTGTCAAAAAAAGCACGAAAATCTCAATGTGTATCTCAAAATCAATCAAGATCTAGATCATATGATCGTCGATCTGTACGTAGGTCTCCATCTCATTACTCATCAAGGACTGCATCACCAACGAATAGTCGATTTTTGTCACAAAATGTAGAAAAACCGAACTATCAATCTCAAAATCAATCAAGATCTAGTTCCGGTGATCGTCGAGCTGCACGTAGGTCTACATCTCATCACTCATCAAGTTCTGCATCACCAAATAATCACCAATCTTTCCCAAAAAGACTACGAAAATCTCAATATCAGTATAAAAATCGATCAAGTTCTAGATCTCTTGATGGTCGATTTAGGCGTAGGTCCTCATCTCATGACTTATCAAGAGCTTTATTACCATTGAATAATCAATTTTTGTTACAAAGTGTACCAAAGACTAATTATCAATCTCAAAATCGGTCAAAACCTAGGTCACATCAACGGCAATCAGAACGCAAGTCTGCATCTCGATCGTCGTCAACGACTTCCTTTTCAACGTCTTCCCCATATAATAAATCAACTTTTAGATCTTCATCCAGATCTCCAACTGATCATATCTCGCCTAGAGTTAAAAATTGAACTATAAATCAAATTGTTAAGAATGAAGTTTCATTCAAAAAGTTTATACCATGAATGAAAATTCTCTAAAGTATCTTTATATATATATGGGCTATTTCACGTCAAGTGGTACGATGAAAATTTTAAATCGCTCGAAAATTTGAGAACAGGCTGGAAATATCTTCCAGAAGATAGAAAAAAAATGTTAGGTGTAAAAAATAATTTGCCTAAAAGTTATTCCACCATGACAAATAAAAAATTTTTAATTTTTTAGAAAAATTGCGTATTTTCAAAGTCATTTATCACTAAATCTATTGATTTTTTTAAAAAAAACATTACAAACAACTTTTGTTCAAAATAATCTTTAGAATTTATCTATCTGGGTTACAATTCTTAACTTTAAAATCTCGAAGAGATAGAACTCCCGGAAATATGAAATATCAAAAAAAGGCGATCACGCCGCAATCGATTTTGATCTATGACTGGTAAAAAGATCACATTTTTCGAGAGCTTCCGGATGGCGGTAGTTACATTATTGGCTAAGACCGCTGGTGTAAGTTATGTCCTATAATACATGAAAATTAGTGATTTTATGAGGTTTATGAAGCATAACTTACACCAGCGGTCTTGGCCAATAATCTAACCACCGCCATTCGATATATATATTATATCTTTATTAAAAGTTTAAAAGTTTCAAGATTCGTTTGTAATTTTAAGATGTTTATTAAACAAATAAAAAATTGCTTAAACAAATAAGAATATAAAATAGTAGATGTAATTAATAAAAAAAATTCTATTACAGATTGTTTAAAAACTTTGAAATTATATTACTATTAAAAATATTGTTAATAAAAATGTGAAACCTAAAACGCTTTAATTAAGCTTTAAAATGTACCTTGTTTTATATTTCGATGTAAAACTGTTTTTATAAATACATTTCATATCAAATTTGATTTATGTTTGTTTTATTGAGAGTATCCATTATTTTTTTTACTTATTTTTGTTATTTTTCAAACTGTTAGTCTCATTTTTATAAACGATGGAGCTACATTTCCTGAATTTCTTTAAATATTTAACTAAAATATAAATAAAACTTGTATTATTTTACTGTAAAACATTTTTGATATTATAAAATACTTTATTGGAAAGTTGCACAAAAATAATATAAGTATTGCTATTATATTTACTTAAAATATTATTTCAACAAAATAAAAGCACATTTATACCAATACTTGCTATTTAAAAAGTAATAATTTTATGCAACAATTGACTTTAATTTTATATAAATTTGCTGTCACTATTTTCATGTAAATGATTTGAAGCAAACTTATAATAAATAAGGACTTACATTGACGCAAATTTTGGATAAGCAGGTACGAATTGTTTTTTGGAAAGTTGCTGTCGGTCTCAAAATAGATTGTCTGTCGGTCGAGCTTAGAATATCCCTTTTCATAGAGTCTTGTGCATATAACATCTTTTCATACAAATCCCGTTCCTACATTGCTCATCATTTCACACTACAAGATGCTTCATTCACGGCTCGTTAGTCCTCTCGTTACCCGCCCACGTCCTTTTCCTACGTCCCTCCCAAATGAAAAGCCCTAAATAACTCCTTTATCATCACTGCCACTCGCCTCAAATTGGCGGAAACCTGCTTCTGGTTTACCAGAAGTTAGGTGAGGGTGAGTGACTCGGCCCCCAATTCCGAGAGTTCGATTTTTATCTCTTGCGTCAGTGGAGGAAGAGGATTGTCACTAGTGCGCCTCGAAATCGTGTTGTTTCGTCGAGCCTGTGTCGGCGAGCAACTGTTTAACTTGCTATATTTCTTGGTTTACTAACACGCTTAGTCTTTCGAAAATATGCCGTTAACGATTATTCTATTCATCTGGGCGACTTCGTCAAGGGAGACTCTACCTAGGGATGAAAGGACAGCCGCTAAATTAAAATAGATACCCTTCGGGGTGTACTACGTGTAGCGTTAAAATGCCAAGGCGGGTCTTTCGAGGTCCGTCTTGGGGCACATCCGGAACGAAGTAGTTTCTCATCCAGACGATAAAAGTTGCTGGGATGTCTCACAGAAGGGTGTCCCTTTCATCAAAAGATCCCTGTGTATAAAGTCAGTAAGTCGAGTTGTGGTATACTTCCGAACTGAAGACTTTGCATAGGGTGAGATGTCAAAAACACTATACTTGCGTATCTAAACTTATTTTTATACGCTCTCGTCCAAGGGGACTTTCGAACGGTATCCCCTTAGATAGTTTGTGAAAGGATTGTCGAATGCCTTATCCTTCACAAAATGTTCGAACGTTAGGCCACCTACCGCTAAGCCTACCCGGGGATCCGGGGAGTAATAGGAAAATGTGTTTCGGCATGTCGACAGTTGGACCAATATGACTTTACTATGGTACGCAGGGACTGGGTACGAGCCCCACGTTGGCGTAACTCTGTGTCAAAATGAAACGCCAGCGTGTCCCAGTTGGGTTGGACTCTGCGGGGTATGTGGTTGCAAGCTGGCTTGACGGGTAAAGCGAAATTGACCCGAATGCCGCTTGTGTTTAGCTCACCGCCGCATATACACCGAGGATTACGACTCTAGGCTAGCCGTCGCCAGGCGGTGGACTATCGTAAGGAGTTTCGGTACACTGTTTTAATTGGCCTCGGATAGCGGTTAACCGATCCCAAAGGCGACTCTTGACGACTTTCGTAACTCGATAAGTTATCGAAATGCCGAATCGAATTCGAAGCGCTTGGAGCCATTTAGAACAAAGCTACTTGGATCCCGAGGGGTTGCCAAAGTCGAATGACGGAGGAACCAGGGCAATTAAATACTGTCAGCTAGACGGTGCAATGTTGCCCTATGGAAAGGCTCTAATACAGTCATAGAATACATGCCACTCGCCTCATCAACCAACTTCCATATACTGATTTCAATCCCCTCTTATCTACCTCATTCAAATCCGCCCTTTCATCTCACCTTTTTCAGCTCGACCGTCAGGCTTGGGACGATCGAATCAGCCGCGAAATGATTGATTGCCCCTTGCTCCCTTGCCCGAATTCTAATATTAATTGTTCTTAACTTTCCCTAGCCTTACTGTTATATCTTTGTTTCCCCTGGCTTGTTTATATTTATTTTCTGTCGGTATATCTTATTTATTTATTTGTATTTAGCGTTTACTTTTTAAACCTTCTATGCGTGCGACTCTCTTTGTTCTTAGTTTGTATGTTTATTTATTTTTATATTTATTTGCGCATTATTTTTAATATTGATATTTTTATAATTTTTTTTCAGCATTTTGGGCTACTTTTAAACTTCTAATTTGTTATTATTCATTTTTTTGTATACAGTTATTTATTTATTTTATTTTATGTATTTGTTAACTTTTAAATTTTATCTACATTTACCTTGTTTTGCGATCTTATCTGCTTTGTATTTTACTTGTGTACACGGGGTGTTACCCTTATTGCCCAATACAAAGTATCAATCAATTTCTATCTTTGTACCTGAGCAACTTATCGATTAATATTTATCGATCTCAAATTAATCGACACCAGCAACAACTCAATTCTTTACCAAGCTCTTAAACATTTTCTCCGCCATATCGCCTTTCATTTTTTATTTTTCTGACATAGATTCCAACGGAATCATAATAGGCTGGGTTCTATCATTTTTCCATCCCTCGCCAGTACTTTTAATCATTTTCTCGATTCCATTTACTTTTTGAGTCGCGGACAAGACGGTTTTCTTCTCATTTCCTAAATCTAATTGCATCGAGGTTCAATACCAGACTGATAGCCAAACTAAGTAAACTCTCAGTGCTGTTAAAATAACAGTGCCATTCTTTACACGCATAATTTTATTTTTCTCGAACAACCGAGCCATTGTGGTTGACATGACATGCAAAAAACACTAATAGGAATTTTAGAAAATATCAGGAAGGCTATTGATGGTAGAAAAATCACTATTTGTTTTTACAAACAGGCAATATCTATCTTCTCACAAAAAACATTCAGATTACACCTGTACGGCTTGTGACGTATACTTAACTATAACGCATTATGAATGTTTGTGCCCGTTTCGTTTAAGATTCTATCGTGAGCACACGTAACTCCTTATAGATTACGATTAGGTTATCCATATTGGATCTCTCGCATATAAAATCATTTCTTATAATCCTGCTTTCTACCTCGCCTGTAAACTTTCACATATTCTTCCTTTTCCCCAGTTTATTTATCTTTACTCTCTCTCTCAAAAACTCTTTTCTATCTTTCACTACTCATCAAAGCCCTACAAGTATCATATCACAGACACAAAAATCATCAACGCCCTTTTATTCAATAACTTTGATCCCATCTACTTATTTATTGGTTTTATTGTTTTACGTATACTGCACAACAAAATTATCACAACAAAATTTTTCATAAAAAATTGGCTTTTTTTAAGTGCATAATTCTGTTTAATTTTCATCGTATCGTGATGAATTGTTTTATTTTGTAACTAATTTTGAGTACTTTAAGAAATACCCCACATAAAATAAGTACAAATTAATGCGACTTTTCCATGCCTTAACGAAGGAACCATGCTTTCTTAAAAAATTTAATAGTCTAGATGTTTACCTTGATCATACCAATTTTTTCCAAAAAAATAAATATATTATCAAAATGTACGCTTTTCGAAGAGCATTTGAAAAAAAATTCGTACCTCTACGATCGTTTTGACCGAGTTAGGCCATTCTGAAAATAAGCATATGTTTCTATACAAATACCACTAACATTTTCATTACCCGATGCGTAATGCTAGGAGGTTGTTGGTCAGACTTTACGCATCATTTTGGCTCTGTAAAGGGCCGATGGTATACATTTTTTAGTCATATCAGGAACCCCGGGACTCATTACTTCCGCAGTATATTTTAATTCTAAATCTATTGTCGTAGATGTTCAATCCCCAATAGACAGAGTTGCACAGACAAAACTTCGTTAAAACTTGCTACACAATTTTTGAAAACAACTTGTGTTAAACTTGCTAACAAGACATTACATAATAGTGACGCGTACCTAAATTTTATGTTAAATTGTTAAAAAAAGTTGCAGCAACTAATTGCTATAAATTTGCTAACGAATAAGGACGCAAATTTAGATTAATTTGTTATTTAACTCTGCTGCACGAGTTGATATAATTTTGGTATATATTTGCTAAGAAATATATCATGATTTGAGAAATTCTTTTTCAGCAAATTGGTAGCAAAATTAAATCAGTAAATGCATACATAGTGCAGTATATTGCAACAAGATTTGATGATAATTTGTTGCTATTTTGCTATCATGAAAATAATAATTTCAATGTACTTTTTATTCAAGAAAATCTGTGTTTTTGTGAAGTATTTCAAGTTTTGTTACTTTTTTTGCAATTTTAAGAGTCTAACACATTTACTAGTTGTGGCGATGCGACGTGCGATCTAGTTGCACAAAAATAATATAAGTATTCTATTATATTTACTTAAAATATTATTTCAACAAAATAAAAGCAAATTTATAGCAATACTTGCTATTTAAAAAGTAATAATTTTATGCAACAATTGACTTTAATTTTATATAAATTTGCTGTCACTATTTTCATGTAAATGATTTGAAGCAAATTTATAATAAATAAGGACTTACATTGACGCAAATTTTGGATAAACAGGTACAAATTTTTTTTGCAAAGTTGCTGTCATTTTGCAATTATATGTCTATTGGGGATACTGGATATTACCACCTCGGCTACGGTCAACCTCTTCTTAACATTGAGTATCTCGTGCCAAATTTCGTTTAAAATTCTCATCGGTCTCTTGGAGGTTAGCAACAGGTCTCTCTATAGGAATAAGGTGTAAGCTATTAGCTGGATGAGATAATATTTCTACATTGTTTTCAACATTGACACAATATTTCTACATTGTCTTCTTTTAAGTAAGTACGAGTTATCCTTGCAACATGGGGGCGTGCATTATCCTACAACAAGATAACATTTTGACCTATTCGCGGACGCACTGGTACACATTTCTTCATTGTCCCGCTGTCCAATTTCGTTAACTGCGGGCGTAACATAGACGAACTCGTCGGTGAATTACTCGTAACATAGGCACTGTATTCATGATCATAAAACTTTTTCGTTAAGTCGTCTCCTTATCGTCTGGTCACGCATCATTCACAATTTGTGGCGCAAGCTGTCTTGGATTATACAGGGCTTCAATAACAATTTTGCGATCTTCCCGAGCCGTAGTTATCTTAAATTGGTCTTGACCAGACCTCCAGCGATAAGAGTCTGTTTTTAGATAGAATATGTTTCTGTATTTTTCGATTGATGCGTACTCTGTAAAATAAAATTAACATTAGATCCGAGGCCTGCGATAGCTCGGTCGGTAGGGCGTCGAGCTCGTAATCTGGAGGTCCCAGGTTCGATTCTCGACCCCAATCGATTGATACAAGCACCATTGGGAAATGTATTTTTAACAAGTGCTTTCTTAATAAAGACATCGTATGACCTATGTCACCGATTAGCTCCGATTGGGGAGCATAAAAAGAGCAACGTTAAAATAATAAAAAGAAAACAATTTAAGTGTTTTTTAATCCTGTTTTACTATTATTGTGACAATGTCAGCCTATTTTACGAACGGGTTTCTTATATATCATGCGGTAAGTCTATTATAGAAAAAAGTCAGAAAACAGAGTCTCATAATTATTTCAAATAGTTATGTTATACATAAATTGGTCAAAAAAATTTAAATAAAAGTTAAAAATAATATAATTTGTTTAAAAAATTTAGAAATGTTTTCAATTCATATAAAAACATTATTAAATATTTCTATAAAAATCTTTTATTTTTTAATTTATTATTTTATTCATATTTTTTGTTTGAAGATTTCCTAATATATGAGTCTTTAATATAAAATATTATCGTTTTTTAACATACAAACAGACTTTGCCCTCATTGGTTGGGTTACCCGTAAGAAAGAAAAATAATATATTTTTTAAATTCTGATATTTTCCCTATCAAAAAAGTCAATGTGGAGCTACGTGTGGTTTTTTCGGACTTTTGGAAAAATACTTTATTTATAATTTTATTTATTTAAATTTAAGGTCATATTAACCATGATTGGTCATTAATGACCACATTTATACATAAGTTTTAATATACAATAAATTACAATTTGAGTAAACTTATATTATATTAATATTTTACATACATTTTAATTTCTTTTAAGTATTCTATAGTTTTTTTACACTTATCTTCGTTGATAAACATATCTTTCAAAAATCTTGGTAATTTAACTTTTTCTCTTGTCTCTTCATATGTAGGGCAGTCTTCCAGTATGTGTTTTACTGTTTGTAATATGTTACAATTTTAACACATTTCTGGTTCTTCTTTTGTAATTAAATGTTTATGAGTCAGGTTTGTATGACCTATTTTTAATCTCGTGATTATTACTTGATTTTTTCTATCTAAGTTAGTTGTTTTATTTTTGTAGAAGAAATCTTGTTTAATTTCCTGTATTTTTAGATTATTACCCATTTTCCACTTTTTATTCCATTCTTCATTAGATTTACGTAATGCACTGTAATTAATTTCTTTAAAATATATGGAAATATCCTTTGTTTCTTTATTTGATTCTGCTATGCTTTTCGCAATATGATCCACTAGGTTGTTTCCTAAAATGTCTGAGTGTGATGGAATCCACATGAATTTAACTTCGACCTGGTTTAATTTCTTTAATAAGTATATTTCATTAATGATTATTTTTACTATGTTGTTATTTGTTTGAGAGTTTTTAATTGCATTTAATGCACTATTTGAGTCGGTGAAAATTCGAATTTGTTTTATTTTGGAATCCTTGACGTATAATATTGCTTGTAGTATTGCATAGATCTCTGCCGAAAAAATAGAGTACTCATTTGGTAGTTTAAAAAACGGATTTTTTAGTGCCGAAATAAATGCACACCCAACTCCTTTCTTAGATTTAGATCCATCTGTATATATATGTAGATAGTTTTTGTGGTTTTCTTCAATATCCTTAATTGTGTTTGTCATTGTTTCTTTGTTTAATTCATTTTTGTTGCATGATGCTAGTTTATCAATTATTTCTAGGTTTACGTAACGCTATGGAGGAAATTTATATTCTTCTCGCGGGAACACTTTTTTTGGATCTATTTGATTTCTAGATAAATAATCTATAATTCTAACGCTGAATGGTTTGTTGTTTTCATTCGGTTTATACAGTTTTCTGTAGTTATTGTTGAATGTTACTTTATAAACTGGGTTTTCTGGTGTGGTTGCAATGGAAAAGGCATAGGATATACTTAGTTGTTCTCGTCTAGTTTCTAATGGTATCAATTGTGCTGCGCTTAGTATTGCTGCGCATGGACTTGTTCGAAAAGCTCCGGTGATGATTCTAGCAGCTGTATTATGGATAGGATCAATTAATTTTAGTGTGTTTATTGATGCCGAGTTGTAAATTATTGAACCATAATCTAATTTCGACCTTATAATGGATATATATGAGTTGGTTAGTATATTTATTTCCGCTCCCCAATTTTTTGATGCTATGGTTTTTAATAAATTTAAACGATGTATACACTCATTTTTTAGTATCTTTAAGTGTGTTGCCCATTTTAGTTTTGAATCGAACGTTAGACCTAATATTTTAATATTGTCAGTTATATTTAATTTGTGATTTTCAATAAAAAGGTCAAATTGATCATAGTCTAAGTTTTTTTTTGAAAAAATAATAACTGTTGATTTGTTATGGGAAAATTTGAATCCAGTTGTTTTACAGAAGTCAATTAGTTTGTTGAGTGTGTCCTGTAGTAGAATTTTGGAGGTTTGGAGATTTTTTCTTTTTAATGATTTGTGTGATGTCTTTTATCGCTAATAAAAATAATGTTACACTTAACGCTGACCCTTGAGGTACTCCATTTTCGATCATGTAGCTATCAGAATATTCTCCATTTACTCTTACTTAATAGTATTGCCTCCTATTTGATATTTAGCTAACGTCGTAATTATGCGGTGTTTCCAGATCATGTCATAAGCTTTTTCCATATCTAAAGATACGGTTGCTACATGAAGTTTTTTTTGAAAGCTTATTTATGTTAGATTCAAGTGTAAGTAAAAGGCATCGTTCGTAGATCTGAATTGTCTAAACCCGTATTGGTTATTAGCTAATAATTTATTTTTCTCTAGAAACCATCTGATTCTTTTATTAACAATTTTTTCCAGTATTTTGCAAAGACAGCAAATGAGGGTTATCGGTCTATATCCATCAACAGCGTGTTTATTTTTTCCCGGTTTGGGTAACGGTATAACTATAGCTTGTAACCAACTTTTTGGGAATACATTCTTTTCCCATATAATATTATATATAGATAATAGATATTTTAAGGCTTTCTTAGGCAAGTTTTTTATTAAAATATTTGGGATATTGTCTGGACCTGCGCTTGAATTTTTGCATTTTTTTAAAACGTTTATCATTTCTGTGTAAGTTATGTTACCATTTAAGTATTCTGACTCTTTTGTACATATAATTTCATTTATATTTAATTTTTCATTCTCTATGTGTTTCTTGTAATTTAGAAATTCTGTGTCAAAGTTTGAGTTACTTGAATTTTTTTGAAAGTTTTCTGCTAATAAATTAGCCATTTCTTCACTTTTTGTTGTAATTTCATTATTTTGTTTTATGATGCCTGTTATATGGTTTTGATTTTTTTACCATTAATAGCTCTAATTTTTTTCCATGCTTCATCACTTGATATATTGTTTTTTAAAGATGAGATAAAGGTGATCCATGCTTTCCTCTTGCTATTTTTAATAATCTTTCTAGAAATTGATCTTTTTAATTTATATTCTGTTTGAAAATCTTCGGTTTTTTTTCTTTTGTATTTATTAAATGCATGTTTAGTTTCTTTAATTGCCTGCTCACATTCATCATTCCACCATGGAACATATTTATTTTCAAATTTATTAGATGTTATTGGAATGGATTGGTCTGCAGCTTCTATTATTAATTTTTCAAAACCCGATAATAAGTCATTAATTTCTTTTACTTCTAATTGGTTATTGGATATTAACTCTTCTATTTTATTTTCAATGATTGTTTGGTAAGTTTGCCAATCAGCCTTATTATATTTATATCTTTTTTGGATAATAGGTTCATTTACTCCGGTATTTTCCAATAAAATGAAGATAGGGAAATGATCGCTGTTGTATAGGTTAGAATATACTGCCCAATTAATTTCGTTAGAAATTGACGGGTGGCAAAAGGATAACTCTATTGCACTAAAGGTGGCGTTGGCTTGATTAAAGTGTGTTGGTGTTTTATTATTTAATAATGTAATATCTTGATTAAGTATTACTTTTTCAATTATCTTACCTCTACTGTCGATTTTTGTACAACCCCAAAGTGTATTGTGGCTGTTGAAGTCACCACATATTATAAATGGTTTAGGTAATTGTATTATTAAATTATCAATTTCGTTCTTTTCTAGTGTATATGCATTTGGTAAGTATATATTACATAAACATATAATTTTGGAGTCAATATGTATTGTAATAGCTATAGCTCCTATGTTAGATTTAAGATTAACTTCTGAGTAGTATATATTTTTTTTTAGCGCAGATTGCCACCCCTCCACTAGAAATTTCAGAATTTTGTCTATTTCTGTAAATAACATTATAGTTTTTAAGCTTTACATAGGATTGATTTTTAAAATTGGTCTCCTGGATACATATTAAATCAGGGTTTTCTTCATCTATTAACTTCTGTAGGAATTCCAGATGGTAGTTGAGACCATTTATGTTCCACTGAATGATCTTAGCCATTATTAATTTATTTATTTTGTGGATAATTATTCTTCCGAATCGGATACGTTTGATGAGTCTGTTTTTTCCTTATTAGACGTAACCTTTTTTAGTTTGTTAATAGTTCTTGTGAAACGTTGTTTAATGTTTTTATGTTCTAACATTTTGTATAGGTCTTCCATTAAATTTATAATTTCATTTATATCTTCGTGATATTCTAAAGCTATAAGTTTTGGTTGTTTGGTATTTTGTATGTTTTCAAAAAAGCTTTTAAATTGCATGAAGTTCATTATTTGGTTAGATTCATCCAGGTACTTTTTTAATGGGTCTAACATATCTTCTAGATTAGCTTGATCCGTTTTTTTAATCTTTTTCTTAGAATTAGTTTTCTGAATTATTTTACTTTGATCATTTGGATTGTTTACCTTCTCGTTTTCTAGGTTAGAACTAGAATTACTATAGAAATGACTGAACTTGTTCTTTTTAAGTTTGTTATTTTATTAGGCATAGACATTTCATTTTTTTCCTCTACTATATCATTAATTATTTGTTCTATATCTATAGGGTCTTCTGTGTCTATTATCTTTTCGGTTTCTATAGAGTCTCTGATATTAATTTGTTGTTGTTTTGCTTTTGTTATATTTGAAATCGTGGGACTTGGATATGTTAGGTTTTGTGTTGTGTTCTGTTATTCTGGAAACTTATTTAATGGATTAGTATTTTCGATAGCTGGAAAGTTGACTTCTGTTGGCTGTTTACTTGTAGGGCAGTTTTTTGCAATATGTCCATCTAACTTGCAAATAAAACATTTTAATATGTCAGTTGAAAGATATATGTAGAAATTTGTATTATCCGATGTAATTTGAATGTTTTCGGGTAATTTTTCTACATCCTCAGCATGGATATACATTTGTCTTCTAAAGCTTTGTACATGAGCGAATCCTATTTCGTCAAATCCTCCTTTTAAAAATGAAATCGGAGACGTTCGACGGATATTTAGTTTGTCTATAGTTTCTTGAAGAAGTACATGTGGTATAGAAGGGCAAACGTTAGATAATATTATTCTCTTGTGTTTGTTTATTAGTAGCCGTATTTCGAGACGTGTATCGCCTAAGATTACACGTTTATGTTTGTTTACAATATTTTCAGCTATTTCCTTGCTTGCGAGAAATATACATATTCTACCGTTTGAAATTCTTGAAGCGAAACGTATATTAGCAGGATCTGTAATTTTTCCGACTGCGTAAACATAATCTTTTAATGGGATACTTTCTTTACTGTCTAGAACTATAGCCTGATTTCTGTTAGGGAACTGATCTTTTTCCGTTACTGAAGCATAATTTCTTATTTTATCACTTTGGGTACTTAATGAACTGTTTGTTTGATATGTAGGTTGCACTTTACTTTCACTTTCCGAAGCCATTTTGGCCTTTACTTTTAGAGTTGCACCGAAGTGCAACTCTAATTTGTTTAAATGTTTCACTTAGCACAATAACTTATTGGACCTTTAGTATACCGAAAATGAAAATTTTCTTTTGCACTCGCGTACCATGTGTTTACTAACAGCACTCTCTAAATACGTCCGAACTCTATGACGGTCGGTTTAGAACTGGGAAAAATACTTTATTCTTTAATATGTTACGTACATGTTAAAATAATAGCAAAGCTTACAAGTTCTGTAAAATGCTTAATTCTTCAAAAAAGAAATTAAATTTGAGTAATAGAATATAAAATTCAACACATAGAGATCTACGATGGCTCGGGCGGTTAGGGCGTCGGACCTGTAATCTGGATCGAGGTCCCAAGTTTGATTCCTCACCCCGACCGATTAATACAAGCACCACTGGGGTATGTATTTTCAACAAGTGATTTCTTAAGAAAGACATCGTATGACCTCCGCCGCTGATTAACACCGATTTGGGAGCATAAAATGAGCGACGTTAAAATAAAAAAAAAAACATTAGATCCAATCCTTCGCCTTAACTTTTGGCTGGTATGCCGCCTCTAAATCTACTCTTTTTTAATATTATTCTTTTGAAGGACTAATTTTTATGTGCTTTTGCCGAAATCATGATACAATAGCAAATGTTTCGAAAACGTGGTGGGGCAATTTTATATTAAATTACAATTACATGGATTGAACGCTACACCAACCTTATGAAAATTGGCTCAAATTTTAGTATGTTGTTTGTATTGTTGTTTGTAATGGCCGATCCGGTTTAGCCATTAGGGTATCTTAAAACCTGAAACTAACAAGGGAATTACATGACCTCCGGGAAACGGAACTTATCCGAAATTTGGTATATCTTTTGTAATGTGGAAATATGAAGAAAGTCAAGGTATTGCTTGCCAATGGCCACATTGACGTTATTTGACTTCTAATAATAATTTCAATCAAAATTACTTCCAACTTAATCGGTTATAATTCCGAAACAAATAAAGATAAACAATCGAACCAAAAACCAAAAGAAAGTTGAGTTCAAGTAGATATAATGTAAAAAAACAAACTAAAATTGCTCCATTTAAAGTAAAGTTATGAAGAAAATAAGGAATTGAAGATATTTTAACCAAAATTTAATATAAAAAGTTTATTGTTTCTTTTATCCCAAAATTTTTCAATTTCATATTTTCTTCATAACTTTACTCTAAATTGAGCTATTTTAGCTTTTTTTTTTATAGATTATATATTTACTTGAACTCAACTTTCTTCTGGTTTTTAGTTCAATTGTTTATTTTTATTCGTTTTGGAGTTATAAGCGATTATATTGGAAGTAATTTTCATTGAAATTAATATTAGATGTCGAATAACTTTCATCAATGTGGCCATTAGCAAGCAATAACTGGGCTTATTCTTCATATTTCTGCATTACAAAAGATATACCAAAGTTAGGATAAGATCCGTTTCCCGGAGGTCATGTACTCCCCTTGTAAGTTATATATACATATACTACACTTACAGTGACATGAAAACTGAAAAGAAGCAGTAAGGTTTTTAAATAAATGACAGCGCATGACAACACTTGTACCTTGTAACATCAACAGCATAATTGTAATATTGTTTGTGTTTACTTTAGGTACATATCAGTTCACACTTACTTTTTACAGTTTTGTCAGTGCTTTCTAAAGGGGTAATTAATGAAGTAATTAATCACCTCGATAAGCTCTACTTACAATTGTTCTTTAGAACTGCTTACACTTTTTCCAGGATTCATTATTTTATTTATTCAGCTTCTAAGAACTGATAACTAAATAATTATTGTTCATATTTGCTCTGAATCATGTCTTTTATAGGACTATATATATAACTTCGGCCCTTTTTGGGGCCTCTTACATTGGCTTTATATAAGGTTACTTATTTATCCTTTCCAAAATTCAGCTTTTATCAGACATCTTTTATACATCTCAAGAAGATCTTTATACATTATGAATCTGTAACACAAAATGGACAACAGAAACTTACACTGTTACATTTGTGATGGACGATTTCCTAGCTAGATCGATGTTTTGCATTGATGGAGAAAGAAATAATACCAAAATAAATATTGCTGTCCAGAGACAAAACACTTTTAATAGACTTCCCATTAAAGTAACAAATCTAACAAGAATATGTATTAATTGCAACCAATCGATACGCCAAGAAATGCAAACGATTGGAAACGATTTAGGTTGCTTGAAATTAAATGTTCTAACGCAGACTAACAATAGTATATGCCTTCTATGCGACGCCAAGATTGACCCGCAGCGATGGTCAATTGAGTTTAAAGCTAATGAGTTTATGTTGAGAAACAAATACATTTCCCAGAATGTTAAATCCTGTCAACATTATTGAGATAAATCGTGGATTCTTACTATCATTACTGCTACTTCGTTTGCGATTTGTCATTAGACCATATGTGATTAGAGGACAAATTATGCACGAATTTTGACTGCGTGTGTTATACATGACGAAAACAGCTTAACAAATTAGGAATTTGAATATTTCTGTGTAACAAGAAAAACTCAATTCAGAGACGCATTTACTTACTGCGACAGAGTTATTTGTGAAGGTGGTTATAGGTACATTATTAAGAAAGACCTGTTAATTTTTTTGTGTAAAACGCGACAATGGCTTTCAGATGAATTCCTTTGTGCAATGTTCGAATAATCAAGCAGACAAGCAGTAAGTATGAAGAAGATTCTAATAAAGATCCTATACAAGGTTACTATTACGCCTATAATCCATTATATGGTTCTGAGAATATGGACACATGATGAAAATATCCATTATCCATCTACGAAACTGATCAAATCCATACTAGATGCAAAGAATAGACCATAATAACGTAGTGTGAAAAGTCAAGCATATTATTCACTTACATTGTGGTATACATTGGATAATGCTGATGCCGACGTACTTGTTAAAAAATATGCTTATCTTCAAAATGGCATCCCGCGAAAAATTTTTCCTTGCAATATCAGAATCCATGATTTTGCAAGGATTTTGCCATAAATATTATTCAAATAATAATAAAAAAAAATAATTAAAATTTGTTGCAAATGTATGGCATTTAATTAACTATAATTTAAAAAAAAAAAAGTAATCCTTCGGAGATTCGAACTTGAATCTTTTATACCGAAGTCTTTCGCTCTACCAACTGAGCTATTTTATTGTTTATATTGTGACGTTGTAAAACATACAACGTACAAGTATATGCACATGGCTTGTATTTACAAGTCATGTGCATGCATACTTTAATGTATATTAGATCGCGATCGCGTCGCAGGTAGCGAATCCCTCGCAGGCGGACCGAAATGCACCGATGCACTTTTAATATAAACACTGATACCCACGGTATGGGTATGTTTTAGTGACGGTAGTACGCGGACTACGACCCAGACCACGGCCGAGAGGTATCGTGAACCAAGGACCGAACTTGTCGGACTAATCGGCCTTGACGGAAATAAGATCAAGGCTGACTACGCGTATCGATCACGCAATCAACCACCCTAATCAACGCCGGTAGATAAGGAATATAGTAAGATAGAGCAGGATAGCGATAGGGTGGGGAGGAAAATCCTTAATTTTGGGAATCAAGCCACGCCGCGAGCCGGATGAAGAAGCCGGTCTCGTCGATTCGCTACCTGATCGTCCGAGGAGATAGACGTGATTAGTTGTAGAGTAGTATTTTGAAGGCTGAGTAGCCATTGTCGTTGTTGAGTAGAGTAAAGTTGAGTAAGAGTTGTAGTCGAGAAGTAGAGTCGAGCAGAGTTGTCTTGGAGCTGAGAAAGTTTATTAGGCGAGTAATATTTACGGTTAGCCCGACGGGCGGCCGAATTATATTAATACTATATTCTTATATTTGCCGGACGGAGTTGCGTGAGTGTGTGCATGTGTGTGAGAGTCGGTCGCGGATCGCGAGTATATACATTGTGTCGGTGCCGGAAATTATAATTTCTATTAACTTTTTAAATAAATGAGTTGTGGTTAAAGATAGAATTTGTGAGTGTATTTATTTGATTTTCCTTTACTCCAAAAGCCGCCGGTTCCGAGGTCGTCAGCCGTCGGGATTCCCTCTGTGACGAGGAGTCGAAGTGGAGATTTGCCGGGTTGCCGAGTCGTTTTGTAAAGTAATTATTTCATTTTTATTTAAATATCGCCAGGCGCCCAATTAAATAATAATCGGCGATATCTAGCCATTTTCAACGTCGCTACGACGGAACCTCCGTCGGTTTATAATTTAATCTAATTAAATTCTTCCCGACGAAAAGTAGCGTCGCAATATCAATATGTTAAATTCAGGTTAAATATAAAAAACAATAGCAGCACACTTCAATTCATTTTATAACCTGAATTTAACATATTGATATAAGGAATAAAATAGCTCAGTTGGTAGAGCGAAAGACTTCGGTATAAAAGATTCAAGTTCGAATCTCCGAAGGATTACTTTCTTTTTCTTTAAATTATAGTTAATTAAATGCCATACGTTTGCAACAAATTTTAATTATTTTTTTTTATTATTATTTGAATAATATTTATGGCAAAATCCTTGCAAAATCATGGATTCTGCACATTAGCCACGATTTTGCCAAGATATTGCAAGGAAAAATTTTGCCATGATTTTCACATAAATTTTTTTCTATGCGGGATAACTCGGTTATAAGAATTATATAGGAACGATTTTTTTCCAAATTACGCGTCAAAAGACCTACTTTACAATAATATATTTATTTTTTTGGAATAATCTTAATGTAAATCAGATAAGCTTGGACTTATTTTATATAGAGTTTTTCTTCAAGTACATAAAATTATCTATAAAATAAAATAATCATCTTGATACGACGAAAATTGACGATGTTATGAGTATTTAAATAATGCTAATTTTTGATGAAAAATGTTGTTGCAAGAATTTTGTTGCACAGTATATATTTGTTACATTCTTGTCATTATTACTACAATTAGCATTTCAATAAATTGGATTTCTTAATTATTGACCCTCAACAATCGGTAATTCACTAATTAGTTCTTCTACATTTGCGTTTTTTCTTTTTAATATAGTTTTAGTTTTTTTGTAATGTTTCTTAGTAATGTATGTTTATGTAATTCTAGTGCAATACGCTTAAATACCCTAATCCAATAGTACTTGATCAATCAATCTTTTGTACACGTTGCTGATGTATCGCATTATGTCGATTTGAACTCCCCCATGCTGCCGCAAGCCATATTTACTATATAACCTCGTCCTCTTACTATATGCAATATCTGAACAAAAATTAAAACAACCACAAAATACTAGATTCTTTAAATTAACTAACTTCTATGAATAATATGTATTTTGTATTCAAACACTTTTGTTATATTTTAATAGAACATTTAAAAAAGTAATATAAGTATTATTTTAGCAACGGCAAAATAATAAAAAATTACTAGTATGTACTGATTAAATAATGCTAGCTTGTTCGATGTGTACGATACCTCACCGGAAAAATTGGTTTATGTGATAACGAATGAACAGCATTTTTATGCGATAACTGCATCTACAAAATAGTTTTTTTCGTGTCTTATATTTTATTTTATTTTATTTTTTTTTTGTTATTTAACGTCGCTCTATTTATGCTACCAGGGCTAATCAGCGACGGAGGTGAACGGTGTGTCTGTAAACAAAGCACATGTAGTTGAAACAGTGGTGCTTGTGTCCATCGGAAGATATCATCGGTCACTGTAATTAGTCTAATAATTACAGTTTCCTGTCCTCCCGATGGAACCACCGCGATCCTCTTTACATCTTCGCGTCCCTAACGTTCCCTATAGTTCAGATGCCCGTGCCTCTCATGCACTGACAAGTGCACGAAACGCACGCGCTCCTGAACTGGCGTCACATTATAGTGACACGCCGAGCCACTGAGTCGCGGTGTTCGAAAAATGCACATGAAAAAATTTTCAGAGGTACACGTCTGGGATCGAACCCACGACCCTCGGTGTAAGAGTCGGGAGCTCTACCCATAAGCCACCGCGGCTCTCTTATATTTTATTACAAAATACTATTAGATATATAAAGAGTTAGGCTCTTACGGATTACGCATTTGCCGTAAGAGACATGTACAATTCGTGGAATGGATCATTAATTGTTTAATTTAAAGCTAATTTAGCATTTGAAGACTACTATTTTCAAAATTTTACAAAAATTTTGGTTTTTTTATATTTATTCAAATTAATATTTACGATACTTAGTTATATAAATACTCATTACTTTTGAAGCTTGAGAGACCTGGTCAGAAGACTCCGGAAATTGAGGTGGCGGTCTCTTCCATGCTACGTGAGTTAGCAGAGGTTATAGCTACTGACTCACAAGAAGTCCATAGCTATAAAGAACATAGACGAGGCCACAACGTGGGGAGAAATAGCGAAGCAATCTCTGCGATAATCGGACCAAATGTGATACCTTATGGAAGTATAAAGCTCAGATAATCGTATGAAAGTATACCCAGATGACCAGAGTCTCCGTACTAAAAAACTCGGGTGACAAAAATAAGAGGATAAGTTTGTTTGAAAAAAAGTATTATTAAAAAATATGTCTTTTTTTCTCTACCATTTTCGACCATAGAGAATCGAAAAATTGCCTATGCTTCGGGAAAAACAATATCCCAAAAGCCGCAAAATATCCAAGTTCCATTGGCTGGAAATATTTGCGACCAGCGTCTCGCCTTGTAGTCGTTGCCACGTTTTCATCCGCAGAAGATAATTCCCGTTTCTTTACATATGTCCAGTCTGCAATAAGAAAAAAATACAAAAACACGAAACTATTTTAATAGATTAATGATAGTGAAATAATAACATTAAAGAAATGTAACAGTAGGTTTATGAAATATAAATAAAAAATAACTTATCTAATATGCAGAGCAGCCGCGGTTTAAAAATTATCACCAGGTTCCAATATTCCACTCATCTCATACCTAGCATCTTTTAAGTTTTCAAATTTACCAATGATAATATGCAATATCCACGACGAAATTAACGGTAAACTACTTATTTAGGCAAACTGTGACTACGTGCTATTTTTGTTGCGCGAAAACTCTTGTAAAGATTATATGTCAAATTGAAGTTGGTTTGTTTTTTATCGCAAAAAATTAATCATCTTGACGTTGACTTTTGACAAACAAACCATCTTTAGCCTGACATCTAACATTTTCGTGAGCTCTCGCGCACCATGAAATGTTCACCGTTATAAATTCATATTAATTATCAGTTCAACGTTAGATTCTTTGATATCATAATTTTATCATAGATAAATGCAGTATGCATAAGGATCGATGTTGAAAATCGTTGCATATAAACTTTTCAAAGACGCTATGAGGCGAGTGGAATGTTGTAATCTATTGCAATGGTTATTAAACCGCGGCTACTGTGTTTATCAGATAAGTTCTTTTTTCTTTATATTTCTATTATTAACCTATAAAAATAGAATCTTGTATTTTTATATTTTTTTATTGCAGGCTAGACATATGTAAAGTCACGGGAATTAATTAATTAAACTTTGTTTTCTCGCATAATAAACATAAAAATAGGTAAAAGAGAAAAAGAAAGAAAATCGCCAACTAGTCACTGTTCCAGTGCGGCCAGTAGGGACACAAATAAGTAAGCTGCGCAGCGCATAAAAATACAACCGCGTACGGGACTAAAGCGCCTATCAGAAATTACTAAGGTGCTTGAAATCAACCTAAATTACTGTAATATCGCCCAGAATTTGATAGCACAGTTGGTCAGAAAAGAGCAGATTGATATTGCCATCGACAGTGAAGAGTACAGGAATCTCAGTGATCCAAACAAAGCAAATAATGCCTCTGGCAACATCCAGTGACAAAGTCGATAAGTTCTTGGGATCCCTTGATGACATCGTCACTAGTGCGAGGTCTTTTCAATCGCCATCATCAATTCAATTTTTTAAATATTATTAAAAATGTTTATAATAGAAGTTTATACAAATAGGTGTGGAATTTACGTATTTAATATATTATTTTATTTTATTTCAGTTTTAGCATGAGAATTGTCAATTCTTACATTTTTCTCATTTACTGTAGCAAATAAAGAAACCGTAACTCGGTAACGCAAATATTTAATTAATTAAAATGTTTAAACGAATTAACTAACAAGCTTCAAAACCCTATAAACCCGTAAGAAATATTTTTAATCAATTAAAATGTTAAAATAAATGAACTAAGAAGCTATATATTGTATCCAGATAACTCGGTATTGGTGATGTAAATGTGAAATTACCATGGAATTAGTAGCAGTTAGAATTATTTGAATATTAAGAGTAAGTAATATAAATTCGAAAAACAGGAATTATTTCCTCGAAAATTATTAATTATTTGTAATGAAAGAGCTTCAAAAATCCAAAATGAGAGGTATGCATGTGTAAATGATAAAACACCACTGTCGATAACCAGGCGAAGGTTATCTAAAACTTAAGAAAATGTACGGATTATTAATTATTGTTAATAAACATGTAAAAAATGTACGAATTTTATGACTTTCTGTAAAAAAATTGTATAAAACCGAGAACTAAAAGTTTCCATTTTTATGAATACAAGAAGGTTGTTTAAAAGTTCAAGAAATGTAAAGGCTTAATGAATCAATTATTGTTAATTAAGCTATTTGAAAAATCGTCTATTTTCTATCTTCGTGCTAAACGATAATTAATTAATTACGCCTTTACATTTTTTAAACGTATGCATATAACCTTCATCTGCTTGTAGAGAGTGTGTTTTATATCATGTATAGAAAATGTACACCTATAAAGTTTTTGGTATTAGTATTATCTATGGAAGAACGAAAAAATGATCAATTTTTGGCAAATTTAATAACAATAATTAATCAAGTAAGCCTGCACAGTTTTTGTAACTTATAGATGATCTTTTTCTGGACACACACACACACACACATATTGTGTCCGATATTATAATATATATATATATATATATATATATATATATATATATTTCAAAGTAATAAAAGTGTAACTACAATTTACCTTTTTATTTGTTTTTCAATTTAAATATAAAAACAGTTAAAAGAATGCAATAAAATGTTATAATCTTTTAAGGAAGTTATATGTACAAAACTTTAAAGAAATGTATTTAAGGTACATTTTGGGCTGGCAGGATCACATATGGAACGAGAAAAAGTAATAATTATTGAGTGTATAAATACAAGAAATATAAAAAAGTATAAATAATTTGGCCTAATAGTGTTTTCAATAATAGATAAGCCCCACACACTACCAACTAATAAACCTATGATAACCTGGAAATAGAATTTAATAACAAAAAATTGTGCACACGCACAAGCTTATATTCACCCCCGTAGAATTATTTGAACTGCATCTGAAACGTAATGTGAAAGTTAATTCATTAAAATCGATAATCCCAATCGTGATTTTTCTACTGTTTCTTTTGTCTGAAAATATTACATATATTGTCATAGTATTATTATCTTGCACTGTTGTAAAGAATGAACTAGTAAGAAATGAAACGTGGAAAACTAAAAACTCATGAACACCTAAGACAAGTTAATAAAAAAATTGTGCACACGCACCAGTTTATAATCACCCCCGTAGAATTATTTGGACTCCATCTGTAAAGTAATGAATTGTTTTTTTAAAGTTAACCCTTAGAGGACCAGGTTTTCAAATATATTGAAATTATTCATTATTATTATTTATTTATTGTTTTTATTTAAAGGTTATTAAAGGATTCCATCTTAGAATGAAACTGAGGTTAGATGCTGAGGCGGATCATGCCGCCATATTGTGCCATCCCGGTCCTTTAAGCGATACTTCAACGCAATACAGTAAAACTCAGTATACTTGTTTTCTTTGCGCGATAATTCAACGCAATACAGTAAAACTCAGTACTTCTTTTCTTTGCGCGATAATTCAACGCAATACAGTAAAACTCAGTACTTGTTTTCCTTGCGCGATAATTCAACGCAATACAGTAAAACTCAGTACTTGTTTTCCTTGCGCGATAATTCAACGCAATACAGTAAAGCTCAGTACTTGTTGTGCTTGCGCGATAATTCAACGCAATACAGTAAAACTCACAAGGAGGGGTTCCACCTTCCGGGAAACAGATTTCGTTGCAACTTTGAGAGGTGTCTTCTGGTACCCAAATATGAAAGAATTCATATGAAATTCAATCTCATAGGCTGTTTGACGAAATTTATACGCAGTTATCGAAAAATCGTGAAGAAAATATGTTTAAGCTTAATCGCCAATAACTCGGAAAGAAAAAGACGTAGTTGCTCAAACTCAAATTCATTAAATAGTTGAGATCAAGTAGACATAGTTTAAAAAAAAGAAGCTCAAATATCTCAATTTAGACAAAAGCTATGGAAAAAGTAAGAATTAGACGAAATATTTGCCTAAAAAGTCTACCAAATTTTAATACTAAATTTTCGTTAAAATTTTATCTAATTCTTACTTTTTCCAGTACTAATTTTCTTGCGCGATAATTCAACGCAATACGGTTTGATTAACTCAATTATAATTATTGTTATCTTATAACTTATCATTCAGTGCTTTATTATCCTTCCTTTTTCGTTTTGCTTCTACCGTATACTCTGGATCTCTTATTGGCATTCGTCTTTTTTTACGACTGTCAATTATTTCGGGAACCACACAATCTCCGTAAAAGTATGCTGCAATTTCTACCATTCTTTCAATAAACATTTCGTTTCTATTAATGTTTAAAGTGTATATACCTTTCATGATAGATACTACAAACAGACAGTAAGATCTTCCAGTCACACGTAACTGACACTGTTTTTGATAATAATAATCGTGGGTTTCTTTCATAAACGGATTATTATCTACAAAATAAAAGACTTTCGATATAGGGCATTTTTTATCCCGCATTGCTTCCAGTGGTTCCAAATCTTTACCAATATAAGGACATTTTATTTCTACAATACCGTCATTATTAAGTAATCCATCTGGACTTGCAGCTATACCCAGTACTTCCTTATCAATGAAGAGGCCACAATCTATAATGTTGTATCCTTGCTCTCGTAATACTGCTTTTGACACCAATTCATACGCGATTCCATGGTTTATAGCAGGATTGTCAGATAATATTCTAGGATACAGTATTTCGGATACCAGTACTGTACATGATGTTTCAATTCGTTTTTTACATACTTTGCCTATTTTAGAAGCGGTGATAAACCATTTTCTCATGCTTCTCCATTCGTTACAAAAACTTTGATCTCTAGTTTTTACTTCAATGTTTTCCCTTTGCTGTCTCCAACGATCTAAAGTAGCATAATGTTCATGTCTACGTTTAATCAATTCTTTTTCATTTACATCGGCTTGATGAGCATTAATTCCATAATCTATATCTGCTCTTTGAACAACATTGATTATTGATGTACTCTTTATCTGATTTGAGGATTTATTACTACTTTCTTGATTCTTAATCTGTCTTCTTTCTTGTACAGCTACTCCAATAGCAGGAGGATTTTTTTCTGATGCTTCCCAGATTTTACCAAATGTTTCTCCACTGTTACACGCAATTACAGCCACATGACAATGGGAATTACGTGAATCCTTCTTTGCAAAGTGAATACGTTTCGCTCCTACTGTTTTTGCTATTAATGCATTAAAACTTTCTGATCTGTTTGTCGTAACGTTATGCAGCAAACTGCTAACATTATTTGTAGCTCTGTACATACATTGTTCAACTTCCAAAAATAAATTTGCCTTTTTCAACTCTGGAACTAGATTTACTTTCTGCCTAGTTGAGTCGTTACATTCAAAAGTAGTGTTAATGCAGCGAGAATGATCTCCAAAAACATGAAAAGGCAATATATTAATATTTTCTCGCAATAATCGACACTTATGTCCCCAAGTATAATCTCTCTTGTTGATTTCGTCGACAGCTTCAGTTATACAGTTGATAAATTGAGGCCCACTTTCTTCGATACGTTTTCGCAGTAATCCTAATCTACCTTTCTTCTTAGACAATAATTTTATATTGGTGCTCACATTTCGTTTAATATGGTTAGTACAAAGAATATTTTCTACTTCTACACCATACATACCATAAGGATTAGCGTCTAAAATTGCCTTGTAATTACTACTGTCACCATCGGAAATGAACACTTTATAAATCAAATTATGTTCTTCAACGCTACTCAAAAATGCTTCGGCTACTGCTGCACTTTCCATACTTGTAGAACTCTCATTGCTTCCATGATTGCGTAGGCAATTATGATTGTTCAGTTTTCTACCCTGTCTATGAGCAACATCACATATACTGCAAGTTTTTTGCTTCACAATAATTTGTAGTACCTTTTTTGTGTACCGTCCAATGATTACGTAACAGCATGCTGAAGAGTCATACCTTCCATTCATATACGATCTTTTTAAGTACGAACCATCTCCTTCGACCATTGTGCAAGGGATTCCCTTAAATACGTAATTTCTTTCTATGGCTAATCTTCTTTCTTCCGCTGCAGCCTTTGCCATTTCTTCTTTAACAGCTTTTTGCATATAATGTACAGCTTCAATATGCGCTTTTTGCCACGTTTTATAGCCCATACATTTGATGTTAAAACCTCCGAATAACTCTTCCAATTGCGATTATTCACACGAGAGAGAAAATTGGCGGGAAAATAAAATACAACAATTTATAATTGTGCCTGTAACAAATATCCGCAAAATAAATTAATTATTAGGCCACTGCCCCCTATATTAAACAAAACATTTAAGCCATCCTCGGCCTGCCGGCATTTTCACGGCGCAATAAACATCCACGATGGGGTGATTATCCAAAAAAACGGGACTCCGCCGTCTCCCGATATTCGGGGCATGGTCTCGACATTGTGGTCGGCAGAAATCTTTTTGAACATTCTCCCCCCTACAAGGTCTAACTTCCTTGTATACTTTTAGATCGAGTTAGTTTAATCAATTTAACGACAGGTCTCATAATTCGACCATTTTTAGTCATTAATCTGACCACACGAACTTGGCCGTCTTCGCCCGGGAAAACTGCATCTACGAGCCCTTTTCTCCACTGGTTCCTCGGCGCTTGGTAATCCGCAATCAATACCACATCCCCAATTTTCAGGCTCTCCTCTTTCTTGTGCCATTTTTTTCTAGGCAGGATGGTGGGTAAGTATTCCCTAAGCCACCTTTTCCAATACAAATCGGCTAGGGATTGTGCTGATTGCCATTGTTTACGTGGACACGATTTATTTATTTCGTATTTATTCAATACTATCCGCCCTGATGAGGTACCCAACAAAAAGTGGTTGGGGGTGAGGGCTTCGTCATCCCGATGGTCTAACGATACATGTACCAACGGACGCGAATTGACGATATTTTCCACTTCGACCAAAAATGTCATCAGGGTTTCTTCCTTAGGTGCACGTTCCTTGAGAACCACGGACAAGGCATTCTTAACTGATCGCACAAGGCGTTCCCAAACTCCTCCCATGTGAGGAGCGGCCGGGGGTATGAAATGCCATTCCATTCCATTGTCTAATGCATATTTCTTCTGTTTATTAATGTCTAAAGTTTTCACAGCCATTAGCAATTCTGTACAGGCTCCTCTAAAATTCGTGCCATTGTCAGAATAGACAACGAGAGGTTGGCCTCGTCTAGCCGACATCCGTCGAAGAGCCATGATCGCCGAATCCGTACTCAAGCTATGAGCAATTTCGACATGGATCGCACGTGTCGTTAGACATGTGAATAGAGCTACCCATCTTTTTTCATGGCGTCGCCCTATCGTAACCGACAAGGGACCAAAGTAGTCTACACCACAGTGGCTGAACGGTCTTAGACCATACGCAATTCTGCCCGGAGGTAGGTCCGCCATCATGGGCTGTTTGGGTTTTGCTCGAAGCAGTCGGCATATTAAACAATTGGCTATGATGCCTTTCAATGCGTTACGTAATCCAACCACCCAGTAACGTTGACGCAATTCGTTTACGACCATGTTTTCGCTTCCATGCAAGGCCTTTTCGTGGTAGTGAGCTATGATTAGACGAGTTACACGATGTCTGCCGTCCAATATCAACGGGCAACTATTGAACGTGGCAAATGTCCCTTTCGGTACGCGACCTTGTACATGCAATAGACCTTGCTCATCAAGCGTGGGCGTCAAGGCTATCAACCGACTTTTCGGTCGTAATCCGTGGCCTTTTTTAAGATTATCTATATCCTCTGGAAAACTATCATTCTGAATTTCCGCAATCCATGATTTCTCGGCTCTCATTAAGTGATTTTTTGTGCTACCTACACTCTCATATTTAGCATCTTTCTCACATCTTTGAACTTTTTCACCTCTGAACGATTTCCATTTTTCTGCAGCCTGGTATACCATCGCGGTACTATGCAATAACCGATTCCATTTCGAGAATCTCGTATGGTCTGGTAACACCCTATCATGGGTTCCTTGAATCACAATCTGCATACAGACCCTCTTCTTTTCGATTTCACTTATGGTCGTAACTTCTACATTAGAAATATTATTTTGAGCCGGCCAGTGGCTTTCTTCCAACCTTAAGAAGTCTGGGCCTCGGAACCACACGGAGTCTTTGTTTAACGGTAGTCCCGTTCTCTTTGTAGCGTGATCTGCGGGATTGCTTAGCGACGGGAGCCAACGCCAATCTGATTTGGCCGATAATTCGCTGACTTCCGCGAGTCTATTGGCCACATAGGTGTGATAAACTCGAGGATCTGACTGAATCCAATGCCATACAACTCGAGAATCCGTCCAAAATACCCTGCGGGAAATCACGAAATCATGTTCCTTTTGTATCATTTTGGACAACCTACAACCTAACACTGCAGCTTGTAATTCCAATCTAGGAACGGATAGGGGCTTAAGTGGGAAAACGCGGGCTTTACTCGAAACAAAACTCGTACTTATAATTCCATCGATACTCTCACACCTCCAATACGCAACCGTAGCAAATGCCTTTTGGCTAGCATCACAAAACACGTGGAGTTGTAAGCTCTTTATCGAGGATTCCTTTATTCCATACCATCGCGGAATCACGCAATGATTTATTTTCTGCAAATCCCTTAGCCAATCCTTCCAGCTCGCGAACTCCTCATCGGCCAAAGGAGCATCCCATGGAATACCACTAACCCATATCGCTTGCATGATAATTTTGGCCTGAATTAATAAAGGTGTTATAAACCCTATAGGATCGAACACCGACATTACGTATCGAAGGAATTCTCTCTTAGTGGGCCTAATGGCACCTGACAGAATATTTAGTGGAATCTTGGCGGTATTAATCTTGAATTCGAAATCGTCGGAGTAAGTGTTCCAATGCAGTCCCAGCGCTCTTTGCGGAATAATGGAGGATTCTGAGTAGTTTAGTTCAACTGAGTCAGCAGCTTTGTCGTTATTCGAAATTCCGTCTAATACTTTATTCTTATTGCTGGACCAGCCATGCATGTCGAAACCTCCACTATTGTTTATCTCGATTATATCCGATATCACTGCAGTTGTTTCTTCCACGCTGTTGCAGCATGCTAGAACATCATCCATGTAACAATTTCGCTTAATGATTTCTACTGCTTCCGGCTTATGGTGGGAGTGTTCTTCGGCGTTTTGGTTTTTTACGAACAAGGCACTACACGGCGACGATCGTGCTCCGAATATCAACGACGTCATTACATATTCTTTAGGCACATTTTCCCGGTCCATCCCCCTCCATAGGAATCGCTGCACATCTTGATCTTCAGGTCTCACGCTTATCTTCAGAAACATATCTCGAACGTCACCTTTAAAGGCTACCGGTCGTTGCCGAAATCTCATTAATACTCCCAATAACGAGCACAACAAGTCCGGCCCGGCTAACAAGTGATCGTTCAACGACACTCCGTGAGCCCTTGCAGCCGCATCGAAGACCAGTCGTATTTTATTTGGCTTGCTCGCACTTGTTACTCCAAAATGAGGCAAATACCAAAGTTTGCACTTCTCTGAGGCGTTAGTGACCTCCCTAGCATAGCCTTTCGTAATCAATCGATTCATCTCGGCAGAATACAAATTTGCATAACGGGGGTCTTTATCCATTCTATCTTCTATACGTTTCAGACGAGTTAAGGCATTCCTTTTGCTTTCAGGAAATTCAACCTCATTATGCTTCCACAGAAGACCCGTCTCCCAACCGTGTACCGTTCGCCGAGTTGTTTGACGCAATATGTCACAGGCTTCGAGATCGAGACTATATGGTTTGGGGATAGTCGAAATTCCCATCGAATCTATCCTAAAATATTCTTTGACCAGATCATCGATGCGGTCTTCTATGTCCAGCGTGTCACCTGGCTTCTCGATAGACACGAAAACCTGTCGATCTACTGTCGAAGATGGCACGGTAGTGCCGTTTGCCACACCATGCACGACCCACCCTAACAAAGTCCGAGACGCTACTGCTGACTTGCGATCCGCAACCAACGCTTCCCGCGTGACAATTAAGTTCCCGTGATCCTGTCCAATGAGTATCATTGGTATTGCGTTCACCATAGGGGTTAATGTCACAGACTGTAGATGATGTTGGGTTTTTAGCCAACCGTCATCTACCGTTTGAGATGGCAACAAGAGATCCTTAATTGCACTCACATTTTTCAGGATGTGCCGGCCAAATGATCCCTCTACGTGTAACGTCACCTTTTCGCTAATAACCTTATAGGGTCGTTTGCTGTCTATTCCTATCAGATTCAAAGATGTACGACGACCGCGCAATCCCAACTTTCTGGCTATATTTAAGTCAATTATCGTTATAGTCGAGCCTTCATCCAATAAGGCATACGTGTCTACGGTACCCGCGGGTCCGAGAAGTCTGATAGGGAGAATCTTCAGGAGAACGCGATCGTCAAGCTTCACATCTAGTCATGACTTCTTGGGTTTACTAGCCGCAGTACCTTCGTTTAACTGAACTTTGTTGTCAAGAGTACATCTAGAATCGTGAAGCAGACGGTGGTGTGATCCTTCACAATGAGCGACCGAACAGTTTTCGCTGTCGCAATCTCTTACTAGATGACCCAATTAGAGGCACTTGAAGCAAACCCCAGATTTTCGAGCCCATCGCCATCGACGGAATATAGGTTCTTTAATAAATTCCTCACATTTAGTCACCCGGTGTCCTCCACGTTTGCAATAGGCACACGGATTAAACCTTTTAAGTGGCGGTGCCCTCTCACGATCGGTTGCTACTTTGTTCGGTGATCTCTCAATGCACTTTTACGGCGCTGCTACCAGGGCTGGTCGCCATTTGGCCGAAACTGCATTATGTTGAGGTCGTGTCACAGGGCTACGATGTGCTTTATTTACAAACGAAGTTCCAGCTTTACATGCCTTTTCGGCTTCTCGGTACAAATAGTCCGCCAGAGTTAGTAGCCGAGGTTCATCTAACCGACCCATCATAAACTCGTTATACCCATAAATTAATGCGGAGGGCATTTTGCCAATTACCTCTTTCGCTAATTCCGGGTTATACAAGTGGCCGATTTGGTTCAACGTCTGCATAGCAGCCACCGCATTTCTCAGCTTAGTGGCAAAGGTTATCAAATCATTTTTAGCAGTATTTATTTTCGGTAACTTTCTTATATCTCGAACTACGGTATCAATTATTAAATCCGGATTACCAAATCGCAATTCTAAAGTCCTCAACATATCCCGTGCGCTGGAGGCCGTAATTAGTAAGGCATCTACCGCATCCTTGGCTTCACCCCTCAACGCATCGTATAACCTTGCAATGTTCTCTTCCTCTGAGTAGCCACCCAAGTCGGTCGAAAGCTCAAAGGATTTCTTGAATCTTAACCATTCAAGGCAATTGCCAGAAAATGTTGGTAACGCCTTAACAGTCGTTAATCTATTAATTAGAAAACGTTGGGCTCCGTCGCCGCATTCTCGACCCATCTGACTCGTCCTACCAGCATCCAATGATTGCTTAGAACTTTCTTCTACCCACTTAGAAACATCACACGACGATCTGGGTCGATTTAAGGGACATTCACGTACACTGCGCGAAGCTAAACTCTCCTCGGGGTGGTTTATTTGGAATCGATTATTTTCACGCGAAGCACGTTTTTGTTGGTCCTTGGAGCCAGAGTTCAAACTGTGCTCTGATTGCCCATAATCGGAACGATCTAAATTCGCCTCCAGAAGCTCCTCAATACGTGCTAACTCTATCCGCTCCCGCTCTTCCAAAATAGATCTTCTAATCTTAGCTCTAGATTCTGCCGCTTCGAGTAAATGTCTTTTACGCGAGGAATTCGCAGACGCAGTACTATCTGACGCATAGGAACGTGTTATGAAACTTACCGGCTCGCTGTTGTTAGAAATACTCGACGTCCGTTCGTGTGTTCTAGCCCCATGTCTCAAACCTCGTTCACGTGACCGATGCCTAAGCGCATCAGTCGAGCTCATCGCACTTCTTGACATACGTCACAGTTCGCGAACGCGCACAACACAAACTGTTCACTAACACTTAAGCTTCACTTATTTTCTCTCCCACTCTCAGGTTATGGTATCCTGGTCACGGCACCAAAATTATTCACACGAGAGAGAAAATTAGGAAAGAAAAAAAAAACATATAAACTTTGATAATAATAGTTTATTCAAATTCTCGCAAAATACAAAACTGAACCCACGAGGCGATAGCCATACAAAACTGAGCCCACGAGGCGATAGCCTTCTTCTTATATAGAGTACTCCCCCCATCCCTGCTCTCGATGGCGGTCCTTTCCACGATCCTCTTCAATTCGTTCCCCCTCATTGGCACCTCAATAAGATGGGGAAGGCAGAAAAGGAATCAACGCGGGAAAGGCGGAATAGGCGGGAAAATAAAATACAACAATTTATAATTGTGCCTGTAACAAATATCCGCAAAATAAATTAATTATTAGGCCACTGCCCCCTATATTAAACAAAACATTTAAGCCATCCTCGGCCTGCCGGCATTTTCACGGCGCAATAAACATCCACGATGGGGTGATTATCCAAAAAAACGGGACTCCGCCGTCTCCCGATATTCGGGGCATGGTCTCGACATTGTGGTCGGCAGAAATCTTTTTGAACAGCGATAAACCGATACCAATGGTTTGAGATGCAATCGCAGTAGTGACATTAATGTCGATATCTTCCTTATTTTTATCTGCAACACTGCATATTTTTGCTTCTTTTCCGCACATGTTGCACTTAAACTCATAATATTTTTTCAATCCGCACGGTATTACGTTAATCAACCGAATATTTTCTAAATTGCACGAAAATCCAGGATTGTGGTTGGCAAAATGCTTGAGTAATTCTTGCCACAGCCAAGGAAAATCAACGATACTTCTTTCACCAGTAGGTATATTTTGTAAACCTTCGTTCAATGGTTCTGAGGATACACATAAACTTTCACTATCATCACTTTCACACTGTAAACTTATGTTTACAGTTTCTCTTTGCGTTTCTGTTAAGCTTTTATCATTTTTATATTCGTATTGCGCATAATCAAGGTTTAAAGCTTCTGATGAAGTAGGGATGTCGTTGCGCTCGGACGACGAAAATTTTTTCAAGTCCTCACGCGGATTGGTTTTGCTCGGGCGACGAAAATCTTTTTGATTTTGTGCTTTCTTGTTTAAAACATTTACTGCTAAATAACAATTTTCGTTCTCCTGAGGATTGTTTGTATTAAACCCCGTAACTGCATCTTCTTTGTGATTTATTTCTTCTTCGTAATTCATTTCTTCTCTGTGATTGATTTCTTTTTCGATGCTTACGTTACTAACTAATAGAGTATCAGTATTAATAGCCGTATTAAGTAACGAATTTTCATTCTCCCATTTATTGCCATTCAAATTATCTATAAATTTAAGCTTTTCTACAGCAACAGATAAGGTAGTAAACTGATACTGACCGTCAAATGCATTACCTGGTCTACGTGGTGGAATATTGCACTTAAGTATCTCATAAGCTTTCTTATTTTGTACAGCATCAATGAAGCAAGCTACTCCATCAACGTCTACTTTGCCAGTTGCTCCTCTACAATGAGAATCGAATATTCCAATATTTTCTTTAGTTATAATAGCAACTGAAATTCTATTACAAGTTAAAATACCGCTTAAATCTTCAGTCGCGCATAAATTTAGCAAATTCTTTAAATTCGGCATTCCTTCTTCAGATAAATCATTATCAAGATGTCCATAAATAATGTTTTCTATTTTTAAAGTACATTTGCTGTCGCCAATTATAATATTTTTTTTACTTCTTCGGCTGTCAAGAAATAAGAATTTTCCTCTTCTTTTAAAGTCTTACGATGTTCAATGCTTCGAGAAAATAGTTCATCTCCACAATGTAGAATGACGTCAATGTCATGCAAAGTCCATGTTTTCGGATGCTTGACTTCACTCATAGCGACAGCAGCTGCTGACATTGCTGTACATTGAATTCCTCTATTCTGTGTTGGAAAAATTGAACTATTTTGGCTTATTGTGCCACTTACAACCATCGTGTCAGTTTCTTCATTACTTTCTTGAACTCTTGTTTCAGAAGTTGCATTAATTTGCGCCTTCTCCTTAATATCCAAATTGATTTTCTCTCCATGAATCATTACGTCATTTTCCTGTTCTTTACAGCCTTTGTATGCACTTTCAGTTTCACAAATTCCATTATCCAGTGCGTCACTACTTTCCTCAATTCCAAAATCTTTGATGCATTCTTCGCTTGATTGAACCTGCACAGTTTCATTTTCTCCTTTCCTTTTTATTATCCTCCGATAGAAAATAAATTATTTTCGTAAGTAAGTATTGTTGCAATTACATTATTATAATGGATAAACAATAAATACGTAACATGGATTGAGAGGAAAACTTATGTTAAAACCTACAATAAATAATAATAATTGCACAATTTAATAAAACGATAAGAAGCATCTAAAGTATTGCAGACAAACTAACTTAAGCCGGTAAATACATGTTTAAGCTAATAAACTATTGGAAATGTATAAAACCAGAAAAACCTAATAGATATTTTAAATTGTATGGTAAATACAGGAATCACATTACAAATTTGTACATAAAATCAAGGAATCCATGTTTCTGTGAAGAAGTCAAAATGGCCCTTCAATTATGGATTTATTCCTACAATAAATAAATAGATTAATACCTACAATAAATAATAATTGCATAATTAATAATTTACAATATTTTTAATTTTTAAGTAAAACGTTTTTTCGGACATTAATGTGCCATTTAGCTATTTCAATGGTAATGAACAATTCCTGGTCTAAAAACATTTCATCAATGGTCGGTTTTCCAACAGGGAACATTAAACATAAATTTGTTAGGTAATTGTTTAATATGAAAAGTATTAAACAAATTTCATGCTCCATATGACGTTCTTTAAGCATGTTGCATTTATCGCTGAATATTTTCAGGGTTGTTTCATCGAGTACGATCAAATTGATGTAACAGCTTAAAATAACATACATGACTAATCTATTATACTTTTGATACACCTATGTTAAAGCAAAAAATTTATTAAAACTGCACAATTTATAATTTACTTACTAATTTATTACAATATTTCTATACATTTTTTAAATAAAATATATTATTTTGTATATTTCATTTAAAATTTTGTATCTAATTAATTTTGCAATTAAAGCTTTTCAAACATTTTTGATTGTCTGCGCCATGTTTCTTTACAGTGCTACCAGATCAAAATATGCTAAATTACTACCACAATCTGCGAGAATCGCTGTACTCGCCAATCAAATGTAATAAAAGTACCCCCATAAATGCCAATAATTCCAAGAGATGAAACTGAAGTTAGCAGCCAGATAGCAGCAGCCAGATAGATTTTCCAGCGGTTCTCAACCTAAACTTTTTTTTTACAATTACTCCATTTAAATGACATATAATGATAAACACAACATATAAACACGTAATTATATAAAAGAGGCGAAGATTTATTGCCATTTTTTCTAGATAATTAATAATTTTACAGTAATAACAAACATCTGGCTGCTGGACAAAAATGAGCCATTTTTTTTAAATAACAGCCGATCTAAGCCTGTACATTGTCTGGTTTTGCTTGAAAATACTCTCCAATACGTCCAGAACATAATATAAAAAAATCAGAAAATGTACACCCTTCATTTGTCCACAATATTAAATGTTTATAACAATTCCATCTGGCTGGTGGGCAAAAACCAGCCATTTTTTCGAAATAACAGGCTAGCTAAGCCTGTATATTGGTTGGTTTCGCTTGAAAATACTCTATAATACGTCGAGAACATAATATAAAAAAATCAATGTAAAAAAATCAGCAGCCAGATGGAATTGTTATAAACATTTGAGATTGTGGACAAACAAAGGGTGTACATTTTCTGATTTTTTTATATTATGTTCTGGACATATTGGAGAGTATTTTCATCCAAAACCAGACAATGTACAGGCTTAGATCGGCTGTTATTTAAAAAAAATGTCTCTTTTTTGTCCACCAGACAGATGTTTGTTAATACTGTAAAATTATTAATTATCTAGAAATAAGGACAATAAATCTTCGCCTCTTTTATGTAATTACGTGTTTATATGTTGTGTCTATCATTATATGTCATTTAAATGGAGTAATTGTAAAAAAAGTTTAGGTTGAGAACCGCTGGAAAATCTATCTGGCTGCTGCTATCTGGCTGCTAACTTCAGTTTCATTTCCAAGAACTAGAACATTATAACATTTTCTAAATATTTTTAATTAATTATTATACGTTTAAAGAATTAAACTTGCAAGCTATTATACTTAGGAAACCCGATAAAGCTGTTTTATACTATTTAAAATATTTAAAATAAATTGTCACGCAGGATACTTAATATACCAAGACAACTTGATAACGAAAGTTTTTTTTTATTAAAATGTGTTAATAATTTAATTAACACCTTTAAAAACCATATATTACTTGATAAGGGAAAGGTTTTAATCAATTAAAAATGTTTAAATAAGTGGTAGAAATTCGAATTTAAAAAATGGCCAATAGATAAATAACTATTAAGTGTCCTGCGGTAAAACGCTTTGTCCCTTACTTTTCTCCAATTTAATGGATTCGCGTAATAATAACCGTAATGAGTGATGGCAAAAACTGCAAATAATTCGGATGAATCAGAAGTTGGAACCGTTGCACCGCAACGAATTTTTGAAATTCAAAAAATCAAATTTTTACGCCTTAAGGTGGCGTCAAAGCAACTTTAGAAATTTAAATTTCGCGCCAAAAATTTTATCGATTTTTCCGTGTTTATTGTAAAAATAATTGTTTTAAATAAAAATAAAGAATTGTCCCCTCTAGCTATCATAAAAAGTAACATTTCTGCAAAGAGAGAGTAAATAATATTGTTTCGTTTTTACGAAAACTTTGACCTACTAAACGAAGAGGTTATGTTTTACCTTCTTTTAGTAGGTTAAAGTTTTAACAAAAATGAAACAATATTATTTACTCTCCCTTGGCAGAAATGTTACTTATTATGACAGCTAGGGGCGATAACTCTTTATTTTTATTTAAAATAATTATTTATACAATAAACACGGAAATATCAATAAAATTTTTGGCGCGAAATTTAAATTTTTAAAGTGGCTTTGGAGTCCCCTTAAAGCCCTAAAATATGGCACAAAATACAAATCCTCATTATAACTTTGCATATTTTTGTGCACAAAAGGTGGGGGAGGTAATTCCAGGAAAATAATATACAGAAATACAGAAATTGCCCGTTTTTCGACCTTCTTTCACGAATATCTCCAATCGGCACAATTTTAAATCGCTTAAAATGATAATTTAGGCTTATCGTAACCAAATAAGGATGCCCAAAAATTATTTTGATCTGGAAAAAATATTAAGGGTGGTTTGGTAGAGGAACACGGGTCAAAAATACAGAAGAATCGCGATTTTCGACCTTCTTTCGCGAATATCTCCAATCGGCACATTTTTACATCGCTTAAAATGATAATTTATAAATAAAATATAAATAAATAAATCATTATTGTGCACCTTGATTGGATGACAATAAGCTTAAGTTTTCATTTTAAGCAATTTAAAAATATGCTGATTAGAGATATTCGCGAAAGAACGACGAAAATCTCGATTTTTCTGTATTTTTGACCCGTTTTCCCCACCAAACCACCCTTCATAACTTTTCCGGATAAAAATAATTATTGTGCAACCTTACCGGGTTACAATAAGCCGAAGTTTGCATTTTAAGCGATTTAAAAATATGCCGATTGGAGATATTCCCGAAAAAAGGTGAAAAAACGGGTATTTTTGGTATTTTCGACCCCTTTTTCCCCCACCAAACCACCCTTAATATCTCTTCCGGATAAAAATAATCATTGTGCACCTTGATTGGGTTACAATAAGCTTAAGTTTGTATTTGAAGCGATTTAAAAATATGCTGATGAGAGATATTCGCGAAAGAAGGTCGAAAAACGGGCAATTTCGGTATTTCTGGATATCATTTTCCTGAAAATACCTCCCCCACCTTCTTTTACACAAAAATATGCAAAGTTATATTGAGGATTTGTATTTTGTGCCATATTTTAGCTTTTTAAGGCGTAAAAATTTGATTTTGTCAATTTTGAAAAATTCGTTGCGGTGCATCGGTTCAAACTTCAGCATTTAATAACTGTATACATAATTACATATAAATTTTATATTACATAATTATGTTTAAGTATATGGTTGATAGAAAAGAATTTTACAAAATATAATGGTTTATACTTGTATAAGTTATAGAATAAATATTTTTCGTTAAAAAAATCCGTTTTTTATATATTTTAATCTTTAAGCTTCCAAAAAAACGTAATAAAGATTTGATGTTTTGAAAAATGCCCACATTAAAAACATTTTTTTTCAATATTATTTAGGTAATTGATAATAGTTTAGACCTATTTAAAATAATAAAATTTTTGACACCAGTCGAGTTGAAGTGAAATGTCCATTATTAATATTGGTAAACCATTAACAATACCCCGGTAGAAATGAAAAGATTAAAAATGTTTACTCTTCTAGTTTCTGGGTAGTAAAAATGGATACAAATACACGCATTAAAAATGTCTAAAAGATCGCGATTACTTAGAATTGCAAGAAAACAGTGTGAATTAGAGTTTGTTTACGTCAACACAGCATGGTTTAACGATTCACGGAAGCTAGTTGTTACTCTGCTCTAAATTTTAATGCTTAGAAACTGTGTACTAAATGTTTTGGATTTCTACCAGGGATATCACCAGATTGGAAACCATAAAAAGAATGATGTTAAATAATATAAAAAAAACATTAACATTACAAATACGGTTACTATTAAGTTTAAATTTTTTTGTTAATTATCAAAGCCGAGTATATTGGGTACAGTAGTTTATAAAATACTTTATTTTACACAATAATATATAAATATTACATTTTTAATTATAATAATTATAATTAATATTAACTTTTCCATAAAAGACTTTATTGTCGAACACGTTAACTTTTCCTCTACCCCTTCCTCCCCTTCCATTTTCTTCAAAAACCTGCCTATTTTCATTCCGTCCAACCACTTGCTCTCTTCCATTTTCTTCAACAACTTGCCTATTTTCATTTACAATATGCCTTCCCCCTCTTCCGTTGTTATTACCCATTCCTCTCCTTACAGTTCTTGCACGGTTCCCTTCTGAATTTGTGTCCGTCGACTCCTCCTCATGAACCGAAGCATTATAATTGTCAGTGGCAGTATTTCTCTCTCTCTCTCTAACTCTTCTATCTCTACCTTTATCTCTATTTAGATTAGCTCTTTCATTTTCTGCATAATCCTCGGTGCTGGTACCCTGAAAATAAATGATTCAATTACATTTTAGATAAGAGAGAGAGATAAAGAGAGAGAGAATAAAAAGGAAACTTATATAAACTCCCATACGATAATACGAAAGAGAGAAAAAGGGTATAAAATAACGAACACACACACACAGAGAGAGAGAGAGAGAGAAAGAGAGAGAGAGAGAGCTACTGACAAATATATATATGTATATGTATAAAATAAAATAGAGACTAACAGCGATAAATAGCGATCAAACGAACGAACGAAAGGAAGAGAAATTAGAAGAAACATAGATCAAATGAGAGAAAAATATTAAAAGTTATAAATCTAATGAAAGAATAAAAATTAATCTTACGTAAAACGGATTTGGCACTTTGGCACTTTTTCGTGACTGATTCCGATCGGCATATTCTTGGGCTCGTTTTCTTTTATTTGCGCCGCCACTCCTGCTTCGCCTTGGTTCACTCATCCTATGAACAAAACGACTATCACATATATACATATATAAACACCAGTATCGGTACTTATGGTGACACTACGTGTTATCTTGGTATTTTGAAGTTATAAAACATATGTAACGACTCAGATATAAGGGGGAGAATATTAATTGATAGAATAATGCATAAAAAACCAATAACCCAAATATCCAATAACCCAAATACCTAAATACCCCTCACGGGTAAAAAAGCACACTTTGACCTTATAATATTAATGAAGGATTGAAGTTATAACCTCATTCGAAGTGCCGGAGGCCGGAGGAAAGACGTTATAGCTTCAATCCTTCATTAATATTATAACGTCAAAGCGGGGCTCACAAAGATAATTTTCCGATTTTTTGTGTGTCGGCATAAGTACGGATACATGGTTGAATTTTCGGTGGAATTATGCTGACGTCGGCATAATTACCCCAAAGTAAGCACAATTCCCATTTCCCGTAAGAATTTGTCGGCATAAGTATCGATTCAAACCGATCAATTTATACACACATATATACATATGCACACATACATATATATACTGTACAATGTAAAGTCTAATTACCTTCCTTATTGTAATCAGCGATTGATCGTACTGTGTGTGAACAATGTACTCCTAGAGCGCACGCTGAATGTAACTGAACTCGATGTAAACAGTTTACGCGGCAACGACCAAATGAAATCATAGATTTCCATGTACCAATCAATTGGCTCGTAGAACGTTTCGCGTTAACGTTTACGTACATGCTTCTTTTTTTAATATTTATGTATAATTAATAGTAAAAAAATAATAATTGTACAATTAAAGCATACAATTAAAAAATTTAATGCAAAACAATATTGTTTTAAAAAAGCGGAAAATCTAATTTACAATTTATTTTTCCTATACAATTTTTCGTTAAGATTTATAAAAATGAAACTATACTGACCGTTATGATGCACTTTTCTTGCGACTAAGTCTTCGAGCATTTAGACGATGTCGTTTTTTTCCCGCTGAGGCGTCATTTCTTCTTTGACTAAAGTCCTTTTTTACTTTATTCACGTAATCCATGATAAAGTATAAAAATAATTATAACTGACTGAATAATTCTAATTAACACAGGTGTAAATAATGAATAATAAAAACGAGACAATTTCAATGTTGACCGAACGGTACAATCAGAAACTAATATAATAAATAGCGGGAAACAAAAGAAAATTACTAAAATAAGTTACTAAATTAAATGGAGTTACGTTGGTAATAAAAAATAAAAAAATAAGCTCACTGAATGACCAATGAAAATAAAAGTATATAAAAATATAAATTTATAAAAAATATTCAAATCGATAGGTAAATATACATTATAAACATTAATAAATTAATTAATAATAAATAATTATCGCTGGATAAACGACATCAATATATATTCACTGTAATAATATATATTAGCTGCAGTAAATAATAAATTATTTGGGCATATTGACACATATTGAAATCCTACATTTTGAAAGGAGGAGCTTCCTTGAGAAGAGGAGATTACTGGTGTAGTATGCGAGAGAAAGAGAGAGGTGAGAGATTGATTGATTGAAAAGCATTTATTAATGCCTAGGTTTAGTTTAACCTTAAGGCAATGAATATAATAATTACATATTAGATGTAAATACAACTAAAGAGAGAAAAAATAACAATAATAGTACGCTGTTAACAAAAATAAAAAGCGATAATTAACTGAATGAATAAGATAATTTGACAAATAAGTGTAATAACTAAATGACAAAATACTTAATCTAATTCGGCGCTCTTATCAACTAAATAACTATACAATCTACTTTTAAAAATAATTAAAGTTTTACTCAAACGCAGTTCTGGGGGTAATGAGTCCCAAAAGTCCATAGCTAGAATAGTAAAGGAATTTTGATATGTACTAGTAATGGCTTGGGGGCGTTCAAAGCTTGAATGAATTCCACGAGCTGATCGGCGTACCTCAGTACTAGGCGGTGGTAATAAAGCTAAAATATATTCTGGTTTCTTAGTAGTAAGGACCTGGTATGTAAGTAAACCGAGAAAATATAACCGGCGCACATTCACAGGTAACCAATGAAGTTTATTATAAAAAGGCTTAAGTCTGGTATCCTTTTTTAATCTAAAAATATATCGTACGCAGATATTAAGTAGTCGCTGAAGTTTTAAATTTAAATAATCAGACAGGTCATTGTAAACTACACAAACATAATCGAAATGAGGAAGGATAAGTAATGTTACTAGTTTTTTCCTCATTTTATAAGAGAAGAAATTTCCTCGATTTCGTAGCTTATGTAAAAGACATGAACTCATGAAGTAATACCCGCTACGTGAGAATTCCATTGCAAATTTTCATTCATTATAAGACCTAAATTTCGTGCCGAATTTACTAACGGAATTTCATGGTTATCTATTATGATGGGATGTAGCTGATTTCTATCGACAAACCTTAATTGTTGCACCGATCCTATAAGGAGGGCTTTAGTTTTAGCATAATTAAGCTTAAGACCGTGGGTTTGAGCCCATTTGGCAACTCGTTCACCATCTTCAATTAACTTGTCGATTGCAGCACCACTATCACCAGGCCTAGCATGTATATATAATTGAAAATCATCAGCAAACAACATACCATTGGTGTATTGCAAGACATAAATTAGAGAATTAATAAAAATTGAAAATATAATAGGACCAGGAATTGAACCTTGAGGGATTCCAGATAAAGTTTCAACAAACTCTGAAGTAATGTTATCCGATCCTATAACTGCTTGGGAACGGCCAGTGAGATAAGAAAAGAACCATTCAATCACTTCATCGGCAAAATTGAGATGCTTTAACAGTTTGAGAAGTTGAACATGATTGATTGTATCAAATGCTTTACTGAAGTCAAATAAAATTAGAAACGTAACCTGACCCTTCTCAATTGCCAAGCTTATATCTTCAGTGATCTTCAGCAATGCAGTTTGAGTACTATAAGAACTGCGAAACCCTGATTGAAAGGCTGATAAAATGTTATTATGTTCAAGATGTAACGTTATTTGTTGTGTAATCAATCGATCAAAAACCTTAGCAAAATGTGGGAGATTAGCAATTGGACGAGTATCGGAAGGCGTTAATGGCTTAGATATTTTACTGACCGGAATAATTGCTGCACGTTTCCATAATGCAGGATATTGTTTGGTCGACAATGATAAATTGAATATGGTTGTTAAATATGGTACAATTTCAGTATAAACCTCTTTAAAATATCCCAAAGATAAGCCATCTAAACTGTAACTTTTGGCTTTAGGAAGACATGGTAGTATGACAAACTCGACCTGTTTTGAAGTAATAGTTGAAAATTGAAAACGCGGATAATTATGGGTGGAAGATGAATTAAGAATATCTCTTAGTTGGGTAATAGAGCATCTCGAATGCTGACAACTCACTGCAGTGTAGTGATGGATGAGTTCATCAACAGAAAAGAATTTGATAGGGGAGTTATATGAATCCTTCACAATGCCCAACCTTTTCAAAAGTCGCCAACAATGGGACTGATCAGTAGTTCCTAATAAAGCTTTTTCATAATAAGAGTCACGAGTAGCTTTCAAATCACGCTTCAGTTCCGTACGAATGGATTTGTATTGGGATAAAATCACCGGATTACGCCTACGCTTATATAATTTATATAAACGATCGCGATCTTTACAACGGTGTTTAAGTTCAGGTGTTGGCCAAGGAGCTGGACGCTGACGTACGTGCTTAGTAATCGTTGGGGCGTATTTATCCAGGTTAGAAATAAGAACATTACGTAAAGAATCGAGATACAAATCCACTGTCGTGTGTTCATTAGGAGTTTCTAATGTAGTTGACGAAGCAGTAGTAATTGATGATGTAAAAAGAGCAACAGGTAAGTTTTTAAAGTCACGGAAAGTAGCTGATTTATATTTAGGTACTTGAATATTTAGCTTATAATCTATGTAGATAAAATCATGATCATTAATAAAAGGGCTTAGGGATTGTTTTGTGGAAATGATCTTCTCACCTGAATCAACAAAAATCACATCCAACCAAGTGTTGGAGTCAGCTCTATGGTGAGTTGCTTCAAAAGGTACAAGATAAAATGAATTTTCTACAATTAAATCTTTGAAATGCTTACTATAGTAGTCATCACTTAGTAGGTTAGAGTTAAAATCACCTGCTACAATAACATTGCTGTAAAGGTGAACGCGGTCTTGAAGTGCACCAAAAAATTTACTTAAAACATGACCCTTAGGTCGTCTATAACACGCAGCAAATAAGATTTTAATATTACTTAAAGCAAGTTCCAATAATAAATATTCAGTCTCATTAAGATTACAGATTTGCGGTGAATCAACTACTTTGAAAGTAATACTATTTCGTATGTAACATGCAACACCACCACCTTGTATGTACACACGCTTACCAGTCGTTGAAAGTAGACCTCTATCGTTTCGTACTAAGGAATAATTAGGTATAATATAGGTAAAATCTGGTCGATTTGGAGTTAACCATGATTCAGAGATCGACAAAACATCTATGTTTTCGGTGACTAAAAAAGATTCAATTTCTACCAAATGATCCATTATTGAGTTGGCGTTTATTTGAGCTATTCGTAACTTAGAATCATATAAAGTAGATTGGCTATAATTTAAACGTGGAGAGAGTCATAAAAGCTTGTCTAAATCCAAAGCAGTTACAATTTGCACACGATCAGACTTATCATCTTTACGAACAAAAATTTTCCCATCACGCGACCAAATATACTTATAGTTAAGTGGCTCAAGTTTACTCTTAGTAAGTAAGCGCAATTCATAGATAGGGGCAGGCAACATTTCATACATGTTCAATACTTTATCAGAGAGCTCACCCGAATTTTCAACAAGTTGACAATATTTAATAACGCCAAATTTTCGCTTAGTTTCTAATATAAAATTTCGAACATCTGCTGATTTAAATCTAATTATAAAAGACTTAGTGGGTAAGATCTGAGCCGATGAACTTGTAGCAGGAGCAAGATTTCCAGCAACTGGTGAAAAAGGGCGTACATCAAGAATATCAGAACATAAATGTTCAAGTTTAAGCAAAGATAAAATTCGCTTTGCAAAATCATTGATTGAAATTTGGCAAGCCAATGGGACACCCGTGACTCTAAGTTGGGTATTAGATGACGCATTAGCATATAATTCCTTAAGTTGCTGGACTTCAGTACGTAACGCCAAATTCTCATTCTCCAAAGCAAATATACGATTATTAAATGTTTCAAAATTACTATCAAGTTTTTCAAGCTTTTCTTTAATAAGATTTGAATCGGCTTTAGAACTATTAAACAAAAGAGTTGTCTGCTGAGATTGAGATAAGGATTCCCAATTGCTTGGCAAATCCATATTATCCAAGTAATTAATGGCAGAAGGACCAATAATTGAGCTATCAAGAGCGGAATTAGATGTATTATTTAGGTCACGCCCAGCGTCAAAAGTGGAATGGCGAGCAGTTATTGATAACGAAGATGTGACATAACCATTAATATTACTTAAATACTGTGACCTTAATATAGGCTCACTTAAATTCCCTATACAACATATGTCCGTAGACTTACTTTTTAAAAATTGTTTAACGCAACCTGGATGAAAAAGTTTATTGCACAAATTACACACTCTAACAAAAGTTGAAATGTTTTTCGAACATCTAAAACATTTAACAACGCTCGTTTTAGAACGATCGCACATTAAAGGTCACTCGCTGTGACGAAACGACAATTATAAAATACAATAAAATTAAATAGTAGAGTGTGCAAAAATAATAATGTATATATGTGTATACATAAATATACAACCATACACATACGTTCATATATACACAAAAATATATCGGCGTGCTAGCAGTAACTAAATATATAATAATATAAGTAAAAATCCTAATCAATAATATACTAACAATTTATAAAATAAATTAAAATTAAAATGTAACGAGGTTCATGTGGTAGGGTCACGTTAAACAGTGTAGTCAGTATAATACAATATTATACTCGCAAATCGTACAAGTGGCGCCATCTAACGGACAATCTAAAAACTACGTTGTCTAGCCGCCCGAAATGCCACGTGTTAAGATAACCTATCTATCGTTCAAAATAATTTGAATATAATTTGCGCTAGAACACTTATACCTATTATAGTATAATACCTAATAATACTTCTAGAATAACTGAACGGTTTAAAGTACGTTTTACTGTCTCTATGTACGCATTTATTGCAACATCAACGCTTGAATTTATAAACACAAATGTATAGATAAGTCAGTAATAAATATTGCTCAAATTAAAACCGACATTAACACGTCACGCACATAGTCACTGCACTGACACTAAGACTACTGGACGTAGGAAAGGACAGCAACCAGCAGCAAATCTGACAGCATAGTAACAGTCACTCAGACGTCAGGCAGGAGCACAAAATCTCGGCCAAAATGAACGACGTCAAGATATATGCGCAAATAGATACGTATAGATATATGCGCAAATGCTATTTTTATATTTATTTATAAATATAAATAAATATATATAAATATAAATTATTTATATGTGCATAAATGACAATTGCGCATGGCTATAATTGATAAGTAACAACTGCGCATGCTCCATAATAATATACATCGGATAATTTTGTTTATCCAACGTTAAAAATACGATTGAAATACGTTAAAAAATATTACTTTCCTAACATTAAAGAGGACATTTTAACCAAATTTAAACGTAGTTCAAACATTTTTCAAGTTTTAAATTCTAACGTTTAAATGTTTTAGCCGCACCGTAATTTAAACGTTTTTAAGACATTGTGTGCTGGTAGGGGAAGTAATTCCTTACCAAAATTGACGATAATTTCATGCAATTTGAGGTTATACGCTGGACTAATTAAAAGGAATGTCAAGTTTTGGGTAGGGATTGTCTCAAAATCTAGTCGATATTTTTGCTTCAAAATTTAATGACAGATAGATTATTAATAAAGAAAGGGGACTATACTCCTAATATTTACGTGAAATAACTTTCTTTTTTTATTATTAATTTTATGTAATTTTCGTGGTCGGTAATGTAGGGAGGATAAAACTGGGCTTTGGGACCCCGTTTTTGAAAGCATCAATGTCTCTAATCTTTTTTCGTAAAATATGTTATATAGCTCAACATGCATTCATAAATTTTAGCTAAAAATATTGAAAACTGTGCCACTTATATATTGTTGTTTTTAAATCAGAACTTTTTCTATTAATTTTATTCGACAATTTTTGTTTACAAACTAAATTTAAATAGATGGTTATGAAACTAACTTAACTTTGAGAAATAAACTCTAACTTACATTAGATAATTTTTTCGTACAATAAAACTACATACTAGTTGCGTGAGACTTGTTTGAACACGACACAGGTATTAATTACCCCACAGTGATGCAGTGCCAGTTAAGGGTTAACAAAGACATCGTATGACGTCCGTCGCTGTTTAACACCAATTTGACCATTAAAAAAGCGACGTAAAAATTATAATAAAAAAATATAATAATAGTTTAATTAACCTTTATATATAAATTAATACTTGAATGTAAAAAAATTCTATAACTTTGTTTTTATAACAGCTGCAATTATATATAATAGTTAGTTGAATAATTAATTATATTATTAATATAAAATATGCAAGGTAAATATTATTTTCAAGATTGTGTCGATAATGTAATTGGCAGACAAATATTTTAATATATTATTTTATGGGAAAACTATAAGAGACAAAAAATAGAACTACAGATATATTTAATTTATAGATGCAAATGTCTTTTTTATTTTTCATTAAACGAGTTCTGTTTATGTTAACATATAAATATTAATTAGTAATTAAAAAATGTTTATGTTGTCTTTATTTAATAAATAATAAAAAAGCTAAAATATGGTGCTTGTATTTACTTTATAATTATTTATTACTTATTATCAAATAAATTAAGATTATCACTAATGAAACACTTTATGGCTTTATAAGGCCTCCATATAACAATATTCTTATTATGTCATAGAAGAACTGCCTTTGGCACTTGCATTTGCAAATATATTTTCGCGTATATGCGATTCCGGTCCTGATAAATAACGCTCTAAGTATGTTTCTGATCGAGCTTTACCGCATAATTAAGAAAAGATTCTTCCATGGGTCGTACCCCTACTAGCACACAACGTTGTGACACCGTTGTGGTAACGTTATCTTAGCAACATTCCAATGTTGTTATAAAAGTTGCTGCAATGTTGGAGAAACGTTGTTGCAACGTGGGAGATGTTCGTTAAAACAACGTCTAAGCAACGTTGAAAAACAACCTACAATTCTGCTTTGTCTAAAAGTTGAATACAAGTCCTAGAATAGTTTAATAATATTTTTCTAAACGTAGAAAAATTTATGAAAGTTTAAAAAAAAATAAAAAAAAATTTCTTGTTCAAGGATTAAAACCTTCGATCTTTATTAAAAACTCCGGACGCTTGCTCTCTACCAACTGAGCTATTTTATTGTTTCTGTCATTGTGTTAAATTGAGATTATAACGAACAGTTAGAATATGCTTTAAAGTTTATGCGCGTGCCCGGGCTAACACTCCTTCTCTATACACCTATACCTACACTGTTTTCTATCATTCATTCAAATTATCTATTATTTTTCCTTTTATTTCTATTAATTTCTTTTACGCACTATGGGATATTCGATGCGTTATCGCAATTAGAGGAAAAATATCTATGTGAACGGATTAATTCTGCTTTGCACGCTCGCTGCGCTCGCGACCGCGGCCCAATAACTACTATACATTCATAATGATATTTTTCCGCTGGTTATATTAACGCGTCGTATATACCAAAGTACATAAATAACTAATATACATCTCCTGGTTCATCTCTCGTATAAGCCCACCGCTCAACTACTAAGTCATCGTAGAACTTTTTTGGAAAAGAATTTGTTTTTCCAATATTTAATTAGTCAAACTTTTCAAAAGAAGTTAAAAAAAATATGTTAATAAAAAAAAAATTAAAAATTAAGATAGTTCGAATGCGTCTATTACAAATGGTTTATCCACAAAAAATTGAACACATTAAATTTATAAACTAAAAACTTCATATAAAGTTAGTTTTATGCACTGTTAAATAATAAACAATAATATGAAAATATTTAAATTTTTTAACGGTTTATTATTTTATTAATTTGTCCAATGTATTTATAGAAGTTTTACTTATATGTGTACAAATCATAACTATAAAGTGACCATTTGATAAATGTAATAAAAGTAATGTATAAAAATGATGAGTATAATCAAACCTAAATAAAATATAAACAGAAAATATATGATGAGATAAGAAAGCATTATATTATCTAAAACCGAACGAAATGTTACCATTATTCTTTATATATTTTTGTACATTTACTCACATTTTCTTATGTTCTTGTAACTTATAATGTAAATACTTGCATTTTCTGAACTACTTTTCGTTTATTATTATTTAATTCTTTAGTGTAACACCATTAAGTTAATCAATATTTACTACTGCCTATACTAATGTTTAAAAATATTATTATATTCTATTTAAAATTATAATAGCAATAATATAAGTATGTATTCAATATTTTAATGCAATAGCAGTATTATTATCATTAGCAATATTTTTTTTTGTAAACAAAAGATATTTATTATTTAATATTTAATTTTTAGTTCAAAATTTAATACATTCGTGCATGAGCACGCGCGTACGTACGTATACGTGTGTGTTCGTGCATGTGTGTGTACGTGTTTACTTATTGCTCAAGTTAACCATATGTATTATTTTTTTAAAGTTTATTCGTAAACTACTTATAAGTAGACAATGAAAGTAGATAATGTCGCTGTATTCTTTAAATAAAGCTGTATAAAAAATATGTTATTATACGCACGTTAGTTAATTTACGTTTTAATAATTTGGATTATTAATATTATTTATACGTTACAAATGAAACATAGTAGGCAACTGTTGTCAACCTTTTACTTGATTGGTAGTTTCTGCAAGTCCCATTATGTAGTAATGTTATGATAACCTATGTAATTGAAATGATTACATGACCCTTGTCATTTACCGTATTTAATTACTTAATCGTGCATACTAATTTTCCTTCAAAATGTCGTCTATTTAATACTTGTAATCGTTGTAAAATTTAAACTTGCCAAATAAAGTATAATAGAAGTATACAATACTAACGTGTATTTTATTTAATTGATAACAAAACATTCGTATCGAGTACAAGTAATGGGCGATCAAGAACTGAGTTTAAGCTGTACGACGCAAAAGATAAGAACTGAAGTAAAAGCAGATAATTAACTAAAACTTGCAGATGATGATCTTTAAAAATATCTTATGAATCAGCAAATTGTATTACACATTTCCGTTTTATATTACTACGATACGAACGTATTTTATAACCCCATAAAACTGTTACTTAATTTCAGTATTGAAATATATAGTTTTAAATTTGATTAGTTTTTAGTTGTATATGTTTTTATCTAAATTTTAAAACATATTCAATATTTATTAATTTTACTACCTTATAGATATCTTAGGATCGTACTGGAATTATTATCATCAAATCGATATTATGTAGTAGAAAAGAAATGATAAAGCCCAGAGTTTAGGCAAATTATGCATTTTAATAGCTGTTTTTATATTATTTTATATTACTATAAGAATTAGATTCTTTTTTTTTATTAAAGCGTTTTAAAACCTCATTAGATTCTAATCGATTTTTTAGACTCAAACAATTTTTACTTGAGTTTCTATTAATAAATATTTTTACCTCGTAAAATTTATTTATATTTACTCACAATAATAGATGTACTTGAAAACTGAAATAAAATGATGTTAATATAATTTAATTGTAAATTATTCAAATAGATAATATATTATAAGACTATAATAATTTCTGTTTGTGATTAGATATATACATATATACATATTATACACACACACACACACACACACACATATATATATATATATATATATATATATATATATATATATATGGGATATTCCACTTAAGTGGAATCCGATAAAAATTTTGAAATGTACCAAATTTTGAATACACACGGGAAATGTTTTTCAGAAAACAGAAAAAAATGTTTAGTTACTGGAATCCATTTGCTCAAAAGTTATTTTAACCTCAAAAAGTGAATTTTTTCTAGTTTTTGTATCAACACCAGCTGTCCGCTACTTAACTTAAATTCTATAAACTTTTACTATAGAACATTATATGTAACATTCGTTGCTAATTATGTCTAGAATTTATCCATCTGGGTTAGAATTTCTAATCTCAAGGTCAATGTCACATAAACTACATGTCAATATTCAAATTGAAAAAAGTGTAAGTACGTCCAAATTGATTTTTTTATCCAAAAATCTAAAAAAAAGCTTGAATCAATACCTTTCAAATGGCCTTCAATTCTGTAAAAAGTTATGATAATTTCAAGAAAGACAAAAAATTTACAAACATTAACATGGTAATTCCCATTTAAATTTAAAAAAAATTACGTGTTTCTTTAAATTATCATAACTTTTTAAAGAATTGAAGGCCATAAAAAAGTTAAAAACCGTTTGAAAGTTATTGCTTCAAGCTTTTTTTTAGATTTTTGGATAAGAAAATCAATTCGGACGTACTTACACTTTTTTCAAGTTGAATATTGACATGTAGTTTATGTGACATTGACTTTGAGATTAGAAATTCTAACCCAGATGGATAAAATCTAGACATAATTAGCAACGAATGTTACATATAATGTTCTATAGTAAAAGTTTATAGATTTTGAGTTAAGTAGCGGTAAACACAGCTGGTGTTGATAAAAAAAACTAGAAAAAATTCACTTTTTGAGGATAGAATAACTTTTGAGCAAATAGATTCCAGTAACTAAAATTTTTTCTCTGTTTTCTGAAAATATTTACAGTGTGTACCCAAAATTTGGTACATTTTAAAATTTTTATCGGACCACTTCACGTGAAATATCCCATATATATATGTATAGGAAAAAATAAAAGAATCACAAAAGACAATTTACAGAGAAAAGCTTCTTAAAATTCTTTTCTTTCATGTTGAAAGCAAGTATAAGTATATTTCTTCGAATAATTAAAAATTATATAAATTATACAAAGGATTTATTAGCCAATTTATTTCGCTCTACTTGGTGCGAGTATATGCCTGTTGAAAAAACCTTATAAAATCCGGAAAAATAATGGCTCATTGTATCGGGGTGTCGATAAAAATTTTATAGTAATATATAGGGCGATTTCTTTTTTATCGGTACCTATAATGAATTCCCCACAGCTACGAATCACAAGTTCCGAAATTTAGTTTTTATAAGTTTTACCTGGTAAAAGATATATCAGCTCCTATGAGACTATTAAACTTATAGGCTTTTATAGAGATATGCTCATATATAATTATTTAATTATATATAATTATACATGGAATTACTGTATATCTTTATGTCTTTTTTTGCTTTCTAAAGGTAGGTTTATAATTCGAGTCTATAAGGTATCCCGGGTGCAAAAACCTCATACCATACTATATAATAAATGCCTATAGTATTTTATAAGATAAATCTCACAAAAGAAAAAAACATTTTATAGTACAATATGATGATCAACAAAATAAATGGGCGGTTCGTTTACCGGATCGTATGAGCTGAGACATCCATAAAAACAATCTTAATCAAATCGTTAATCGCGTTCTACCAAGCAATTCCGTATTTATTATTTATAACAAATAGGCATGTATCCGGTTTTCGAATGTTTGACGTCTTCGTGTGCATTGAATTAATAAGGTTCTATAAGGCTTTTCACTATATTGTCCACTAACAGCTATCGGTGTCTACCGTTAAATTCCATAATTTTAAACCAACCAATACAGTTCTTTTATAAGGTTTTACGAGGATCGACGCATGTATTGGGCATACGAACTATCCGTTACTACCGACTGCGCCAGTAATAACAAATCTTAATCAAATCGCTAATCCCATTCTACCAGGCAATTCCGTATTTATTATTTATAACAAATAGGTATGTATCCGGTTTTCGAATGTTTGACGTCTTTATAAGGTTTTACGAGGTTCGACGCATGTAAGGGGCAGACGGCCTATCGGGTTATATCGGCTGCGCTAACAATAATACGAATTACATAAGTATACTTAATAGCAGCGATACTCGTGTGACACTTTCATGTATTCTTAGTTTTGTAACCTTTAGTTATAAATGTTTTTCATTGTTATTCTTCATGCATATAAAGATAGAAGTTTCTATGATATACTACTAATAAACATGAAAGAAATATTAAATTTACTTTATATAAACTTATCCAATATAATAATTCTTTTCTTTTCAGGCATCAAATCGAACTCAATTACATGTATTTCATTAATGTATTTTTTAGCTTGCCCAGGATATATTTTTGAATTTTTATATGAAATACATTTTTAAAAGGCATTTTCAACGTTGCTCAAACGTCGTTACAACGTTATTTCCACCTGTCGCGGCAACTTACAAAAATCTTAGCGGACATATCCCACGTTGTAGCAACGTTGCTCCAACGTTTCAACAACTTTTATAACAACGTTGTAACGTTGTCAAAACAACGTTGCCACAACGTTGCCACAATGTTGTGTGCTAGTAGGGTTGGCGTTATAGTGAAACGCCCTATTTAACCTTATATTTTTGTATTCTCTATAAGACAATAACTGTTAAAATCCCGATAGAAATCCAATTGTTAAGAATATATCATTTTGTATTACCTGAAATAGAACTATAGATAATTCATTCATGTTCGGGTTTTTCATTATAAAATACTATAAGCTTTAGAGTGAAATAGCATATATTGATAAATAAGTACGTGAAAGGTGGCAAATCCTTATAATGCCCGGTAAATATAAATACAAAATATTTAAATATAAATGTGTACCCGATATACTCCGATAAACTATTTTATGGTCTTTTATGTTACACGTTTATTCCTATAAAACCTTATAAACAAATTTATTTTTATCGCATTTTATGAGGTGTTCATTATGAAGCCTATAGTTATAAGCTTATTCTTTCCGATTCCTATTAAATAATGTATAGCATTCTATCGCAAACTCCGGGTGCAAAAGCCACATGAAGTACGATAAAAAAAATTTTTTTTATAGTTTTATATGAGGTTTTTTCAACAGGGATACATATATTATGTAATGAAAAACTATTCTTAAAAATATAATTTTTCTCGCCCAGGCAAAAGTTTTTAAATTAATATTGAACTAGCAACAGATACCTCGCTCGCTAACGCTCACTCGGTTGTATTTTGATCGTGCTTATTTTAGATGAGTATATGTAAAATAGTGACACAGCCTTTTTTCTTTAAAGTTAAATGTGACATTTTTATGTTCATTTTTTAAATGAAAAACATTACATTTTTTAAATAATTAGTAAACCAATTGGGTTTATCAAGACAGAAATTGCATTTTTATAGATACACCAGATTCGCTGTGTAAAGTTGAAGTTTATATGCATATAAATTTAAATTTTCTTGGATTAAAGCCCTTCGACAACTTTTATCCTGCAAGGAGTTTTTTGTATTTGCACCTGTTTTAAGCCTATTTTTGATAATATTTTAATATTTTACTTAATGAATGTGTTAAAAATCATCAAAAAAGAATATTTTTTATAATATATTTTATAAACATGACATTTTACATAATTTTTATAAAAATTACAAAAATATTTTTATAACCGTACTCTACCCTTAACACCAACAATGATAATTTGCGCATTGCGAAGAGGATTATGGTATAATTAATGTGGTGACTGAGATGTCGTTTTTGTAAAAAAAATTGAGAAATAAACAAAATATGATAGTTAACTACCAAAGTTTTAAAATTAATCAAAATTTCTTTAAAATTACATGTAACTACTATTGTACAGACGATTGAAAAGAGTGTGAGAACTCGATATATTTTGTGTCGACTTTCCAATATTTTGGTTTTTTAAAAGAGGTTATAGATTAAAAAAAACATCAAAGACAGAACTGAAAATAAAGTTCAACTGAAAACTTGATCATCTAATGACTATCAATTATTTCGTGACATTCAAAGAATCCGTCAAATGTCAATCATTCGTGAGATTTCGACTCCATTTTCATCATTATTGCAGGGGTCCTTTATAGTATATGAGCGGGCAATCGTTTCAAAAAGGCACCTCGAAACTTGATCTCGCGTAGACGAGTTGAAAAGATGTGAGAACTCCATATGTTTTGTGTCGACTTTCCAATGTTTTCGTTTTATTTGATAATTTTAAATAACTATTTATACATTATTGGATGAGAGTTAGGCTCTTGGATAGTGTATTTAATGAAAACCTGATGTCGTTTCTGCAGACCAAGACATGTTGAACTGAAGTCATTTAGATTTTTCGTGTATAGTTGTAACACACGCTCCGTAAAATATATTTATGCTTCCAGCGTTAGCCAACATATGAATATTGTATTCGACTCTTACGGCGAGGATGTGCTGGTAAGGTATACATTTCAAGAATCATATATTTTTTCAATGCATGATCCATTTAATAGTAACATAATAAGGGCTCTGTAACAGTGTAAGTTAAGAAAAGAAAAGTATACTGTTAAATTTTGACGCTAATAATGATAGAATTAAATACAGAAAGAAATAGTATATTACATACCATGGCCAGTATAATAAGAAATGTCTCAGATCACATGTAATTGTCGGCCGAGGCGAAGCCGAGGTGGACGATCATGTGATCTGAGGCTTTCTTTTTTACTGGCCAAGGTGTGTATACTATTTTTCACCACACGTAGACCGAAAGTACCACATTCCCTCCCGGCATCGAAAGAGGAATGTGTTATTTTCGGCCTACTGGCGGTGAAAAATAGTATACATCCCACGGGAGGTAAAATGGTCACCCCATAGCACATGTTTGCCACCCTCGCCTTCGGCTCAGGTGTCAATTTACATGTACTATGGACTGACCAATACTTTACCTCCCTACATGTGTAATATACTATTTCTGCTCGACGTTGCCGGAAAACGGCAACTTCAATTCGCGCAGCGGCCGGAAAGTTGCCGCTTTCCGGCCGGAGGGCAGAAAATAAATATGACAAAGAGTAAAAAATAAGTATATATATATATATATATATATATATATATTGTGTCTGTGTAAAAATAATCATTATAGGTTATTATAATGAAGGTGTGTGTGCGTGTGTTCAGGAAGAAAGTGAAATATGTCCATATATTTAATATATTTAAAATGCACACACATAAAATAATTTCCATTTGGGGGGTATCGTAATTTTAAATAAATTGATGTAATATAATTTGTTTACAGAATACATAAAATATAAGCATGTTTTATTCTTTTTTTTTTATTCTTGATTTTGTGCCCTCTTTTTTCCTGGCACTTCCTACCGTTTATCCCCTACTGGGGGACTTTAACGGTGTCCACCTACCACCTATGTGTGGGTGCTTTATCCCTTCCTTAAAAACCCCACCATCTCGCATTCGCCCGGGGTTATGCCCGTGGATGAGGGAAACCTGTGAAGCAGGGAAAACCTCACCCGAGATGGCCGGTGTATTCGAAACATTCTTTTTGGGTGTCAAAGTCACATTGCGTAGGCCTTGACACCCAAACCGAATGTTTCACATCTCCCGCTCACGTTGTAGAATGTGAAAAACACCTAACCGATCACGAAAGCCGCACGAGAATGGTCTCCCATCCAAGTACTAACCGCGCTCAGCGCTGCTTAACTTTCGCGATCGGCCGAGGTGCGCTTCCACCACTCCGCCACCGCGTCGGTAAATATAAGCATGTTATATACTCTCATAAATTATATTTTTCTTTAATGGCGGTGGTAACATTTTTTATAAAGTGTTATATAATACTGTCGTTGTGTTATATATGGTTTTAATTTGTATGTGAATGTAGTATTATTTCAAAGTGATGGTTTTTATAATGCATATTTAAAAATTTTGGTATTTAATAGAATTTGTATAGTAATTGTTATTATAAAATTGAGTGTTATGAAAATCATTTTTTACGCACGTTGGGTGAGTGATTGTATCTAAATGGCGGCTCTGTCGAAATATTTTATACATGATATATGCAAATATAATTCTAATTGTAAAATTTTAACAAATTTAAGTTTTTAAATAATAATTTTAAATACCTGTTTATACGTTATTATAAGAATTAAACTTTCGGTCGTTGTATTTTGGGAAACTCTGATTCTTTTTTGAAGTCTGTAAGTTTTGTCGAACGGCAGACTATTATCAATTATTTTGCATATTTATTTTAATGATTCAGTAGTAGTAATATTTCAATGGATTTTTCTTATATTTCATTTTTTTTATTTATTATAACTAATGTAATGATTTGTCATTTACAATATGATATGTTGCAGCCGATTTTCAATTGTATTTTAATGATTTTCAGCGCAAACAATTATTAATTATTTTGCATATTCACTTTAATTATTCAATAGTTGTAATATTTTAATGTTTTTTTTCATACTTCCATTTTTATTTATTTATAAAATTTATATAAAATGTGTATAAATTTTCGTCTACACATTTACAATACTTTTTTAAACACTATATTGTTAGTGTAAATTTTGTGTTTATTTTTTAATGTATCATTTTCTATTTTTGCATTGTTTAACAGTAATATTTTTAAATTTTTTCTACTTTTAACTCTTGAAAGAGCTACGTATAATTGACCATGGCTAAAAATTGGAGATGGTAAATAGATACCAACTTGTTTGTATGACTGTCCTAGTGATTTGTCATATTGTGAATAGTCATTGCAAAACCTAATCGAATGGGAAATTGTTTTCTGCGCATGTTGAATGGTATATCTTCTTTAGATGGTGACAAAGTGATTCTTGGTATTAAAACTAATTTTCCAATTTTTTTTCCGCTTATAATTTCTGCTTTAATTAAATGTTTCATAAGTTTTGTTACTAATAATCTTGTTCCATTACAAAGACCTTCATTCACATTTAAATTTCTTAGAAGAATTACTATTGCACCTACTTTTAATTGTAATTTATGTAGAGGAAGTCCATTAGGTGTAAGGGAATTAAGAAATTCTGTAGGTAACATGACATCTAAGTTTTCTCCATTATCACCTTCTGATGTATCTACACTTAAGTATTCAATAATTTGCCCTTCCATTATAGCCAAAATTTTATTATTTATTTCAATTACGTCGTTGTTGGTGAAGGCTAATATAACTTTATCATTTAAATCTTTATCATTTATTTTTATTTCGTTTCCAAAAATTTCTGCAATGATATCGTTTTCTTTTGTTATTAAATCAAGAGGGATTTCAAGCAGTTCATTTTCTTCTTCATACATATTTAAACGTTTACCTTCACCTACATTTAATAACCATTGTCTAAAATAGTTGTCATTATCTGTTACTCGAAGATTTTCATTTAGTGTCATACGTATAAAATTCGGCCATAAGTAACTGTTTTTAACTGAATTTTCAATAACTTCAGTACGACTACTATGTCGTATAACTGGTAATGTTTGCCTAAAATCGCCTGAAGCAACCAACATTTTACCACCAAATATTTTTTTATTATTACATATATCTTGAAATAAGCGATTGACTGCTTCAAAAGCATATTTCGATGTCATAGATATTTCATCCCATATTATAATTTGAACTTCTTTTAAATTTTTACCATCTATTGAATTAGATTTAATATTACATATAGTACATTCTGTGATATTAAGTGGTAGTTAAAATGTTGTGTGTACTGTTTTCCCGTTATGTAATAAATTTGCTGCAATCCCTGTCCAAGCAACACATAAAAATGAAATGTTTGAGAATTTAAGATAGTCTATTAGAACATTAAGTAAACAGCTTTTCTCACTTCCTCCTGGTCCATCAATAAAAAAGCTTTTTTTGTCTTCAATTTTTAAATGTTGCACGATAGTATCAAAAATGTCTTTGTTATGATTTTTTAAAGAATTTACTTTGACGTTTATTTCAGTAAATGTGCAACTTTTGTTATGTGTTGTTGATTTATCAGCATAATCTTCTATAAATGTAGATATAACGGGTAAATTAAAATTATTTAAAGAATATCCATTCAATTGTAGGTTCTTATCAATAATGTTTAATGCTAGATTTTCATCAGCATTTTGTTCATATTTTGGGTGGTAAAAAAAGTGTTTCTATTTTTCGTACAAATCTCTTGCATTAATAGGATTGTGAAAAATACAAATATATGCAAATAATTCACAAAGAGCAGTAGGAAAGTGTAATTGTGTTGCTTCTTCCAAACATCTGTCCCATTCTTTATCTTCATTAACCAAATGTCTAGCTATAGAAGCTTCATAAAATGTAGAATAAATTATATCATCAACAGTACGTAAATCCTGAAATGATGATACTCCTTTGACATGTAAAAGTAATAATCTTATAAAATATCGTTTTCGATCCATTGGATTCACTAAATACATTCTGCTTAATACAGGTTTTTTTGTTTTTTTTCTTTTATTCCATGTTTTTGAATTATTATCAAATACATAATTTAATGGTATTTCGAAATATAAATAATTTCGTGCATCAAAATCGATTTGATTTAATTTTAAGTATGCTGTTAATGTCGTTTCTACATTTTTTTTTAAATTTCTGTTTCTTTTCCTTCTTTAAAATACACTTCTTGTTCATCTTCATTGTGAATAACTAATCTTATTATGGTGTGTGAAAGTTCGTGTAGAGGGTATTCTAATAGTATTATATTCATTGCTTTCAATATCTTCATCATGAGTTAAATTAGAACTGTCTTTTGATCTGATACCTGTGTCACGTATTTCTATGTTCGCACAGTCATGTCCTTTATAACACTATTTAAATAAGTATTTTATACATTGGACTGTTGAGCATACTTCGACATTAATGTGACAATTAAATTTTAACAATAAATAAGGATTATACAAAACAACAAACCGATTATCAGCTATTCTATTGTGGTATTTACCATTATAATTGATTTTTTTGATATCATTTCTTCTTATATATAATGGATATCCTGATGAATTAAAAGTTGTTTTGTTATTAAATTTTTTTGGAAAATTTTTCGTACATTTTTTTGTGTCTTTACTCATGCAAGGTGAACTCATGTTTTGCTCTCCACAGGGTCCATGAATCATAAACTGTTTTACAATATTATACAACCGTGGATAGATATCTTCGTTTGGAATTTCTGCGTTTATGAGTTCATCTACTTTTTCGGGAGTATTAATGTTATAATTTTTATCTAAAAATTATAGCATATGCATGTGAGGAAGTCCACGTTTTTGAAATTCGATAACATAAGTGTAGGCGATACAATTTCCTAAAACACCTTGCTTAATTACCAATTCTTTAAATTCTTTTATTTTTTGATGAAATACCTTAAATACTAAATCTGGTCTATCAATTACAGTTTCATATTTTTTTAAATGTTCAGTTATTTCTTTTCAGTTTGGATTACATGTCATTGTTATAAATAAGTCAGGTTTTCCGTAACGATTTACTATACTCATTGAGTCAATGTAATTTTGTTTTAGGAATCTTGAACTTCCAACAAAATTTGATGGCAAAATAAACATTTTTCCAATTTTTATATTTTCAGATTCTTTTTTCTTGTGTAAATAATCCATTACGCCTTTATAATAATCGCTTCTTAAAATATCTTGGTTTTTCTTTACAAAATATAATCTTGATTGTTCAACTTTTACAAATGCATCAATTGTAAACTGTTGAGAAACTTTTCCCATATTAAGGTATGGATTAAATCCATTTCTCATAGAAAGTCTGTAATTATAAAATTGCAAACATGAAATATTGTTTTTCTTATATTTGCATTTCATATTAGGCATCCATCCATATCCTCCATTTGGATAAATAAGTGGGTATGTCATTGGATCAGTGTGTTTACTTATTAAAGGAATACTAATTGGATTGTCATATTTTGAATATATAACTATATCCCGCTCTGAAGTAGGCAGTCCATTTTTTCCTACAAATACCATTGCAACTTCATTACAAGTAGCTTCATTATTTATATATTTTTATCTAATTTTTCTTCTAATATTCTAATTTTTCTTTTTCTACCTCATACATCATTTTATAAGCTTTAGCATAAGGATTAACATTTCTAATTAAGCTATCTAATTTACTTGACAATTCTAATTTTGTATCTAAATTATTTTTAAAACTTTTTCTTTCAGCTGCAGCTAATTCATTATCTAGAACATACAATTGCCCATATTTTCGAGCTTCATTTTCATTTAAGATTCAGATAACTTATCAAAATTAGCTCCAAAGCTTGCAAAAGCTAACGCATTATTATATAGCCGAATATTTTTGGGAAAATTAATACTATCTTCCGATATTCCTGTAGCTAATTGCTTTAATTCTTCCGGATAGGGAGGCATTTTCGGTAAGTCTACGTTTCCTTTGTGACAACAATTAGAAAATTCTTTACCTAGTGTATATTCAAAAACAAAAGTTTAGTATTACAATGTTTACAAGTTTCAGACATATAACCTAAATTGTTTTCAATAATTATTTTTTCATCAAAATCTACATTTGCTATTCGACCTATTATTTTGGATTTACTTACTAATTTTACATTTTGTTCATTTTTAATTAAAATACGTTTATTTAATTCTTTATAATTTATACCTTTTTTGGTATTAATTGGTTTATCATATACGTTAAAAAATTTTCCTTCATCAATTTTTAATTTTTTAAGCAATATGATTGGTATTTCCATGTCTTTGTCATTTTCATACATATGCGTCTCATTTTTTCTACTTTCGTTTAATATTTTTCATTTAACTTTTTCTTTCAGCTGCAGCTAATTCATTATCTAGAACATACAATTGCCCATATTTTCGAGCTTCATTTTCATTTAAGATTCAGATAACTTATCAAAATTAGCTCCAAAGCTTGCAAAAGCTAACGCATTATTATATAGCCGAATATTTTTGGAAAATTAATACTATCTTCCGATATTCCTGTAGCTAATTGCTTTAATTCTTCCGGATAGGGAGGCATTTTCGGTAAGTCTACGTTTCCTTTGTGACAACAATTAGAAAATTCTTTACCTAGTGTATATTCAAAAACAAAATGTTTAGTATTACAATGTTTACAAGTTTCAGACATATAACCTAAATTGTTTTCAATAATTATTTTTTCATCAAAATCTACATTTGCTATTCGACCTATTATTTTGGATTTACTTACTAATTTTACATTTTGTTCATTTTTAATTAAAATACGTTTATTTAATTCTTTATAATTTATACCTTTTTTGGTATTAATTGGTTTATCATATACGTTAAAAAATTTTCCTTCATCAATTTTTAATTTTTTAAGCAATATGATTGGTATTTCCATGTCTTTGTCATTTTTCATACATATGCGTCTTTTTAAATTTTTTTGTAAATGGTTTTATACTAATTTATCGATATCATTTTTTCTACTTTCGTTTAATATTTTTTCATTTAATTTTTTCTTTTCATTTTTTTTACATTGATCAGTATTTTCATTATAATAAATATGTTGTTTTTGTAATGCTTCTTTTTCTCGTTCATTTTTTATTTCGTCACTATTTATTTTTTGTCTTTTCATCATGGTTTGCTGTTTTTTCTTTATTTTTTTTTCTTCTATTTTGCCGTCATTACTATTTTTACTTTTTAAATAAGCTTCTTTTTTTCGTAATGCTTCTTTTTCTCGTTCATTTTTTATTTCGTCACCATTCATTTTTTGTCTTTTCATCATGGTTTGCTGTTTCCTCTTTATTTTTTTTCTTCTATTTTGCCGTCGTTGTTATTTTTATTATTTACATAAGCTTCTTTTTTCGTAATGCTTCTTTTTCTTGTTCATTTTTTATTTCGTCACTATTTATTTTTGTCTTTTCATCATGGTTTGCTGTTTTCTCTTTATTTTTTTTCTTCTATTTTGCCGTCATTATTATCTTTACTCCTCATATAAGCTTCTTTTTTATGCAACGCTTCTTTTTCTCGTTCATTTTTTATATCGATACAGCTAATTGTTTGCCTTTTTATCATAGTTTGCTGTTTTATTTTTAGCTGTTTTATTTCTATATCATTAAATTGTTTATTTTTATTTTTTTGATAAAATGAACTATAAGTTGGTATTTCATAGTCTATTTCCATTGGGGTAATAGAATCAACGGAAATGATTTTTTCTTTATTATATAAATTCATTATTGTTTGTTGTTCAGAATTAAATTTCTGTTGAAAATTTTATTCTATTATTTTTATTTCTGCTGCATTGAAATTCAATTTTTTTTTCATCAATACAACAAATATGAATCATGTATCTTTTGATTGGTATTGTTGAAATATTATAGTTTATATTTTGTAAAATTGGAAACATCGTAATACTACGTGTTTCGTATATTTTTAGTAAATGTGAACGCATTTGGGAAATATCATAGTTTAAACTGCATGGGCATAAATTAAATACAATAGAGACAGCAAAAGCTATCGCGAAAATTCCACAATCATAACTATTGGTTTGAAATTGCACTGTTTCAAAAACAATTTTTAATTGTTGACTATCTGGAAATAATCTATTGATGTATACTTTATGTTCATTTTGCAAATATTTAGCATTTAAACTATCATAAATGTGTATTGTTCTATTATTGTAATACATACAAATCCAATGACCTTTTTCATATTTTCCAGAAAATAACAATTGAATGTATTCATTATTAATTTGAACTGACTTAATATTATATTGTTTTTGAACTAAAAGAGTTGTTTGCATATTGAATGGTGTACATGATTTAAGGATGTTATTAAATTCTAATATGTGTTCATCATTTAACATAGAAGCATCGTCGCTATATGGTTCAATCGTTTTTACAACTAATATTTTTATTTCCGTCAAACCCATTATAAAAATGGTTTATTTTACAAAATGATTCACAATTATAAAAATAATATTAATAATTTGTTTCAATTGTTTAATAATAATTATAATTTTTTTTATTTTTCTAAACGATTATTTTAAATTTTTTATTAATATTTTTTTGTAAAGCTGAAAAAAATAAAATATAAATTATTAGAAAACAATGTTTATAAGAAAGTAGCTTCAATGTAATGAATGAAATATAGTTAATATAAATTTAATATTTTATAAATACTAATATTATACATACCCTAGTGGAAATACATTTTCGATGAAAATGCTCCAAAGTATGCTAAAAGTGGGCCAACCTGCGCCAAAAGTGGGCCGATGTTTACCAACATTGAAATATTTGGAACATTTTTCCAGTTTTGGCAAACTTTAGCCCACTTTTGGCCAATTTAGGAACATTTTGTATTGATTATGGAATAAATTTTTCAACCAGTAAAAAATTGTTTTTCACATGCAATTTCTTAAATTATGGCGCACTTAATTGCGTTGATAATATTTAATATTGCAATAATAATATGTTGTAAATAATATGTTGTAAATAATATGTTGTAAATAATATGTTGTAAATAATATGTTGTAAATAATATGTTGTAAATAATATGTTGTAAATAATATGTTGTAATAATCTTTTCTGTAAATGGGCCAACATTTAAACAATCTGGGCCAACCTTTACACAAAGAGGGCCAAACTTTCCATCTAATGGGCCAATATTTGCACAAATTCTTTGCTAGTAGTTTGACACTCATAATTCCAATAAATGCAGCGCTGAATAAAAAAAAACAAAGGGCAGCATCATTCCAATGAATGCAGCGCTGAATAAAAATAACAAACGGCAGCAGCATTCCAATTAATATTATATCAATAAAATATTATATTCCTAATGGCATTCCATACGATTAAAGTCACAAGGTATATAATAAAATTATCTAATTTTCATTTTAAATTATTATTGTTTGAAATATATTAAGTCTTTTTGTATTTCAGTATCCTGATTAGCTTATTAAGACTATCGAAATAATCAAAAATGCAGTAGTATTTCTTAATGATTAAGTTAAAAGGTATAGTTTTGACTTTGTCAATTTATTTATAATTAATAATAAAAATGTTTTTGTTACAGATATAACATATATAATATCAATAATATGTGACAATATGCATATTGGATATAAATCTTCCAAATGGCATTTTAAAAACAGTAATATTTATTTAAATATTTTATCTAATGTTTAATTAATTATACATTTAATATTTAATGATATAATTTAATTTTTCTGTTAAAGATGATTTCGATGAATACTTGCTGAATTTATAAATTATATAAACAATAAAAACGATATATTGAAAAAAATATATCTTATGAAATATACAAGTGAATAAAGTACAATTGTAACATAATAATTGTAATTTAATTTAATAACATAATAATTGTAATTTGAAATTTTTGCAAAAATAAGTTTGTAAAATAAACAATAAAAATTAATTTGATTTATTGTATGTTCCAGTGTTGAAATTTTATTAATTTTAATTACGCAATCAAATGTTATTTTACTTATTGTTATTAAGATAATTTTCTGGTAATAATATCGACATAGCAGTTGATATCTATTTGTTTAAAAAAACTATAAGGCCCAAAAATGTAAGGTCCAAATTTATAAGGCCCAAAAATGTAAGGCCCAAAATTTATGAGGACAAAAATGTAAGACTCAAAATGTAAGGCTCAAAATGTAAGGCCTAAAATTGTAAAGTCCAATTAAAATAAAATTTAAAATAAAACCGGCTGTGAAGGCTTGTGGCCTTCATAATGTTGTCCTCGGGATTGATACGCGGCGAATTGTCGTGCCTTTTCGAGCGAGCAACTTGGAGTTCTTAGAGTCGTTAGACGTTAGCTCAGCAAGACCGACAAAATTCAATATTAATTGAAAAACTATTCTGTATAAGAGAAAGCTTTATCAAATCGTTGAACGTACACAGATATTTAAGTGTTCATAAAGAATTATCTAATTAGTATGCGAGTATATAGGGAAGTTACTTATATGTAGGCATAAGATGTAAATACCATACACGGTGAAAAAGGTTCTAATGAAGATACAATATATGTTATTGAGTAATCGAAAAACAGACTTATGGTATCGAGTATTAGTGAAGCCCACGAGTCGCTAGCGCCAATCATTTTATCGCACGAGTGAAAAATGGATGCACGTGCGAAATATTTATTACACACATTAATAAAATTTTGTTGAATTTCGGCCCCAAAACTCTTTATACTTTTCCGATGGAATTTAATGTACTGAAGCTGACCGCAGAATTGCTCTATCACGTCAGGTTTTCGAAATATCTTAATCCAAAAGTATAAAAAATTACTGTTTTGAAATTATTTACTGTCAATTATTATTTATTGTCAATTTTCAAAAACTTTTCGCATTTGTTATAATAATATGTACCAGTCGGCTTTTTGTCGCATATTAATATATTTAAGTCATAAAATTTTAACGTTATATCTCAATTAAAATAAAAGATATTTGGACAAACTCAACGGTATATTAAATTAAGACTTATTATAGTTTAAGATGTCATAAACAATTTTTCTAGAAAAAAATATAACCTTAAATAAAAACTGTTTTTACGCTTTAGGGTTAGGATATCTCATAAACCTGATGTTTCAAAATCCTTCAAAAAAGTATAACAACTCTAGCAAAAAAATGAAAAATAAAAAAATATGTTAAAAGCAGTGTCACTGCAGTGTGATGATAACATTTTATCTATTTTTGGACACATTTTCGTTTGCTTACTTTTTCACATTTTTATTTTTCTGTTTCTTACAGCGTACTTACGATTTATTGACTTTTATTAATATTTTTTCAGTATTCAAATTTTCACCTAACATAAGTTTCTTTATTAGTTTTCCCAGACTTTATGAATTCGTAATAAAAGAAGAAAAATTAATTAAAGTTACATGATACTATATTAACTTCATGGTAAACGCATAATAATATGGAGCGGTATATTTTTTCATCATTTTCTTTTCATTTTGGTACGCTTCGTTGTAATTTTGTTTTTAACCTTTTAAGGACAGGACTGGTCGATATATCGACCACTTTGGTATCATATTATTTTGGAATTTTTTCGAGGGTAATATTATATGTTAAATACAGGAAACATAGTGTTATCATTCTAAAAAGTATATTTGACATTGAAATAGTGATTTCAAGGTCAAATTTTTTATTCGGTATTTCGACTTGAAAATTGGTATACCAACATGCTTTGAATATGAAACAAATAGTGTTGAATTTGATGAAACACATTTTCATAGTGATTAATTGAACTATTTATTATTATTAGTTAATTTTTGGCAGATCAACACATAGTTATTTTTTCTTGCGAAAGATTTTTTATTGATAATATTCTTATTATTTCATGATTCTCATTTACTAAGTTGTCTAAAAAATACAAACAATTAGTTTTGATAAAATGGCTGATATTGAAATTTGGAGTAATGACGAGTGTGAACCTGAAATACAAGATTTGGAGAATGAGGAAATTCATGAAGTTGATTTGGTAGAAAATGATTATGATGAGACTCAAATTTTTGAAAACGCATATTTTTATCCATGAATAAAAGATTTTCAAGGTACTTCTAAAATAAATCCTAACATTTCTATATCGGGGAATAAAGCAATCAATTACTTAAAATACTTTTTTGATTATCCTCCGATTGAAAGAATTATAGGTGAGACGAATCGCTATGAAAGTCAGAATCATGAAGATCGGCAATCCGATCAGAAAACTTGGTCTCCCCTTACAAAAGATGAATTTGAATGTTTTCTTGGCCTTTCAATTCTAATGGGCCATATTCGAAAAGGTGACTTAATTGAAAGACTATTGGTCTAACAATCCGCTTTATACTCCAATTTTCGGTCAAATAATGTCTCGTGCTAGGTTTCTTGCAATCTTACGCCATTTACATTTACATTTACAAAAATGTGCTTTTATCAAGAAAAAAATTAAAAATACTAATTGAAGTGTTACTCACTTTTTAAAAATTCGAAAACTGCATAAATTTTATTTTTTTACTAAAAGAAGTTTTCTGTAACTCATATATAAATAAATAGAATATATTCTACCTCAAAATATCGATCTAACAAAATTTTTTTTATTTCTGTGCCTTATAAATACTCTGAGTTAAAGACTTTTGTAGCCAACGTGGTCGGTGCGCCCCTCGAGTTAAAAAGAGGCGTTTTTGCTTGGCACATCAAAAATACCTTTACGATTGATGTATAACCGAAGGCCACTTTATGTTTATTCTATTTATTCGCGTTTTGAACCGTGCTTTAGGTGATACCGCAATCTTATGTATTATACCTATATACCGACATACATGATTTTTCGTATTACGCAATCAATGTTTGTTTAAACGCAATGGTACGAACGTATCTACATACTATAAAATCTATAGATTGTTGGTAGGTTGGCCAAAGTTCAAAATTATACGCTTACATTGAATAAAATGAATAATCGTACTGTAGGTAGTACGGCTTCCCTTTAAGTTATAGAACGCAATTAGAAAAATTATAATAAATTAATATCAATATAATACAACGAATAAATATCTATATGTTCGCGCTGGTGCGCATACCTCTCATTTCTCTCTAAAAACAAATAGAGTAAACTCAAAGTAACATCAAGGAAAAAGATTACAAAAAAAAATCTACCAAAAAAAAGTACTTAGTATTCACAACTTGTATTAAACTATGTGTTTTGTATATTATATACAATTAAATTTGTACATTGTATTAAATAGTTAGTTTTTGTAACCAATGTACTGTTATTAATAACTATTAATTTGTTATATTATTTATAAAATTTGAAAAATATAAAGTTCAATTGTTGTAAAAATTATTTGATACATTTTTATTTCAATTTCTGACAATCTTGACCTATTAAAAATTACTTTATTTAAACAAATTTAATTTCAGGTTATTTATGCTGTTTAAAAAGAAAAGGTTTTGAAAATATCATAAGCTCATATTTTTTAGTGCTATTCAAGGTCAAGTTAACGAGGAAAAAAATTTTCAAAGCTGTGCTTTGCAAAAGAAATTTTGGTTTTTTCTAATAGCAAATTTTAAAAGTTTTGGAGATTTGTTCATATACCGTTAGTTCAATTATTTAAAATAATGAAGATACCTCGGAAATCGCTCACCATCCTTTAGTGAAAATAAAACCAATAAAATAGACTATGTACAAAGTAGATTCTTAACAGCTCTTATTCCAGGCAAAAATTTGTGCATAGATTAAAGCCTAGTATTATGGAAAGGCAGGCTTCGATTCAAGTAGTATATTGCTTTGAAAAGAAATCGGTTAGGCATCAAACTTTTTGAATTAGTCGACTGTAAGACTGGATTCATTTTGGGTCTTATTGTCTACACTGGCGCTAATACTGATTATCAGAAGTTTGATTTGGGTGTTACTGGGGATATTGTCGCTCATTTCTTACAACCTTATTTTTACAAGGGTCACGTCATATACATAGATATCTGGTATACATCTCCCATATTGGCAGAATTTTTGCATGATCGCGACACAGAAATGTGTGGCACGGTAAGAACAAATAGAAAAGGAATGCCAAAATTAGAAAATAAATTAGAGCGAGGTGAAGTTCAAGTTGCTCATAATAATTTGTGGATGACAATCAGGTGGCATGACAAGCGTATTGAATGCTTACAACTGTGCACGAACCTGAGTTCTGTACCACTGGCAAAAAACAATATCAAACCAATGAGGATATTATAAAACCACGATGCATCCGTGAATACAACCAAAATATGGGTGGTGTTGACAATGTAGATAGACAATTGTCTATAACCGAAACAGTTAGAAAAACAATGAAGTGGTATCACAACTTATTTTTCCATCTTGTTGATCTAAGTTTATCTAATGCTCATTCTTCATATAAAATGAAAATGAAGGACCAATGCCCTTTCCTTCATTCCGAATATCGGTTGTTAGATCATTATTGAAATTGGATAATACTAATGATAGCATTTCTTGTCTTGTTAGCCTTCCTACTCAATTAATTGGTCGTCATTTTCCAAGGTTTGCTACAAGTCGAATGTGTCACTTGTGTGCTTTACGTAAAATTACTAGTGGAACAAAATACGTGTGCTCTGATTGTGATGTCCCTTTATGCCTAGCTCCATGTTTTGAAGAATATCACACAAAAGAGACATTATCATAAAGTCGAATATTTAGAGGTGAGAGGCAAGGGGACTCACGGAAATTAAGCACCCCAACCTGAGAGGCAAGGGGACTCAAACGGAAATCAAACACCCCGAAGGGATCAAATTATCGCCACATTCGCGCTGTTGATTCTGGGTTATGCTAAGAGCGAAAACTAATATATTTTTTCATAATACATCAGTGATAAAAATGCATGTAATGCATATCATTTTTAGATATCATTTTTGGACTAAACTATGACAAGTAATGAAGTTGACCTTCAAATACAATTTTCAAGGTCAAGGATGTCTCCTGAACATTTTTTGATATTTTTTTTTTGTATTCAGCGCATCCAAATACGTCTAAAAGCACTCTTAACTCGCCAAATTAAATTTTTAAAATTGGACTTTACGTTCCATACGGGACTGGTCGATATAAAGTTAATAATTAACTGTAAGTTCAATAAAAGATTTATTAAAAACTACGGTTATAATTTACTATGCCGAGGTGGGCGTCAGTCGCGTTGCTTCGCGACAATTACCGATAACTCGCGGGTTATCGCAGTAGAAAATATTAGATATGCAATACAATCGCCGGTCCGATACGTGGCTAGATTACGGGTATGCCCGGATACGCTGTAGGGGAGGAAGGGGAAGGACAGGAAGGAAAAGGGAAACCCGCACACACGATGTACGGTACACAGCGGTACCGTCAGCAGAGAAAGGTACCTAATCCACCAACCTTTTCGGGATTCTCTGGGACGCTTGGTCGGGAAGGTGTTCCTCTCTTTCTCTGTCTCTCTCTCTCTCTCTCGGTGAGTACAAGTCAGCTTGTTTTTTTGCTCCGTTTTTTGCATAAGCTTGTCGCTCACACAACTGCCTCGAGTTTGTTTCAGTGAACGTGAAAGGACGCTCACCGACTGCATCGTCTATTTTTATAAATAGTCTTGCTTTGCTGCAGCCGGCCGTCCAATAATCTTTAATTTTGCATAATATTAATTTTGGAGGTTAACTACGAGAGTGCTCTCGACCTGAAACTGCTTTCGCACTGTATTCGCACTACTATTTGTGACCTTCACCGGCGGACGTCGATTGGCAGTAATGGCATCAGCGCGCGGCTGCTTTGTGTGTGGCGGACGTCTTACGAGGAAAGATTATACCGAGGTTTGTCCGGTGTGTAATAAGGTTACACACTCTCACTGTTTTCCGTCGGGCTCTTCCGAGCGCCGCTGTTGCGCGATGGCAAAAGCTAAGGCGTTAGTCGTGGCTCCCACTGACGTGAGGACGCCACCGCCTGGGTTGCCACGACAAGTTAAGGAGATCTGCGCTACCGAGCCGTCTGCCACGCCCATACCGACTCCTTCCAGTGCCAAGCGCGTAGCCTCGCCTCCGTCGACATCATCGTCGCAGGTTGCTATGCAACCTCGCGGCGCCACGCCCACTGAGTGCCACTCCGGCCTACCCGCGCAGTCGACCGGTGCCGAAGATATGGCCGCGTTCCTTACTGAATTTACGAGCCGCTTAGAATCAAAATTAGAAAATTCAGTCTCGCGCATCGAGTCATCGGTTCAGGGGTTGGCTAACGAGATTCGGGAACTTAATTCCCGGGTTTCAGTATTGGAGGCTGAGACCGATGAAAAGTTTACGGGAACTGTCATTCGCGGTCAAATCAACGAGATTAAGAATATTTGCTTGGGGAATGCCGCGATGCCGCGGTAAACGATACCTGCGAAATACTGTTGCTCGGTATTCCGGTTAATTTGGAAATTTCGGAGGGAGAGGCCGTTAAAAAGGTACTGTCAGTTATTAAACTTCCACGGGCTAACTCACACATCATTGACACCAGACCTTGGCTCGCCCGAAATGGACCTAACAATCAGATCGAGCACGCGACAACATCGTCAACCATCGCTTCAAATAGAGACAACGCTAGTAACGGTATCGTGGTAAGCTTTTCCTCTCCCTCTATTAGGGATCTCATCCTTGAGCGAGCGCGTCCTTTAAAAGACTCGCTCTTCGGTGCAGGTGGTACGAGCGCAATATTTTTACGCGCGTTATGGCCTAAGCAACTGCACGTTTTACTATCTAAGGCTATTCGTCGCTCTTCTGACTTGGGTTATGCGAGGCCTATAGTCAGGAATCTTAATGTATATATGCGTAAAACCAAGGGAGAGCAGCTTCTTCCCATATATTCAGAATCGGACATCCTTAGTCTCTCGTCCTCTAATTCCACCTCGTCGAAATGAGGGTCGGATGGCCAGGCACCATCTCTCACTAACACTACATTCTCGATCTTTCATGTTAACATCAACCGACTAAAAACTCATTTTTCATCCGTTGAATCATTAATTGCACCTTCAAATCACGATATCATTTTCTTTTCCGAAACTTTTCTTAAGGACTACACACTATATAGATTGGATCGAGTTGGTAAAGGGGGGGGGGGGGTGTTGCGGCTTACATTAGGAGTAATCTTAACCGCAAGTTAGTCGCTCACTCGGACCCTGTTTTTTCCAACTCTCCAGAGTATATGATTTTTCAAATTTACGGTTGCTCCAGTTCGTTACTCTTTTATGTGGTTTACCGGAGGCCCACAGCGGCTTACCCATTCGAATTTTTTAACTCACAAGGAGAGGTCACACCCTCTGGAAAACGGATCCTTATCAAACTCTAGGATATAATTTCTACTATAAAATCATGCAGAAAGCCGGAGTTTTAGCGTCCAATGGCCATTTTTACGATAGATATAAGCAAATAATGAAAAATCTCGCCGAAAAAACCGTTGAGTTTGAATGCTTATAACTCAGAAACAATTAAACATGTACGTATAAACTAAATTTTGAAAGAAAGCTGAGATCGAGTAGATACGTTTTAAAAAAAAGGAAGCTCAAATATTTTAATATGGTCAAAAGTTATGGGACAAATAAGAATTAGACGAAATTTTGGGCTAAAAAAATCATTAAATTGTAGCTTTCAATTTTCGATAAAATTTTGGCTAATTCTTATTTCTCCCATAACTTTTGACCATATTAAAATATTTGAGCTTCCTTTTTTTTAAAACGTATCTACTTGATCTCAGCTTTCTTTCAAAATTTAGTTTATACGTACATCTTTAATTGTTTCTGAGTTATAAGCATTCAAACTCAATGGTTTTTTCGGCGAGATTTTTCATTATTTGCTTATATTTATCGTAAAAATGGGCATTGGGCACTAAAACTCCGGCTTTCTACATGATTTTATAGTAGAAATTATATCCTAGAGTTTGGTAAGGATCCGTTTTCCAGAGGGTGTGACCTCTCCTTGTCAGTATCAAAGTTCTTACATACATGCGATCAAGTGGTAATCACTGGAGACTTTAACATCAATATGGGCAAAAAGGATAGGTCGTCCGCCATGTTGGAGTCCTACTTGGAGTCATTAGACCTCTCTCTAATTGAATTCGATCCTACTCATCATACTCACGCAGCTAATATTTCATCCCACATATGGCTCGATTTATTTATTGTTCGAAATCCTCCGCCAGTTTTCAAGTATACGAAATCACTCGTGCCCTTTGCAGCAGGGCATTACTCCATTATTCTTGAACTAGAGTTTAGTAAACCTTTGTCGAAATCAAAAAGGTTCTGGTCGCGCAACCTCGCGTTGATTGATCTGTCGGAGGCGGCTGCACTGTTTTCGAATACTTTTGATCGAGCTTCATCTCATCTTAACACCACTATTATGTCATCTTACCGATCATCTACTCAATTGTCGCATACCTCGCCTGGCCTTATCTTTCCTTATTTTTCTCCTTCAATCTCTCCGTTTCAGTCTAATTTGCTGTCACCCTCTTCGTCGCCCATCATTATCAATGACCTCCTCTCCAATCTTGTCACTTCCATTCTATTTACATTTGACTCCCTAGCACCATCAAAGCTCACTACCATTAAAAGCTCTAATAAATCATGGATCACTCCACTCATTAGGCAAAACATTAAGGCTCGTAACATGGCCTATAAGAGATACTTGACCACGGGCCTGAGCTCTGACTACCACATTTACAAGGACCTTCGTAGTCTGGTCAAAAACTCTCTAGACTCGAGTAAATTTACTTTTTATAATCACAAAATCAAGTCTGCAGCGAATTCCTCGGGTCTGTCTTCCATATCATATTCACCCTCTCGTTTCACTTTGGCTCATCTTCAGTTACTCATCGCATCTCAGGACTTTTTACCCTCTAATTATCCTTCAACTTCCTACAGTTTCGCTCCTGTCACTCATAAGGTACTTTCCACCATCTCCAGGGCTTCCTCGAAAGCCATAGGCTACGACGGGATCTCTGTTCCCATGCTAAAATGCTTGGCACCTCAGATAGCACCTCACCTGGCTGATCTATTTAATTCTTCTCTTTCAACAAGTTCCTTCCCGGAGCCCTGTACTAAATCCTTACTTTTTCCAGTGGCTAAGTCGAACAGGGTGATCTCGCCGTCTGATACCAGGCCCATTGCTAAGCTCTGCGAAATCTCCAAAATTTTAGAGAAACTAGTTCATGAACAATTTACTGATTATATTAATTCAAATAACTTAATTATTGAGAGACAAGCGGGCTTTCGTCGGGGGCACAGTACTCAGACGGCACTAATTGGTGTATTGGATGATGTTAGGAGAGCGATTGACAAGCGTATGATTACCGTTCTCATCCTGTTCGACTTTTCCAAGGCGTTCGATTCGGTGCCGCATCATATTATGCTCCGTAAACTGCGTTCTTTGGGGTGCTCGGACATGGTTTTGACCTGGTTCTATCACTACCTTGTAGGCCGTTCTCAGGCAGTGATGGATGAACTAGGAAATACCTCGGCCTGGCTTGACACATCCAGGGGGTTCCACATGGCAGTGTCCTGGGCCCTCTTTTGTTTTCAATTTTTATTAATGACTTGCCGAGCGTTTTAAAGCATTCTAACCACATGATTTTCGCGGATGACACCCAGATCCATCACTCTTTTTATCCGGCGGATCTCACTCAGGGAGTCCAGAGAATTTCAGAGGATGCCAAAGCGGTAGATAAATGGGCGAGATCAAATGGGCTAAGCCTGAACGCGAAAAAGACGAAAGTCATGATCTTGGGGAGTCAAGCTTATACTTCGCGTATTCATCTAGATTCTGCTCCGAGGGTTAGAATTGGAGACAACATACTAAATTATGAATTGCAAGTCAAATCGTTGGACATTTAGATTACTCCTACCCTGGATTGGTCTCGTCAGGTTCCGTCAATTTCACAGCGCGTTCATGGAGTCCTTCACTCCTTGAGACTTCACGCTTATTCTCCCACACTTTGACTATGCATGCGCCGTCTTTCATGACTTAGATGCGACTAAGAATCTGAGACTCCATCGTCTCTTGAATGCTTGTGTTCGCTTTGTGTGGAGGAACATATCCTGGCGTGAGCACGTGATGCCATACCATCTCAAGCTGGGATGGCTGTCGGTTGAGCTCAGGAGATCCCTTTTCATTGGCTGTAGCGCATATAATATCATTTCTCACAATTCCCCGTCCTACATTGCACGCCATTTCATCGCACGTGATTCCTCATTTTTATCCCGCTCATCCTCTCGCCACTCTCCCTTGTCCCTTTTCTATCTCCCTCCCAGAACAGAAGCCCTAAATAACTCCTTCCAAATCACTGCCTCTCGTCTCATTAATCATCTACCTTTCACTAATTTCGATCCGCTCCTCTTCACTCCCTTTAAATCTTCCCTACTGTCCTACCTCACTGAGCTTGACCGACAAGCCTGGGATTCGAGAGTATCAATTGAAGGTATAGTGTGCCCTCCCTTGCCCGACTTATAAAATAATATGTAGTATTCTCATTTCTAGTTATTCTCTTGTATTATCTATTTTTTGTATTGCGCCGACGTCTCCGTGTATTTTATTTTATTTTAATGTAATTTTGAACAATCGCCAGTATTTAATTGGATTTTATATGCGCTTAGATTTTATTGTCTTTATTTTATTGTTTTATTTCACTGTTTTATTTTATTGTTATGTTAAATTATTTTGTATTTGCGAGTTAAATATTTATTTATTGTTACATTGTTATTTTACTACTTTTATTCTTTTTTGTATTTTTAACTACTTTTATTTATATTTTATAATTTGTACCTGCGATTTGTTTCAGCTACAGTGTATACGGGGTTTTCCCCAAATTACCCAATAAAGAATTCAATCAATCAATCAATCTCTCTGGTGAGTTGGCTTGACGTGCCTTGTATTGCTCCTGCTTTATCTAACGACGAGGAGTTATTTACATGCTGTTGTGTGAGTTTTACTGTTACAGATAAATCTTGGTTCCTGCTGGCTCTTCGATATCTGAGCATAAACAGCATGGCTTTACTATAATCAGCCAGGGAGTCATTTAAAAATTGAGAAAATTTTTGAGGTTATCTCGCAACGTGGCTTTCGACCGTCTTCTCGATCAGCGGCATCCTGTGTCAACCAGTCACAGCGCTCCTTGTATACAAGCTTAATATCGTGAGTACCAACCTTAGATCTTCTAGATAAATTCGCAGTACTAACTTAAATCTTCTATATTAAACAATCTCCGTATTGCCAGCCTGAATTGTTTAACTTGAGATCAAGTATCAACTAAATTTTCGTTTCATTTTTCTTATAACATTCTCTATACCTACAACTTTAATGAACAAGTTTAATGTACTTATTTACTTATTTATTTATTTATTACATAAACCTTGCTGCTTAAAAAGGAGAGAGTATTTGTCTATAGATCTAAAATTAAACAATTTAAAAATTAGATGGAGCCACCATTAAGTTTTTAAACTTTTGTTTTGTTATTCGTATATTATTAAGTTTATTGCGCTAATTTCTAAATTTTACTAAATTTTGTCAGCTTCTATTAGTTTATTTATGTGAACTGATGTAACATGCGCTTTTTAATTTTGTGACGACTTTACTGTGTTATTACTATAATATTGCTGTTTTGGCACGGCGGATCGTACTAATGTTTAGATGCATAGAAATTTCAAATCAAAAGTTGTGAAGTGCTCTCGTTGTGCTAGACATATAGTTAGTTTACTTAAAGTCTGTTCTGAATGTGGTAAAGTTTTTCACCCGGGGTGTTCCGTCTATTTTTTGCGTAATAAACCATTAGATTTATGTTATAACTATAACTTAAGTGATGCTATTGACCAGACGACGTATTTTAAAAGTTTAAAAGTTTAAAAGTTTAAATTCAAAAACTTTAGCTTTAACGTCATCTTCGGCTAGACACTCGTTAATTGACTCTGCGCGAGACATTAGTATAATTTTGCCCGAAAATCCACCTGTTTATTCTACTGTCCACAGTACTGACAAAAATCTTATTGATATGGACTTACCGCCAGGTTGGGATACTGTGAATCACTTGCAACAGCTAGCTTACGTATACAGCGACTTAACTAGAATGGGTCGTGAGAGTACAAATTCAATAAATGACCGTTTGGATGGCATTACTGACAGGCTTGATACCCATAACGACCGCATAACGGCGATTGAATCGGAGAATGCTGCGTTACGGGCTGAAAATGCACAATTGAAGGATCTCTTTATTAGGGCGGCCCCTAATATTCAGATTAAAGTTACTGGCATTCCTTTAACCTGCACTCTTTCTCTCGAGGATTTGTCTAAATGGATTTTATGTTTATTGAAACTTGATCACCTTTGCTCAGACATATTAGAAACTCGCGCGTTTATGTCGGGATCGGCCTCAAGTTCATCTCAATCAGGCCCAATAGTATCGAAAAGTTTTATTATTTGATTTAAGAATAGCGAAGTACGAAATTTTATATTGGAGGTAAAGCGAAAATTTGGCGACATTAAATATGGCAGCCTTCTGAGTGAGGTTGGTAACGCCACCAACAAAATAATCAACATGTACGAAATGTTGCCTCCTGCAGTTCATGAATTGCGCTTACTTGTGAAAGTGAAACTTGAGCCGCTTAAATATAAATATATATGGACTCGAGACAGCAAAATTTACGTTAGGAAGGACGACAGTTCAGAGAGGATTCTCATTGCAACTGAAGCTGATCTCTCGAAGCGTCTGTGACTGTCCTCCACAATAAATACGAACTCAAAGGTTATTCAGTCTGCTATTAGGGTTGTAAATCAAAATTCCATCTCATCCATTCGTGTAGCACAAGATAATGTAAATTCCCTAATAGATCATCTATCTGAGATTCAACTGTTTTTACAATCATACAATGTTGATGTTCTTTCTATTTCTGAATCTTGGCTAACCCCGAATTGTTCTACTTCTATGTTTAATATAAATGGTTACGTTTTGGCGCGAAACGATCGAGGCTTAACATCAACCACGGGAAAGCGTGATTACATGCAAGGTGGCGGTGTTGCGTACTATATTCGTAGTAACATAAATTTTCGGATTTTGGATGCACCTCAAATTCATAATGTCAACGATACTGAATACTTATTATTAGAATTAATTGCGAACAATAATAAATTACTGTTTGCTTCGGTTTATCGGCGACCTAAGGGTCACGTGTTATCTAAATTTTTTAATACTCTTGATGATTGTTCTCATCTGTACAATAACGTCATTATAGCTGGGGATCTTAATTCAAACCTGTTAGTAGACGATTATTACAGTTCCCACATTAAGAACTTAATTAAAGAATCATCCTTATATTTGGTTCCATTAATTGCCACTCATCATCGTGATAATTCGGACACTTGGAATGATATTATCTTAGTGGATTCGATTGAAAAAATTATAACCATGAAGCAGTCCGAAAGTCCTTTTATAAATGGTCATGACTTTCTATACATTGATTACCGTCTACCATCGTTATCCACAGAGCGCAGATCATATCGGTATAGAGACTTTAAAAACTTTGTTCCATTCGAATTTTCTGCTACACTAAAAACTGAGTTGATATGCTTTGTAGTAATAGTCTAAACGAATTGTGGACAGTTAACTCATTTTTAAATGGCTTTCGTCATCCTCTTATTTCTGGTCTCGATAAACATGCGCCAATCGTTTCTCGGCTAGTACGAGCCTGTACTGCCCCTTGGATGACAAATATTCTGAAAGCTAAATGTCGGGAACGTGACCGTCTATATAAACGAGCTAAGCGACTAAACGACCGATCTTTGTTATTAGAATATAAGACTCTTAGGCGTAACATTAGGCGAGAAATCAAGCTTACTCGTGATGCTTATTATGAAAAACAAATGCTTGAAACCCCAGGGCAATCGCAATGTTGGCGAATTTTACGACAATTAGGCATCACTAAACCGACTGCAAACTCACCTTTAAAATATTTTTCAAACCAAGAATTGGCAATTTATTACTCCTCTGTAAATAAACGTCATCCTTGTTGTACTCTTGAACAACTATTTGGAATTATTAATTCTCCCTCAGTTTCTGTATATCCATCGTTTTCGTTGCAACCTATCTCCTCTGAACAGGTTATAAGTGCTCTAAAACTATGCCTATGCAAAGCCAAGAGTCGAAGTTTAGATGGCCTTTCTCTTCCGTACTTTAAAGATGTTTTTCCATTAATTGTGCCTGCTTTCGCAAAGTTATTCAACTTGTCAATAGAATGTAGAACATATCCTGAAGTTTGAAAGCGTGCTTTGATTATCCCTCTTAATAAAGTTACTACCCCATTATCACCTTCTGACACAAGACCATTGCAAATCTTGCGCATTTTGCGAAAGTATTCAACTATTTGATTACACGTCAAGTTACGGAGCATCTAGAAAGAAATAATATTTTGTCACCTGTACAATCTGGTTTTCGTAGCTCATATAGTACGCAGACTGCTCTTATTAAGGTTACCGATGACGTACGTGAAGCAATTGAGAAGGGTATGGTAACTTTCTTATTACTTTTCGATTTTAAGAAGGATTTTGACACAATTAACCATGTCAAACTTTTGAGTACTTTTAAAAATTTTAATTTTGATGAAAAATCGATTAGATGGTTTCATTTATATTTATCCAATAGATCTCAAGCTGTTATTGATGTAGACGGAGCCCCATCACAATTTATCGAAACATCATCTGGAGTTCCGCAAGGCTCTGCACCTGGACCTAAATTTTTTGTCATCTTTATTAATTCGATCGTAAATCAATTAATCCATGCCAAAAGCATGCTGTTTGCTGATGATTTACAATTATATTTACATTGTCATCCAGGCGATTGTGATGATCATATTAAGAAGTTGATCCAGGATGGTTTAAGAGTGGCTCAATGGGCAAATATTCATGGCCTTGACATACATTTTTCGAAAACCAAAGTTCTCATGTTAGGCTCTGTTCAGCAACTTAGATTTATTGACAAAAATGCCCTTCCTCCTGTTGTAATAGATGGTCATCAAATTGAGTGGGTTAGTTCGGCGCGAAATTTAGGTATTATTTTGGTCTCATATTTCAAAATATGAGGAAAAGGTTAATCACAACTTTCGTTTTGCCGCATTTTGACTATGCATGCACTGTGTATTGTGATTTACCAGACTATTTAAATACTAAATTGCAAAAAATGCTAAATATTTGTGTGCGATACATTTTTCATCTTTGTAGAGACGCCAGGCTTGACTGTTTTTACTCTAAATTAAATTGGTTTACAGTTTCTGAGCGCCGTAATTATTTTATTGGGATTTTGACGTTCCAGGTACTTACTACAGGTAAACCTGGTTACCTCTATGACCTTCTTCCGCCGCCTAATCAAGAGTTGCGTCATTCAGCGCGTTCTAAGCAGTCAAATTTCGAACGTCCTGCTGCACTCACAAATACTTATCAGAAATCCTTTACCATACAAGCAATGGATTTATGGGATTCGCTGCCAACAAATTTGCGAATGATTCCGAGCCTGCTTACTTTTAAGAATAAATTGCGAAGTCACCTAACTGGTTGTGATTTAGAATAATTCACCAGGGATGGTTACATTATACTACATTATATTAGATTAAATTAGTTTATAAAAGCGGTATTATTATTATTGTTGTTATTATTATTGTTATTATTATTTTCACAATTAGCATTTAAAAATTTGAGAATTTAAGAATTTATGAATTTAAGAATTTATTAAATTAATTTAACCTTGTTGGTGAGCTCCACTTATTCTGCCGATATGGCATTATATTTTGTTATATTTTGTCATATTTTACTCTTTGTTTATATATGTATAAATTTGTTAGCTAACTTACGGTTAGTTTTATTACTGCGTTATTTTTTGTACTCATAAATATGTAATATTGTTACTTGCCTTAAGAATTGAATTATCCTAGTCATCAATAAAGTCTATTCAATCAATCACTCTTCACTCACTCGTACTAGCTATACTAGCAGCTGGCGGAAATTCGGGTGTCGTCGTGTCGTGTCGATCGTCCGTAGAGTTCTGACTCTCGGCGTGCTCGAGAGCCGCGATCGTACCGCGCGCCTGCGCAGTACGTACTTGTACGCGGTACATCGATCTCGCATCGAGCGAGCGAGTCGATTACCGCTGTATTTAGGCTGTAGCGGTGCACATATGCTGTAAGTGTACGTTGACCTGGTGCTGTTTACGTCTCGGAGATGCTGTATACTTCTTCCCAGGTAACTATGAACTCGTTCTATATTATTTGTCGTCAACTAATTGGTACGGTGTGAGTTTCAGGCACGAAGCTCACCCGCCGCTGCATCGCTGCTCGGGGCCGAATCACCCCTCTCTCCTCGACGACGTCAACCTCGGTGACTGATATCCGCTCCGTCTACAGCTCCAGGTAAATACTTTGTAAAGTATACGTATTCGTTTATATACTGTTTAAAGAGGTCTTCTATACACGTTGTTTTCGTATAGCAACCTAACCTCATTCTGCTCTATACTGTTCCTTGAACAGCTGTAGTATTTACATACAGCTGTACATGTATTTCCTTTATCTTTGTCCCTTGGATACAGCTGTATATCCTTTTCCCTGTTCCTCATCCTCTTGCTGCGTACTTGTACTAATTATATTGATCTTTTACAGCTGCTTACTGGTTGGCGTTGGAGGTTCTCCAGCTTACTTCCTAAATACTGCCTCTTCGCCTTGACTGCTGTCCTGTGAGGCTACGGAGGGTCCTCGAAGCCTCCTGGTTATCGCCTCCCTTAGTATATCCTCCCTGCAGTGTCAGACCCGGAGGAGCCCACCTGATGTCATCTGAGCTCGCCCATGGCCCTCAACGCCAGGACCACCTTAGTGTTAACTTGTGCCGCGCTTGGGATTGGGATATTAGACTGTGAGGGTAGGTATGACTTAGTTAATGTGCGGGTAGGTAGCTAGGCTCAATATATATATGTGTAAGTAAGTTTATCTAGGGACTCGTATAGCTTGTACGGGTAGGTAGGTGTTCGCCAGGGGCTCGGTATTTGCCACTTTGACATATGCAAAGCACATTGTCACAGCACAAACATTGCGTAAAAAAGTCGAATTTCAACGTCAAAATCCCCGTCCTTAAAAGGTTAAATAATGTTTTAATCAAAATGAATATTGTAAAAAAAGTAGGAATAAATATTTTAAACAAATGTCAATAAAACATTAGAAAATATAGAAAAATGTAAAAGCTGACCAAAAACGGATGACATCTTACAACTTCTAGTTTTTTATTACTATTACTTACTTTTATTCCTGTTCTATTTCCTCACTTTTTATAATTTAGTATTTAAGCTACTTGTGTAGAAAGCAGCGAATGATGAAACTATTATTATTCGGAATTTTGTAAAAGAAAAGAAAGCAAGCATTATAATTAGAAGCTATCCGGCCCAAATATATTTTAAAACAATAAACCGAAAAGATACTCTTACCACTTTGCCAAGTTATAAAAGATAGTTTAAAATTTGTATTCAAGTTCTCGAGGATATTTAATAAAATTTGTTGGAAGTAATCTTATACTGCATGTACACCAGGTTTTTTGCTATTGACGAGTAATTACTACCTTATCCAACTGCACCTAGATTGTATAAACAAGTCATTTTATAATTGTTTATAACAACTTTTTTAAACAAATAACCCAAAATGTCATAATTATGCAAAACTGAATGCGGATATCGATTCTACGAGCAAAAACACGACAAAAACCTATGTAACGTTTTTTCGTGGGTTCATTTTGTTAGTCTAAAACAGGAACAAACTTTTTACTTGCAAATCATCCTTCTCATCCGTCTTAAATGTTGACCTACAGAATACTGTAAAACTTTCCGTGTTAGAGATCACGTTTGAGTGGCAGGCTAACGGTGGTACATCAATTGAGATAGGAATAGGTACGTGTTTGACGAGAACTGAATGGTTCTGTAAGATATGTTGCAAATCTGTTTGCAGAAAATACAAAGAAGATCACGAAATGAGCCATTATTAGCTCGGAAACTTATTGAAACTTTTACTACTTTGCGGACGATTGTTTATAGATATTTTGCACTAACAAATTGAACTTTGACAAAAAAACGTTACATAGGTCTTTGTCGTGCTTTTCCCGTATAATCGATATCCGCATTCAGTTTTTATTTTTCGTAAACGTTAAGCTTTCGTTGGATTCTAAGTATTGAATTAACGAGTTCCATTTTTCGTTAAATTATTTGTTTGATTTATCGAAAACATTTGCCTATTAATTGTTGTGTCACTTAAAACTTTACAAAGTGGCGATCGGCCGTTGCGCCGTTCATGCTACTGGTGAATAATTTACAGCTACTAAAATGTCAAGTTTTTTAAAACTTGGTACCTTTGAGTCTATGTTAGACAATTGTGTCTACCATTGAGATCACCACACATTGTCTTTAGGGTTTTATTCGTAAATTTTAATATTGCTTCTTATTTGTAATTCTTAATTATTCTTATTATTTACTTACTATTGATTCTTAATTTATTTGTATAGAAGATAAATATATTTTGTGTACAATGCCGAAATCTAATTTATCTCGGAAAACATCCAATGCCAGGCGTATGGCTTATGTTCGAACGAATGAAATCTTCGATGAGCGTGAAGCTCGACGGTCACAATTAAGAGCACTATCTGCTAATAATCGAGAACGCGAAATAAGCCCAATCAGAAAAATGCGTTTATTACAACAACGTTTACAAACTTCTTCTCAAAGACATCGCGAATCATCAGTCAGGCGATTACAACGACTCGATGATCAGCGTATTCGTTCTATGTACAATAGACGTGTTTCTACGCCTAGGGCTCCATTTGAATATGATGCTCATATTAATTGTATTGATTTAGAAAATTTAAAAATTGGTGCAATGGATAAAATATGTACTCATTGTTGTGCTAAGAAATGGAAAGATGAAGTGCCTGGCATGTGTTGCGCTGGAGGTAAAATTTCAAGTAAAGGTCAATTGTATGTTGGTTTGTCAAGAACAGGTACATCAGAAAATCAATTTTTTTTATTACCAAACAGTTCACAAACAAAAAATGTTGTCTACCGTGAAGTTCTTTAAAAACATTATTTAAAACCAATGAAAACTGAAATATGGTAAACCTATCTTTGTGCTATTTTCTAATATTTCGAGTTCTATGCAATTACAGACCGGGCGAAGCCGTGACGGGGGATGCTAGTGTTATATATAAAAAGAAAGATCAAAATTTAATCAAACCCAATATAGTATTACAAGAGAATTCAAAATAATATGCACACACATTACAAGAATAATAATCTGCTAAAATTTAAAATTATTGACATTCTTGATTCACATAATTGAAAATAAATTTAAATAGTTTGGTATAGAATATAGGTTCAGTTTAATACCTTCTGTCTGTGTTGTTTAATAGAATGGGTGCACTTTTCGATAACCATTATATTTATACATTGTCATTCAAAGCATGGGCAGCAACTTGCCAAGCATTACCAATTTTTTTTCAAGCTCTCTACCAGACATACTTTCAGTCATATCTGCCATTTCACATAAAGAGCGACACAGTCAAATTGTGTGAGCTTGAACCTGCGCTTCCCTTAATTTCAAAAACAGAATGTAATATGAATTTTGAAAAGTAAAGCGTATAAATCGTTAAGGGTAGAGTATGGTCAAAAAATTAAAAAAAAATAATTTATTTTTATTTCATAAACAAGTTCTAAATGTTACGTAGCATGTGCGTAAATAATGTTTAATATTATAAAACTTATGTGTCTACCTAATTTCAGAAGTCATGTATCTTAAACTTTAAAGCTAAATAATTCAAAAACTATTTTATATATCTTTAAAACATTCCCTGCAGGATAATTTTTATCGTAGGCTCCTGAAATTTTGCACATATCTTGAGGTATGTATGATTTATAAAGTTACACAGCCTTTTTTATTTAAAATTAAATGTGACATTTTTATTACTATCTTTTTAATAAAAAATCTGACATGTTTTAAGCAATTATTTAAACTAATTAGGTTTATCGAGCCAGAAAGTGCATTTTTCTAGATAAACCTTATTCGCTGTGTAAAGTTAAAGCTCTTATATGTATAAGTTCGAAAATTTTTCATCAGAGTCCTTTGATAAATTTTATCCTTCAAGGAGTTTTTTGAATTTGTTACTGTTTTAGGCCTATTTTGTTACATATTTTAATATTTTACGTAATTTAGGTATTAGTAATCATCAATAAAGAATATCTTTTACAATATCTTTGATAAAGATGACATTTCACATAATATTTTATGAAAAAAGTGTTGATTTGTTAAAAAAAACTTTAGTTTTTGTTAGAAATTTTGATACAACAAATTCTTAACACATATAAAATGAAACGTCCAAAAACAACAGATACAAAAATAATTATTATTATGATAAATTTAATTTTATAATACAATATAATAGTAACAAGTATACTTACCCATGATTCATCCAATATTGCGGCCCATCATTGAAATTAGAAATACGAAGAAGATATAAATTTTGCTGTATAATTTAAGCAGAAAAACCCTTTAAAATAAAAGAGTCCGAGTCAGCGCGCCAGAGTGTCATTACGCCAGAGACAGTGAAAGCCCGATTTACATTTTTTGGAGGGGGGCTGCGGCAAGTAAAATTTGTCCAAACATTCGCGGGCAATTTGAATTTGATTAACAATAAATATAAATTTGTAGCAATACTAAATTTAATATAACGGTTCATTAATTTTTTATTCTATCACAAAATTTTAAATCATAATTATTTTTTTTTTTTTTTTTTTTTTTTTTTTTTTCGTGGGAAACTGGAGAAATCTTACATAAGACGACGACAAGGGTCCGCACTCGTCGCCAGTGCCGGATTCTTACCGGCTAAAACTCCAAACCCAACGCTTTCACCTGCCCAGCCCGGAACTGTTTTTCACATTACTTCAAGCTGGGAGGCGTGTCTTGTGACATGCGTCAATTCGGTCGGTCCTGTTTCTTCTATCCTCCCTCGATGAGACTGCCACTTATCGTGAAGCGGCCTTTCTGGCGGTATCGAGCGCGCGCCTAAAGGTGGCACAGGCTCCGGACCCCGCCACGTGAGACACTCCCTCAGCATCCTTTGATGGACAAAGAAAGCATTTGGGAGCGCTCTTGCAATTCTTAAGGTTGTGTCCAGGCTCGCCGCACTTGTAGCACGACGAGGACCTGTCCACTCCCTCACACTTCCTTTTCGTGTGGCCGAAGTCTAGGCACCGATAGCACCTCTCGACCAAGACTCGATCCCGAACGCGACAGCTTACGAAGCCAACGCAGAGATGCCGCATCGACTTCAGCTTGTCAGCGCTCTCGTGATCCAGCTTCACGATGGCTGTCTTCTGTTGACTGCGGTTTAGGCCCAAAAGCGTCACCTCTCGGCCCTCAGGCGAAGAAGTAAGCACTTTATTTAGGGCTGCCACCACTTCGTCCCTCGTTGTGAGAGCGTCCAGGTTTCTGATCTCAAGGGTAACCCTTCGATCTCGGACTCGAACTTCTCCCATTCCTTGGGTAGCAGTACACACTTTTTCCGCGAATACTGCCGCATCGGTTTTTTTGCCTAGCCGAAGCAGGACGTCCCCCCGCCCTGTGGGCCGCACACTCAGAACCTGCGAGCCACTGTCGTCCGGATTCCCTTCCTTTCGAAGCTTCCCCAGAACTTCAGCAAACGTTCGGTCCCTCGCGATTGTGACCACCAGGGTGGATACCGGCGCCTTCTGGCGCTTTCTCCTGTCAAGAGGCGCATGTCCCGACTTAACCGTTGGCTTCTTCTTTTCCACCACAGGCTTGGACTTGGATTGCTCCTTGTCCTTACCAGGTGGTGGCACCTCCTTGCGAGGTTTCTACTTCTTACGGCTTTTAGAGGCCTCGGGTGGGCTTTGAGGGCCCTCCCTACTCCTCTTTTGAGCCTGTATCTTAGCTGTAGCCGCGATGACGGCTTTAGCAATGATGCCTCTTCTCTTAGGTCGCCGACGATTCTCGTGGCCAACTCGATAATCCTCAACTTGGCACTTGTAATCATCGACTGCTAAAGACATCTTCTACGTTTTCTCGTAGAGCTCTTGTACAAGAGCGTCTACGGTTTACAGCCCTGTTTTGACGACCATGGAAATGTTCGGCTGCTTTGCACAAGCTGCCAACATTGCCTGGAGTTCGCTCTTTAGATGGTCGTAAGTGGAGTCGATGTCCTCCTGCGCCTTCTCTACCTTCTCGTATTCCTTACGGAACACTTCTATCTCCTCTTGAGATTCTCTGCTATAGGCAGAAATGCCGCTGATGGCGCTACCAATGCTGGTAACGCTGCCGCTTCGTAACCTGCTTGCAGAAGGAAGACTCAGCATCTGGGATAGCGGCTGCTGTTGGGGGTTTTCTTTCGAGGACCCCGCCTCTGACGTGATGTTAGAACTAAGCGGTTTGTGGCCTCCCCCAAAATCCATGAGGCCAGCGCCGGCCACCGGGGCTTTCACCCGATCGGAACCGACGACGGGATTCACTCCTAGTTTGGAGTTGCCCGCTTGGGGTAGTATGTTTTCATCTCGCTTGCTCATACTTCTGGTTGTACTGTTTGGTCCACGGAGATTATTTTATTTCACCTCTACCCTTCACGCTAGAGTGACGAGCATTCCCCCATCCGCCACCCGGGGGACGCGCCGCATACGGGGACAGGACACCCCGCGCGGATTATTATTATTATTATTATTATTATTATTATTATTATTATTATACTGTTATATTATACTGTGAGTATTGCAAAGTACGTGAATAAAAACAATATTAATAAATTTAAAATGAAAATAAATTTTTATTAAATATTAATATAAATTTTATTGGTGTTGCATAACAATACACTCCACCATCCGCCAACAGACCGATCCACATCGGTCAACAATACATGTACTTACCCCTTTTTCTCTAATCACGTGCTCAATTTCGCGCAGTGAATGCGCACAAGGTTGTTGACACGCGCTACCGTTAAACCTCCGTAGAATACGGAGTGGTGCGCAGTAGATGCGTAAAACATTGACTTATTTAAATTAATTTGCCTGCTTAGACTGATGTAACTTTAAAAAATATTTATTGTCGCAGAGTGTACAAATTTTCTATTATATAAGCCAATAATTTAAATTATATTTATTTTATGAAAAACAAAGCACAATTTATTATCATCAGTAACGAAAAAAGTGCAAGCTTCCCTGCCTGACGAGTAAGCTAGTAGTTAACTGAATTAACTATACACAGATGCTTCTTTTGTTTAACAATAAATGTTAATATTCTTAATATTATAATACTTATATTTTTTTTGTCTGGTAATGCTCCTTACAAAATAAAAATTATATTTAAAATATTTAATGAAAAATTTGAAATAATTCATACGGATATTTTGATACACATAAGCGAAGACATATCGTTTTCATTAAAAAAAAATAATTTTTTGATAATAATTGCATAGACAATTTTTGGTCGGTAATTATTAGAAAAAAAAATAAACTTTTAACGCAAAATTCGTAATTAAATTATCGATTTAAAAATGTGGAAAAATTTGGGTATATTGGTTACAACTTTGCAATACTTTTCTTTTGCAATACTCGCAGTATAATAAAACTACCCATAATTTTTGGAAAATAAAGGTTATAATAATAAATGATAATAATAATTATAATGATAATGATGTTAATAATACTAATAATAATAATAATAATAATAATAATAATAATAATAATAATAATAATAATAGTAATAATTAGGATACAAAATTTTGTAATAGAATAAAAAATTAATGAACCGTTATATTAAATTTAGCATTGCTACAAATTTATATCTATTGCTAATCAAATTCAAATTGCCCGCGAATGTTTGAACAAATTTTACTTGCCGCAGCCCCCCTCCAAAAAATGTAAATCGGGCTTTCACCGTCTCTGGCGCAATGACACTCTGGCGCGCTGTCACGGACTCAAATAAAAATATAACATTTCTAAATAACTACTAGGGGGCAATCCCTTGCTCGCTATACGCTCGCGAACCTCCAGTTTTTCATGTATATACCAATTGAAATATATCAATTATAAATTATGTAATTATAATATTCATAATTAATGTAAAATTACTTAAGATTAGAATTCAAGGATAATAAAAATTATTATTTTTATAAATCAGTGTAATTATGTATATGGGTGGTTCTCTGTGAAATCGAGGATGAAATAAATGAATATTGCTATAACTGTGGGAATATATTTCAGAGGTGTTCACTAGTTCTCCTGAATTTTTTCAGATTTTTTCGGGGCCATTATTTTAAGTTACAGAGAGTCAAAGTTGACATTTTACCACTTTTTTGTATTATATGACCATTTTCATGAATTTGTAGCTCCCAGGGGATGCATTTTTCACTATAAACATAAATATAACTTAAAAAAATAGAAAATTTTAACGTTCGCTACAGGTTATTTAAATATATATGACACGTCATGACACGTTTATTTGTCGTCGCTTTCTATCTGCGAAGGGCGTCTATGGAAGGCCTCTACCTCCTTACTGAGGAGACCAAAGGTAGAGTGCTGTGGTCGAAATGCCGATTTATAATTTTTTTTAAAGGCTTACTTTGGGACTTCCACCAACCATAGTGGACGAAGAGTATTACAATAGCCTCGCTTAATAAAGCATATTCGTTCGTAAAGCCCGATAAATTGTTTATTTATAAATATGACTTTTTTGTGTAAATTTTCCAGAATTATTCATTAAAAATTCTTTTAAAGGCATAAATGTATGCTATCACACTTTTGTAAGCCATTTAAACCTTAAATAGTGAAAATCAGAACCTTATTAGCAAAAATCACTACTGCTCCGGACTCTGGAAACCTAATACTGTCTAAAAGATGTCTTTTTATAGTCAGAAACTGCCTATAAATTTCCAGAGTGGGTCTAAATCATTAAGATCACTTATGGTCAAAATATCTGGGAAAAGTGCCCGAAATATTAATAGAAATGTATATTTGTTGCCTTATAACGATGAATCTGTTAGCATATATGATCATTGCAAAAAAATCTATGCAGTTACCTTGAAAAGTATCTCAACTTTTTTTAGTATCAATCTAATCTCCTGTAACATGTTAAAAATACAAATATTATTATACATTTATGAAAAATTAATTTTTAAACATAAAAACTAAAAATCCAGCGAATATAATAATAATTGTATAATTAATAATAATTATATAATAATAATATAATAATAATTATATAATAATAATATAATAATAATTATATAATAATTAATTAAATTATTTTATTATAATAAAATAGAATATAAATCCGATTAATTTTATTTTAATAAGGTAACAGCCCCTATTAATAAAAACCTCGAAAAAAGTGTACCTCGTACTAAACAGAGAGAAAGTAATACGAATTAAAAGAAAAGTATATGTATATTAATGATTAGAAAAATTTTATTAAATCAAAAGTCGCGATAGCGCCTGGACTCAAGTATGCAGGCGCGTAAGCCCTCATTATAAGCTAACTAGCCCCTCAGATTTTTTATATTTTCGTAAATATAGAATTATACTATATATTTATGCAACGACAAATCTCAGCTCTATTTTTTATTTAATTCTTCACTTTATAATAAATCCATATGATACATACAGTGGGTTAAAAATTAATAGTATATTGTGTGCCTAGGGTGTAAAGTGGGCTTTTTTAAGCCGAGTGTGGTTTTGCAGTACGAGGTGCAGGTGAGCTAGATTAGATTAGATTAAATTAGATTAGTTTATTGGGTACAGGGGGTAAGACCCCGTATACACAAACCGAAGAAATCTCTGAGAGAAATCACAAAGCGCACAGTTCCTGAGAATATAAGGTTAAAACAAAAGTATTTACATAACGAAGTTATTTACAAAATAGTATAACAATATAATAAATAACAAATTACAACAAATAACAAATAAAAATTAATAAAAATAGATTTAACAAAATAAAAATAATGTAGCAGTATAAAGCGTCGTGCATCGCCAAGATCAAAGCATAAAAATATACAATAAATACTTATAAGAAATAAACTTAGACGCAATAAATAAAATAAAATACAATAGTATGAAATCGGCGGAATATAAAAGGTACTACATTAATTAAATAATACACAATAAAAAATCGAATAAGTGCTCAGAAGTCTGGCAAGGAGGGGCAGGCGATTCCCTCATTTCTTATCCTCACGTCCCAAGTCTGTCGATCGAGCTCAGATAGATACGATGAAAGGGATGATTTGAAGGAACTAAATAGGAGAGGGTCAAAATTGGTGAAAGGGAGGTGATTGATGAGGCGAGAGGCAGTGATAATGAAGGAATTATTAAGGGCTTCAGTTCTAGGAGGAAGATAAAAAAGGGACAAGGGTGGGTGGCGTGAGGAAGAACGGGATGGAAATAAAGCGTCGCGAATAATGAAGTGACGAGCAATGTAGGAAGGGGATTTATGCGAAATGATGTTATAAGCACAAGTAGCAATGAAAAGACATCTCCTAAGCTCGACCGACAGCCAACCTAGCTCAAGACGGTATGGTGTCACATGTTCGCGCCGCGGAATATTTCCCCACACAAAACGAACGCAAGCATTCAATAATCGCTGTAGCTTCAAATTTCTAGTAGCATCCAGGTCGTGAAAAACCGCGCAAGCGTAATCGAAGTGCGGGAAAATCAGAGCCTCGACTAGGCTCTTTCTGTTCCGACGCGAGAGCGCTCTTTGAAAAAATCTTAAGGAATGAAGAACTCCATGAACCCGCTGAGATACAGACGCGACCTGACGAGACCAGTCCAGGGTAGGTGTAATCCAACGGCCAAGCGATTTGACTTCAAACTCATAGTTAAGGATATTATTCCCTATTGCAACCTTCGGGGCAGTATCTAAGTCGATGCGCGAAATATAAGCCTGACTGCCCAAGATCATCACCTTCGTCTTTATCACATTCAAATTCAGTCCATTCGACCTCGCCCAGTTATCTATCGCATTTGCGTCTTCCGAAATTTTTTGTATACCCTGACCAAGATCGGTTGGATAAAACGAGTGATAGATCTGGGTGTCATCCGCGAAAATCGTGTGGTCAGAATGTTTTAAAACCCGCGAGAGGTCATTAATAAAAATAGAGAATAATAGTGGGCTAAGGACACTGCCCTGTGGAACTCCCCTAGACGTGTTGAGCCAGGCCAAGCCCACCCCCAGTTCATCCACCACCGTTTGAGTGCGGCCAAGCAGGTAATGGTAGAACCAGGAGATAACCGTATCGGAACAACCTAAAGAGCGTAATTTACTAAGCATTAAGTCATGTGGCACCGAATCGAACGCTTTTGAAAAATCAAACAAAGTGAGAATGGTGATCATGCGTTTGTCTATGGCTCTGCTCATGTCATCCAAGACACCGATCAGAGTAGTCTGGGTACTATGCCTCTGGCGGAAGCCTGCTTGTCTCTCAACAATTAAATTATTACTGTTAAGATAATCTGTGAGTTGTTAATAAACTAACTTTTCTAAGATTTTGGAGACTTCATAGAGCTTTGCTATGGGCCTAGTGTCAGACGGCGAGATCACTCTGTTCGACTTTGCCAAAAGAAAAAGAAGAGACTTAGTCCAAGGCTTTGGAAAAACTCCCGTTGAGAGAGACAAATTAAACAAGTCAGCTAGATAGGGTGCTAATTGAGCAGCTAAAAGTTTTAACATTGGAGTAGCAATTTCATTGTGGCCTGTAGCTTTGGAGGTGGCCTTTGAAATAGTAGACAGGACTTTATGTGAGGTGATAGGGGCAAAGTGAAAGGAAGTTAAAGGATAAGATGAGGGTAAATGTTGATGAAATGAGAGACTGAAGTTGAGTATATGTGAAAGGAAAGGGTGAATACAAAATAGAAGCGTAGTGGATGTTCAACTGATCAGGTGAAAAAGTATTGAGAGGTGATTGTGTAGAATTAGACGCAAGACCCATGTTCCTGAGCTGTTTCTACAAACTAGACGAGTTAGAGGCGGATTTGATTCTGTTATTAAAATGTAAAAATTTACTAGAGTCTATGTCATTTCTAACAAGATAACGTAGATCTTTGTACTTCTGATAGTCCGAGCTCAGGCCAGTGGCCAAGTTTCTTTTATACGCCATGTTACGAGCTTTAATACTTTGTTTAATGTGAGGTGTAATCCACGATTTGCTGAAATTTTTAATGGTGATGAGTTTGGCAGGAGCGAGAGAATCAAAAGTTTGCAGGATAGCTGAAACAAGGTTCGAAAGTAGAATGTTGATGGTAGTGGGGGATGAAGAATACGGCATCAGCGTACATTGTGAAGAGGAAGGTGAACGGCCAGACGACGTGGTTGAAGGGTGAGAAATTGATGACGGAGACGACATAGCGGTAGTGTAAGAGTGAGCTGAAACATCATTAAAAGTATCAGAAAAAAGAGCAGCTGCCGCCGGCAGATCAATTAAAGTAAGGTTCCGCGACCAAATCCTCTTTACAGCCGGCAATGGTTTAATAAAATCAAAAGCTAGTACAATATAGTCGTGCCCAGCTGCAAAGGGAACTGTTGACTTAGAATAAATATAGACTGGTGGATGATTACGTGTAATAAATAAATCAAGCCAGGTATGAGATGAATGGGTGGATGAATGCGTATGATGCGTAGGATCACATTTAATAAGGAAAAGGTTTAATGAATCTATATATGAATCCAGCATGGCGAACGCCCCATCTTTATTGCACATATTAATATTCAAGTCGCCGGTGATGACTACCCGATCGCATGTATGTAAATAATTAGTCAACGTATCAAAAAATTTTGACTGGTAGGCCGCTGTGGGCCCCTATAAACAACATTAAATAGCAGCGTACTGGTTTTATTACGAACTTGAAAAATTAAAAATTCCGGGGTGTTTGAAAAGACAGGATCGGAGTGAGCAACAAGCCTAACATCAAGATTATTCCTGAAATAGGCGGCTACACCCCCCCCCATCCTTACCTACCCGGGCCAGTCTGTGTACGGTGTAACCAGGAAGGCCCAACATGTTGGAGGAGTCATGATCCGTGAGAAAAGTTTCGTGATTAGATGGAAGGACTAGTGACTCAATGGATGAAAAGTGTGTTTTTAGGCGGTTAATATTTACATGAATAATGGAGAATGAAGTGTTAGTAGGTGGTGACGCCTGACCAGACAACCTTCATTGCGAAGGAGAAGAATTATGGATTGAAAGGTTATTTGAGTCCGACTCAGAGTGAATCGGAAAAAGCTGCCCTCCCTTCGTTTTACGCATAAACACCGTGTAATTTTTAACAAAAGGCCTCGCGAAACCCAAGTCAACGGAACGCCGCAGCGCTTTACTTAAAAGGATGTGCAACTCCTTGGGCCAGAGCGCACCTAAAAAGATCGACGTGCCTCCACCCTCACCAAAGAGGGAATCAGCTGATAAACTCTTGAGAAGGCGAGCCTTCTCTAGAACAAGATTTTTGGTTGATGGAGAGGAAACCCGGAAAACAATTCCCGTATTGTTAATATTACTATTACTACCGCTAGCAGTCGAAGTCGAAGTCGCCGGTCTTGAATCTTGATTTCCTGGCTTGTTCCGGACAAGCCAGGGACGGATATCAACCACTGGCGAGCAGACGCGTGGGAGATTGATGGCGGTCAAAACTTTTTCAACGGCCTCCTCTTCCGAAAAGGCCAAATTCGCAGGAATGCCCAGCAGTAATAACTCGCAGGTATCTGAAGAGGCTGACATCGTCAACACCGCCGATGA